>CABEEJ010000271.1:172166-270928 GCA_901482245.1 Timema douglasi
CAGGTTAGATTATTTTTACGGTTGCAATACTTTACCTTTGGTGTTAGAAAAATTAAAATATATATATATATATATATATATATATATTTGCGTATAGCTTGAAAGTTATTGGTTTTATAAAAATATTTTTCTTATAATATATTTATATTCTAAATAGACCTATATATTTGCAAGGATAAGTAATTATGTGTCCCAAATAATTTCAGAGATATGATAAAAAATGAGAATTTACGCATCAGACCAGAAACCTTACAATCATTTTGCCGAAATATTGAGAGTAGCCATTTTGTTTGGAATATTTATAAATGTTTTTAAAAGAAATTGAATAAAAATTGTTAGAGCCGAGTTTGACAAAATCTATTTTCACCCTTCAGTAAACTATTCTTAATTTTAGGGTTGGATATCCAATTGCAAAAACCCCTTGAGGAAACCCTATGAAAACTCTAGATACCAAGTCTTAGCCCGGTTGGTAAAATAATTTAGTCTCTAGTCAGAGGTGCAGACTGTCCGATAGACAGACAGACATATGATAATTCAAAAACCAATTTTTCGAACTTAGAGGGTCATGAAACGGTCGAGACTCATCAAAATCTCCAGTTCACTTATTTTTACGGTCACAACACTTTCTCTACCTGTAAGAGCGAGAAAGTAAATAGAAAGTTGGATGATTCTTTCAACTTTTACCATTTTTAATAGCCGTGAACTTAGGACAACAATATCAGCTTACACTCTATAGAAGTATTACAAAAACCATATTAATATAAGGGGGTTTTGTTTGGAGCTACGCAGTCATCACCTACTTTAGTAGATTCCAGAATGTTCTAAACACGATCTTTAGAACACTCCCTCGTGTGCATAGAAGAACTAGGGTCGTTGAGCTCCATGAATTGACAAACAGTAGAATGCTTATGGAGATTTGTAATGCTAGATCTTATATATTCTATTGGGGAGCAGCTACATACAGTAGAGAAATTATAATAAATTGGGAATATATTAATTACGATGATGAAGGACGCTTCTTAAAAGAGGCCAAGATGGATGTAGCTCATATATCCTCAACACCACTATTATCTAAGCCAATCAACAAATCCTCACTTATTTATCTCTCTTTACAAAGTAAAATGTATTGTGTATCATATGTTATTTAAGGACACCATCTTTAAAAGGGGATAAGGAGTCACGTCTGTGTCCTGTAGCTCATAGCAAAAATCTAACAGAGATGGATATCGGTTCTGATATCCAGACAGAGAAATGGCTACAGCTGGAAAGTTTATTTACCTCATATTGTGACTAGATAGTGCTCTGGTCGTCGCAATATGAATGTATTCTCACCGAAACACGGATGAACTGAATACGCACTCGGTAGCTTGTTTTTGACTGAAGGACTCTCTCTCGGTCTATCTCTGGAATTCACTATGTAAGACTATTATATTCTTTGCGATGTTATAATGTTTGTTTTGGGTTAGAATCTTCATATATTGGGCTCTTCAAGCCGGTTATTTTTTCAGTCATTTAACGTTACGCATTGATTTTTTCTAATTTAAAATATTAAATAGTTAATTTGGCTGATTTTTAAAACATTTGATTTTGATAATTTAAAGTTATTTGTCTCAGGTTTGCAGACTACCTTAAGAGTCCATTTATTTGCTTAACCTTAAAATAGGGGCTTCACCAATTTATTATGAGTACTTTCCGGTAGCCCTTAAAAGGGGTGGGTTTGACTATCATTATTTTTTTCTAATGTCTGTGGCTTCTTCCCTTTAGTTAGTTACAGAATACATTTCAGTTCCAAATCTGGAGAGAAATATTTACATTCGGGTTTGGTTGGTTGGGTCGTATTAACGTTAGTAGGTAGATAGTGTTTGGCTAATTAAACTTACACATACTAACGTTTCACATATTTAGATTTACATTGATAAATATAAAGACATCTGGATTACTTTTCCCATTAAAAGGCAGCTTTAATTAATAACAAAGGAACTAATCATAATATATACTAGACCACATTTAATGTGTGTGTTTGCAATGTTACTTAAAGATCAAGAAACTTTGCAAAAGTACTTAGGGATATATAAAGATACGTATCTAAAGTGTATTTATTTATTTTAAACAATAACTTATATTCAGAGACAACTTAGGCAACTTTACGGCCTGTACTGACTTCAATCGCTTTACCAACATTTTGGTTAACTCAAAACCAACCAGCAAAATAAATTAAGATTCCTTTCACGTAGATTTACGTGCATAAGGAAATTTTATGCTGGTCATATTGGATGTATAAGCTTTATTCTTAGATTTGATTGCGTATTTAACACCTTAGACCAAGTGATGAACTATTTGGATTGTGGGTAGCGCCAAAACTAGAAAAAATTAAAATGGAATGCATAGCATTTGTGCTTGGGGAAACTTGAGAATGTTCACACGGATCTCTTTTTTAGCTTGCATAATACATAAAACTACGGGGGAAATGCCACAGGTATTTATAGAACTAAGAAAAATTGCAAGCTGGAACTGAACCTAAGCTTGCATACTTAAAGCAAGTTAACCCTAAATAAGTGTTCTTCTTCCTTGTGGGTATTCTTTTTCTGCTATGTATACACTCACCTATAGATTTAGTGGACTATATCTTAGTGAATATCATGCTAAAAATTAATTTAATTTTTTGTCCTTATCAACAAATTGTTTCTTCATCATCTGTTAAATGTTCCGTTAAAAATGAACCGATTATTTTGGTTATAACGACTATAAAAATATAAAATTTACATACAGAATGTAATTGTAACATTGTAATTCCTTGAAAAACCAACTTGTTATTGTTTGAACGTAACCCTTGAATAACTCAGTTATCTACCTAATATTTTGGTAACACATTAAGTGAATGAAGGTATGTACGGGGAGGAGATGACAGACCGTGCGGTCAGCCATTGCACACCTTCCTATTCGTTTAGGTTACATACCACGGTTACAGAAAAGAAAAACCTACAGGCCTCTTTGTTGTAAGCCAACAAGGCCTGAAGAAGTGCCTGAAGAAGTGCCTGAAGAAGTTCACTATACAGAACTACTTCCAGCACTCTGGTTTAATTTGAGGTGTGTCGAGTTTTAGAAAGAGGATAACGTGTTACTTAAGGAACTACTACAATACAGCAATGACAATTTATTTGGATTAAAGTATCTATTGAATTGGACATTGAAGCTAAATAACGAATTACATCTGTTTGGATGAAGACACTGTTATCGCTGTGGCTATAGCATAAAAACAAAAGATGGATAATCTGATTAACGCGATAGTGATTAAAGTGTCCATTCAGGGAAAGAGGTATTGGAGGGTGTCAGGACCGTTATGAGTTTTATCGAATGTTGGATACAATATAACAATCCCTGATATTTTTATTAGAATATTGAGTTTAGTGTAAGTTAAAAGTCCTAGATTGCGTGACGACCGCTATGAGACCAATCAAACTAAGCCATTTAGAGATCAAGCTTTAACTTTTACACTAAATCCAGAATATTACTTTTCATTTTGACTATTTAGATTATTAATAATCCTCAGTACTTGAGCCAGATATGTTGTTTATTTAGACAAAAATATTACAAATCGTATTTTTCTTTACACATCATTCTTTTGGTTGGTACGCCTGGCACTGTGTCGCAAATGGTTTTAATGTCAAAACTTAGATTTATTTTTTTCTTATTGAAATATTAATTTCGTTAAATAAAGGGCTTTTATCCATCTCAGGATTTATCTAAACTAATAAGAACGGGCAAAAAGGCAGATTTTAGAAGGTAATATAATCTCATTTGGTTTGAGATGGAGGGAAATACCAACTTAGAAATATTATTCTCAGTACTCCGAGCTATAATTTGAACCTGGACCTCCCTGTCACCATCAAACCAGATATGATGAGCCAGACATTTAGTTCACGCTCACATCTATGAATATATGTTACAATATAGTTGTTGGGGGATTACATAATTGCCTTATTGATAAGCCAAAGATTCAAGTATTACTTTAATTGCGTTGGTAAGCATTAATATAATTATGCATCTACTTCCAATGATTGATTATATTAATAGTCTTCAAGTCGGTGACCTGGCGGTCTAGGGGTAAGGTGTCAGACTTCTATTCTGGTGGCCGGGGTTCAATCCTCGGTCCCGGCAAAGATTTATCTGATTACCAAACCCTTCCTTCACCTCTGACAAGAAATCTTGTGAATTTGGGGAATGCCAGGGCCTCCACCGTGGTTCGGATTCCACGTTAAACTGTAGGCCCTCCATTTCATCTCACAATCACCCTACCATTACACATTAGCGTAAGTCCGTATAACCCGAACGGGTAGTAAGACGCTGTGCTAATAATAATAATAATAATAATAATAATAGTCTTCAAATCCACCTCAGTGGTCGAATTGTTCATCGCGTAATAAAGTGGATTGCTAATGACGGGGAGAGCCGGGTTTTAGTCTCAATAAGATGTACTGAGGTTGATTTTCCCTAAATGTTTTCACCCTATTCTTCCACGACAATTGAGGGGTTTGGGGAAAAAACACGATAACCCTCATTTTAAGAAAAAATGTGTTAGCACGGATTTCTGGTAGCTTACCTTTTAAATTATAAGTTCTTTTTATAGTCAGTCAACACCTAGAGGATAGTTAATAATTACGAATATTTTATTTACTTTTTATAGCTAGATTTACAGATTTTATATATGTTTAAATAGTAAACATATCCCATCTAAATCTGTGAGGGTTATCAGGTCTCCGTCCCGACCCCCTCAATTCACGTACTTTTCCTCTTAATTTAAAACTTCCTCATCCTTATACAATTGGCATAATAACTGTGTGCGTATAGCCCGAAAGGCTTCTAACACTCAGAGGAATAAACAAAAATAAAAATATACCTCAATAATAGAAGCAGAGCCATAAATTATTTTGTGAAATCTATTTTGTAAACCTTGAAAAATATGTGTATGCATATTTCACTAGCTACTGTAGTTTTATTCAACCGTATTTATAAATCCTTGAATACTAGTCTATCATAATCAAGACCAGAATACTTAACATAATGCTTAGCCATTGAAACCATAATTAACTGATCCTCCGTGAGCTAAGACACACCCATAGGCAAACACAGGCTCCTATTGGCACCAGCTGGAACTAAACCAATGACCCTTACGCCAGTAGGCGGGTACTAAACACTGAGCATGTGTGGGGTGGAAAATGGACTTTACAAACCCATAATTTGACAGTGGCGTCATTTCGTTATTGAGAAATGAAAAGAACATGAGGGCACCTCAATGCTAAAAGGACATTATTGCATCGTATTGATTGTGTGGTAAATCCTATGTTAGAAAATACAAATATGAATTCGATCGATTTTTTTTTCCCTGGAGATTAGTCTTCTCAAATTTTAGATTAATATTGATCCAAAACTACATTTATTTATTTGATGTTCTTTATTGAGTTGTGTTTGATTTTTAATTTATTTTATGTAAAATACCTAAACCACATTTAGATATATTTGTTTCAATTATATTATTTTAGTTTTATCCAGTTTAATATAGCGTACATACGGAAGTTAAAAACAAAAAGTGAATTTTCCATTTAAACTTGGAGTGAACCGACCGGCATCATAGGTATAATGGTAATGGCGGTCGACTTTACTACAAAGAAAAAAGTTTTGGTTACAGCCTGTGCTTTAAAATAATAAGGCATTTGCCTAAATGAAATTGTTAAGTTTACTATTAACTAATTATACACTAAATGTTTTTTAAATTAAGAATAATAGTTAGACATTCGTTTAATATCCAGAAAACAGGGCTAGAATAATTTACTAAACAAAAAAGCAAACAATGACATACATACAGAGTAGGTTACGTGAAGGTCAGTTTTGGTTTTAATACGAAGCGTATCCAAACAAGAAAGCAAAGTCAAAGATGAAGACAAATATGTGTTTATTGTGGTTATCAGATAAAAGTGCTAGGCCTATAGATTTCTAATTCATCCATTCAGTCCATATAGTTATAGAGAGAAGCTTACACAACACACTATAACATTTTATGCTGACAAATTCAAAAAACTTATCTATGCTTTAGCTACAGATGTTATTTAATCCCTAATTGGTGTTAAAATATTGTTTACTAGCTGTTCTAAGAATTACTAGTATTTATATTAGAAATAGGCCTTGTTCCTTCATGATTTTGGCTAAGAAAAGCTAGCGTGACAGAATGTAGTGTTATACTAGGCCTTAATAATATTTCTTTTTTTGAGAAATCTCCTTGAAGTTAAAATTACCTATCCTATAATTTATTGTGGCCCTTGAAATAGATATATTTATTTGATATTCAAATTAAAAAAAAAACACAAATTATTTATTCAATATAAGGTCTTTATTCATACAGATAAACTGTTGTTAAAGTAGTTTAAGATGTTAGCTTCGTAATAAATAACAAATATAAAAAAATGTGTTCTATGTATATTGCTTGGAATTTTTTATTTAAATAAATTGGAATTAGTTTATAAACAAAGCCTTTTTGAGCAGAAGCCATCTTGATACACATACAAAAACTCCAATCCATCAAACTAAAACAGTACCCACTCCACAAGGTCAGATATAAGTTGAAATAAAAATATATTTATTGGGGTATTTCAAGTTCTTTCATAATATATTGACGTTTTACTCTTCCTTCAAAATTTTTCGAGTAACCATGAGTTATTTTGGAAGTCAAATTCTAAGCGAAAGCGATTTGTCTTTCGACTTACACATTTATGAGATTCACAAAAATCTAATAAAAATAATTGGAACTAAAAAGTACTGAAAAAATTAAGAGATTATAAATTATTTGGATATTTCATACATAAGTTCCTTTTTGTATACTGTTTGAACAATATTAGATATAAATTATTAATAGAATTGAAAATATTTAAACTACTAAAACGAGATTTTTTTATGTAAACGGAGACTTCTACGCTTTGAAACTATATTAACTTTAATTGCACTAATCGGCTAGTAAAGTGGAAGAATTAAAATGAAATTAACCCAAATTTATATGGAGAGAAATAATTAAATCCCTTATGACACCCAGTTGGGTTTTGAACAAGATCAGCATGAAATTTGGAACCATGCCTAATTAATTGATTATTCTAAATTAAAGTAGTCTAATTATACAATATCTAGTTAGTGAAATAGAAGTTTGGACCCGTGCTTTATTGATTAATTATTTTAAATAGTCTAGTTATATAATATATAGTTATACAATAACACACAAGAAGTATACTCAATTAAATTTTAATAGGATTAATAGGATTTTAGAAAATACAATTATAAAACCGCAGGCTGAAATTTATATTATTTCAGTATTTAATTCGTGCTATTTATAGGAATTATATATATTGAAAATTACAAGGTTTATGAACAGTTAACTAGATAAGAGTACGTGAAAGTAGATAATGTAGAATTTCTGAATGTCAGATAATGTTTTCCACTGACAAATTATACTATAGCTGTCACTGTTGCAGTCATGTATTTTGAGTAGAAGCAGGATATATGGGCAAGTATATTAACAATTACCTTAATTTTAACTTTTGTCAAACTATTAGGTACTAAGCTCAATCTACAATTAATCCTCTTAACTTAGTTATTGTTTAACAACAAATAAACTTTTCAAATTTAATATACTAAGAAATTTGATATTAACTGGTTTTAATAAAATGTACTATACGTAAAATAAAAACAAACTAATGTTTCCGGATTGTACAACACCTTTTAAAGTTAACTTGTGTAGAGTTATAGAAAATATTTGACTTAATAAATATATGTATACAGTTTAAATTAGTATGTTACACGAGTAGCACCCGTATCGGTGAGTACGTGGACTAAATATCAGAATCGTCTAGTCTGGTATTCCAATGACAAAGAGGTCATTGTTTGTTCCATACTCCCTCCACTCAAGTGCAGATACACTTTCTATAAATTCAACCTTTCCTAAGGCCAACTCATGTCGGTGACCTGGCGGTCTAGGGGTAAGGTGTTAGACTTCTATGCTGGCGGCCGGGGTTCAATCCTCGGTCCCGGCAAAGATTTATCTGATTACCAAACCCTTCCTTCACCTCTGACTAGACAACTTGTGAATGTGAGGAATGCCAGGCCTCCACCGTGGTTCGGATTCTACGTTAAACTGTAGGTCCTTCATTTCATCTCACAATCACCCTACCATTACACATTAGCGTAAGTGCGTATAACCCGAACGGGTAGTAAGACGCGGTGCTAATAATAATAATAATAATAAGGCCAACTCAATTAAATGTATTAAATGTGGATAGCCAAAAGATGGCTTGACAATATTATGTGCTACCAATAAAAGCTTAAAATTTGAAATATTTAGTTAATAAGTAACCACATTCAGTGTTGCCCTTATTATTAGTATTAAGTATTCTGTCTTACGACAGTTCCATTTATTTTGTCAGTAAACTTAGACTGACAATGCACACTGTTTCCTGCCTTTTCCTTAAACACCCAGAGTTTTCTTCTTTTCTTCGTGTCATACCAATATTTAAATCCTCTCTCTACTTAAGTTCCTCTTTCTCTCAAACTTTCCTTCGTGCAGAAGACAGTTCTTACTGAGGATGTGCCTAATCCAGTTTGCTTGATACTAAAGAACCACGTCCAAAACTGTTATTTTCCTACTTACTCTTCTTAGGACTTCTTCATTAGTACCTTGTCTGTCCACCAATCTTTTAAAGTCTTATGAAGCACCACATTTCAAAGTTATCCAAGTATTTCTTTTCCATCTTACTATGAGACCAAGTATTTCCTCCAGAGAGCAAGATGCTCCAAATGTTGCGTTTCGTCAGTTCCAAGCTCAACTTGGTGACCAGCAATAGCCTCTTCTTATCAAAAGCTTGCTTGGCAATGGTGATCCTCGGTCCAATTTTCTTAGTGCAGTAGACGATTAAACAACGTGCTTGATTATTTATTGGGAAAAGGGGGAGGGGGATTCAGATATAATTTCATTAAAGGGCCTAAATTATATAAGGTGTAGAGTATTGTCTCCCATCAGTTCACAAGTTGAATTCCTCAACACATTTATTCTCATCCTATCCCATAAAGTTTGATTGGTTAATTTATCTGTAGTCAGCCAAGTTACTAAATAACTTACTTGTGTGTAAAGCATTAGAAAACAAAAATGTAATAATAGAAAATGATAACTAAATGAATTGATTATTTAGACAATTTTGTTTAAAATACATAATATATAAATTTTCCGAAAAATATACATCTGTATGAAGATTTGACTTATAAGTAATCCTAGGCTATCTTAAATCTTACGTACAAATCAATAAACCAACTTTTAGAGTGAAATAATTTTGTTATAAAATATGAATTATCGTTATATTTGGATAAAATATTATTTCACATTCAATTAAAAACCTGTATAATTTTTTAATTGACTAAATGTTTGTCATCTTCTCATATTGAATAACAAAATACTAATTCTGGGTTGTAAAAATAGTTATATTTCAATATACATTATTGTTTTACCCAGTCATCGTATTTATAAATAAAATACAATGGTGAATAAAATAAGTATTGTGGTCGATGATTATAAGCCAACAATGATATACAGAATTGTAAAGCTCAAATTTAAGTTTTGGTGGTAGTGTATATATGTACCGATATTGCTGGCCTTTAAATTAACTAATTAAAATTTTAAGTACTATATCTATATCTATAAAAGTAGTAGGTACTATACTCTATTATTTTCTGAGATTATACTTTTGATCCCCTTGTATTACGTACCGTACTACCTTTCCAGTCTACAAGCATATTTACTGTACTAACTAGGCTAATGAGCTGGAGTTAAGAAAGGTTCAATTTAGTAAGTGGAGTGAGAGTGTAAAACTATTTTGAAAAAAAACCCACCCTCAGTGCACCTGGCCAGAGTTTGAGCCCCAATCTCCCTGGCATCGGTAGTCGACTCTAAAATGAGAGTGACGCCTTACACCATGTGGAAAATTAAGCAGGTTTTATGTGTATTTACTAATATGATTGGTTTATTGCCATTATTTTAAATGCATTCACTAATTTATTAATATTTGAAGTATCTTAGCATAGCTTTATTTAATATGCTTCCTTTCCCTTTTTATAATAGGTTTATTTGTTACAGTGATATATATATAATTATATATCCAATTAATTTAATTGTTTATTCATTAATCATAAATATACAATTTAATTATATATCAACTAAGTACAGATGACTCAAAAATAATAATTTAAATTTGACATAGACACAAAAATTTGCATTATAATAATATGATCGTCAAATTGGGTCTCTTTACTTTATATACCAATATTACAAGGAATCCAAGATCAAAATTTTATTTGCAATTATTTTAAAACTTTAAAGTTAATTTAGAAAAAATTTAAAGTTAAATACGGTATATTTACATAATATGTAGTATGATTTTGGTATGAAAGAGAGTATATAGTTTCTAAAGCTGCTAAAACCATTGTAATATAATCATACATCAATTCATGTTATCTGCAGCTGTCGTTTAGGATACACAATACCTTAAAATAACACTTATAATATATTTAAATGCTATTAATATTGGCCGCAAAGTAATATGTTAGAATTTTCTTAACTGTGTTTCTAACTAATATCAGGGTATACGGTATATGTTATTTATTGAACTAAAAGTAAAAAAGAATCTTTTAACGAACGTTATTTAAAACATATTTATTTCATTTTTTAATCCTTTTTGATGAAAAATGAGAGATTAAATAAAGACTCTAATGGTAATTAGTTTAAAATGTGGTTTAGAGAGGCCAGCTATTCAAGGAATTAAATTGACCTTGTATAATATAAAAAAAACACTAATATTAAAAGGAGCTGTGGATATGCTTCTTATCTTCACGATTCTGGCCCAAACATTTCTTGATTCAGGTATTAAAGGGTAATTGTGTGCAAATGTAAGTTTTAAATATGAAGCTAAGTTGAAGATCAAGTCTTTTTTACTGTAAACCTTTTTAAACTATCCATAAATTATATATAGATAAAGATAAAAATGTAGACATAGGCCAAGATTTAATTATTTATGATTAATTATTTTTTGTATCAAAAAGTACACTTGTAAATTCGTCACAGATACATTATAACGAGATAGAAAACCTATTACTAAATATTGGATACGTGTCTTATAAAATGAATGCAAGCACAACTACAAAGATTTGTGTTATATATTTCCTTTGATTCATACCAGTGGTCATCAGTTAAAGTTTTTGAAATTTAAAAAGTATTTTTAATTTAAATAAAATAATGTATGAGATATTTAATATTACATAGTAGTTATTATCTTACTTAACTGATTTATCTATGTTTAATTTAAGATATCATTTAATCACTAGTTGGTGTTAAAATGCTGCTCAGTAGCTGTTATAAAGAATACTATGTAATAAATATGTCATATTTAGTGATATGTTTTAAATATGTTATTAGTTTATCGAAGTTTTTTACTTCCTTAGAAATACTTAGAAGTTGCACAAGCTATTATGTGTGTTAAATTCGGAGCGAAGGAGATTTGATCTTCCCACTTTGCCATTTTGAAGCTTCGCACACCTCTATTGGAAGTTATTGCTATATTATTCTATATTCAGCTATCCATTTAGTTCATATTTAATATTTTCAGTTTAATTAATAGCTGGTCTTCAAAATGACGTCTTTAAAATTTATTGATGATACATGAAATTTCATCTAATCTTAAATTTGTTCAGTGAGAATTGCTCTTGGTAGTATAAAAATACATGTTATGAAATCAACTAACGTGTTGGTTGGGGAAGAGTTGACGTTTCTACTAATATACTAGCATTATTAAAGATTTGTGGTCTAAAAATAACATTCGCGTAACGATTGTGCTAAAGATAAATAATTTTATTTATACTCCCTGTCTCACTACTTTTTGGACTGTCGGCAGCATAATTGTTATAACATTAAATTAATTGAAAAAATAAGGTATATTGTAGAGGTGGTTTACCCACATTTACGTGGAGGGAAAGTGGAAGTTATTTTTGATGAAATACCCTCAGTACCTTCATCTGAAATTTAATCTCCTCCCCTCATCACTGTCAAATAAAAATTATTATTTAATTAAGTGAAAAATTAATTTCTGGACAATTTAATCGAACAGTCGACTTTTGGTTTTGCGTGCGAATGCTTGTCCACTGAGCAAATTTGGTTCCAGTACGTCATCTTTCATTAAATTTAATTTAATTCATCTATCAAGTCTGATCCCATGGAACTAAACAGGTATAAATTTGTGATATACATGAATTAATATTACAGAATATATTAGTTTGATGTTTAGTCAACGCACCTACAAATCCATGTGGAAAGGAGTAAAATGAATTCCACTGTAAAATAATGTGTTTAAAACACAATTTATTGAATGATATTGCAAAATATATTTGGTGAACTTAGTTTTGCTAAGTCTTCTAGCGTGAGTGCGAGTCTCTGGAACTGAAGTTTCACTGAATAATCCATTTTGTCTCTGCAATTCTAAGCTATTAATAAATATATGGGTCAGTTGGAGAATCGTCTTAACAACTATGCCAGTTGTCTAGATGTCAATTACATTTATTTCCATTTTCAATTGACTTGAGGTTTGGCGTCAGAATCTTGGCTGGATAAAAAAGGGCGGCATTTCATTTATTGTTTCAAATGCACGATTTAGTACATTTACTCTAAATTCAACTTTTCACTTTCCTGCCAACTAAAATTATTTATTAAGTATACTCATTACCTGAAAAACTATTGAAATGTTATAAAAAAAATATCTATATTAATAAATAAATGAGTTTGTGTGTGTTATGACTCATGAGCATTGCACGATGTATACCACACGCAGAAGTCTGAAATTTAAATATTAATATCCCCTGTGAACGAACATGTGCATCTTGGAGACAGAATCTAGAAATTTTTTTTAAAATTATTTAAAAACTGAAAAGAAGAAATATTAATGCTGTAAGAAAGTTTTTTATTAAATGTTTTTTACAATTTGTAATGTAGCTTGGTGGCCATGTAAGTTTGGTTGCCATGGAGAGAAAACAAGAAGAGTTTGGTATAAACAACAAACTCATTTTCTCATATCGCCATATTATATTATTGGTAAATGTTGTAATATTTTTTTTCTAATAAACAGCTTTTATGTATACATACTTTTTTACTTGTAAAAACTTTTACCCTTTACCCTTCATTTACCCTTCACTTTTTGTTCCCTACGCCCCTTATACCCTACTTAACACTTTGAAACATTTTAAAAATTGTAAAATTGGTATAAGTAAATTTAATCAAAAAGGGAAAAGACAAAAATTAAAAAAAGGCAAACATTACAAAAAGGGCAAAATTTGACCTGAATATAAAAAAGAGAATCAAGGCCACAGTTAAGCAATTATGATAAAAATAGTAATAATGGTAAAAAGGTGAAACATAACATATATTTCATGTTAACTTTAACAGGATTTATGAGTTTTAGTGAAGGACTTAATACTAGAACGTTATTTGGAATCATTTTCTAAAATAAGGATACCATATATAGTCGAACCTGGCTAATTTGAAGATGAAGAGATCACTAGAGAAACTAGAACTATCCAAAAATTAGAGTTAGGTAAGTTTGTATTTGAGCTATAAAAATAACTTCAAGCATCAATTCAGTGAAATAGTGTATACGTATAATTTTATTTTTTGATTTTCCATAACATTATGTACAGTACAGAATACCGTATTTACAGGTTTATTTTTAAATTTAAAAATTTGTAATGGTTTTTTCAGTTGTAGTAAACTTTTCCAGTTTATTGAGCGCCGTGAGAATAGAGGGGCTTACATCATGTTGTCTCTCAATAAACGGTCTCGACTCCTCGATATGGTCCATGGGTTGTGTATATGTTGATATCGGAAGCTACGTCTGTTCATCAGCTAACCACCAATTGACAAGTTATCGTCCGAGCTTACTAAATCTTCATGGTGAACACCTGCGCCATGTCCAACATGTTCTCAGTCGTCCACAGCAAGTACTATCTCCTCAACACCTTCATTTTGCTCTTGACCATCGTTGTGACAGAAACCTCCTTGTCGAAAGTAGTCTGCGATACTGTTTTGTTTCACTTGGTCCCACGCACTGATACACAGTCGGCTAGTTCAGAGAATTGACGTCAATTTTAACCTTACCATTGTTATCAATGTAAGCACCTATGAAACCGTTGTAGACCACAGGCGTCTATATAAGTGCTTTAAAGTCTTAACTAGTCCTTGATACATGGGTTGGACTACTGACGTCAAATTTGGGTNTGCAGTGCAGTTTTAAGTAAATAATATGATTTTTTTTTTGTTTTGTTTGCAAATTTTAGTGCCCCCGCAAGCAGAGAACCTTCTATTCGCGCCGCGCAGCGAGATTTCAGGCTTTTTTACTTCACTTTTGAGGTGGTTTTACGTCGAATTAAACAAAATAAGTTCGAACTACATGTTATTTCTTAAAATTGTTTTAATAGAAACTTCAAGGGACCAAAGGAAAAGTTGAATAATAGACAAATTCGAATTGTATACTTTCGAACTATCCAAGTTCAACTGTATATTGTGTCCTATTATTTCGTTTCACAAATTTTATGATTTTTTAACAAATGTATATTTTAAGATAAGAGCGATAGAAATTCTGCGTGATTTGCCGTACAATTTTTTTAATAGAACAGGGAATAGATCAAATTATTATGTGACTTAATCGTCAAAAGTAACGCCAACTTTTAAAACATATTTATATTATATCTTTATTTTGACATTTTTTAATATTCAGCCCATTTTCGCGTTTTCTATAATAATTTAAACCAATAAGAGATAATTATTTAAACCTAATTTAAGTTTTTCTACTTTTCTTAGTGTCTAATTTTATATACTAAAAATAATAAAGCTACTTTATAGATTTCACATGCGAAGAAGGGGAAAATCAGTTAGTATTAAATTCACACTTTTTATCTTAGTATTGAGTGCATATGATTACAAAATCTAGAATAATATTGTTCCTTCTAGGGACTTGCTTTGGCAAATGCCAACAGAAAACTATGGGTTCGAATTTTATAATGAGTACTACATCACTTTTCTTTAAGAAAGAAGGATGTGAGGATTTTAATCAATTTATTGATTAAATTTTTCCAAGTTAAACCTTATCTGAGAACACAGATGAGCACTTCATAAGAAAGCCCCAGATTCGATATCCAACAAGAGCACATGTTTTCTCATCAATTATAAGACTCGTCAAAAATATCTATTTATCAAGTAATGTCCTACCTTATTTTTTTTTAATTTTCACAATTTTTAAAGATTACAATTTAAATGAAATTTTTTTCTCAACTTTAATTTACAAACAACCGTCTTACCTGCAACTTGCAAACAACACCAGAACTCCAATCTTTACAAGAATCTTGCTTTTTGCAATTATGTTCTAAGCAAGCTTATATCCAACTCATTGTAGATGTTTATAATAACAAGTGTATTCTACGAAGGTATTACTAGATTTTATTTTTATTTAGCACCGCGATTTACTACCCGTTCAGATTAAACGCTTATGTAGTAATCATTATAATGGTTTTGGAATAGGGGAGGTTGAATTAAGAGTAAGTGAAGCCGTATTTGCGCGAAAAGAGATTGGAAAACCATTTAGGAAAAATCCCTTCCATTTCTCCTTACGGAGATATGAACCTTGATCTCCCCATACTCAGAAGTCTAGCTCAACAAGAAACTAGCGTGTTAGCTAACTACGCCACCAAGGCGGTTGTTTACCTAGTTTTTTCTTGTCAAGATATATGTTAAACCCATCCTTAAGGATAAATTAGCTTGATTGGAATACTAGGCCTACTCATTAGAAATATCACTTGTATAAGAGATCACAAATCCACACTGGTGGTCACGTTTACAATATATTAAGCTTATCTAATATTGTTCAACGGTATCTAGGAGTTCAAGATTTGGATACCAATCAAGCGTATTGAATTTCTTTTATTAAATGAGTGCCTACTTTAGTTTCAAACAAACGGTGACACATATTGTCAAAGTTTTACCTCCCCTATCTCAATTCATTTGTGTAATAAGATGATCATACTCTCTATGTGGAGCAAAACTCTAACATGATATTGCACACAATTGGGAATAAAAAAAAGAGTGTGTGCATGTATCAAACAATTTATTGTTTCAAATTTCCATCAGAAGATGTCATCAAATTATGAAAACACAAAATATAAAACTTTAATTTCCTTGCAACTAAAAGTTTATTAACACTACAAATAATCAAACTTGAGCCGCGTTCATTTCCGGCCTCAAATAATAATAACTACATTTAATAAAAATAGAACATTAACATTATTTATTTTAATGGAAGTTCTACTAATTTTAGTTTGTGAATAACATACTATTATCATCATTGTAAAAATCTCATTTTTGTTACATATAATAATTGTAGCTACCACGTGATCAATCATTCAAAAGATTTATATTATAAACCTCGCATTTTTATTAAACATATGTCACTACCAACCAGCAGACACATGACATCCAGTTAGGTCGCCTGTATGTAGACTTTCCGCCCCTCTGGTGGCACAGAGCGTTGCCCAGGGTAGATCTATGAAGGTTATCTACACGTACTCGCAATGAGATGATGATGTGATTATAGTGAATTTAGAAGTGTAAGCTAGTGGGAGTCATAAACCTAGCTTAAGACTGACTTACCATCCCCTGGTGACCATTAGGATAATTCTCCTTAATAGAAAAATATCTAATGTACCAGCCATGACTTGAAACTGTGACCTTTATGTTCGTTGCCAGCTACACTGACCACGACACCAGGGGGCGGGCAACCTCTCTTATTAATATATATATATATCTGTTCACACCTTACCAATAATTATTTTACTGAATTATAAACATATTAATTGTGATTTACTTACAGCAGGTAGGTCACGCCACGCCACTGTTACTGACTACATGGCTTGGGAGAATTAGGCTCTGTTTCACAAAGGTACGACTCTTGACAAGTCAAGTCACTAGTTTAATCACGAGAAATGACTGGTATTTGTCAATTCTCATTCTTGAAGATATTTTTTGATTCACTAGCCACTTGTATAATCAAGACTGCCTAGGTTGAATAGAAATGCGGAGGTTCGAATATGGGCTATATTAAGTGAAATGGCGCCGTTATAGAAAAAATAAAAATAAAATAAAGAATGTATTGTTTGGCTCATTTAGCACTGAAATTACCAAACAGTTACAAAGTGAAATGTGGCAGGATCTGAAGGTGCTGAAGGACTGATTTATAGTAAAAAGCTATGGCAAACACTTTTGTTCAACTGATGTAAGAGAGATCTGACAAGAAATCCTTATTCTTTTAATATTTACAAGTTAACAATTGGTCTAATAAAATGAATAGAGGCTTAACACATTTGAATTGTTGTGAGTCAAAAACAAATGTTAAACATAACAATTAGAAATAAATAATAAGTGTTAGGGTAATCATCAACATTAGTGTAAACTGTGTCCAAATTATCTAAACAATAATATTTTTTGTATTGTAGTTCTATTGGTTGTTATTCCAATCTATGTATCTAGGTATTACTTCATGTTAAAGCTGATATTCTATTATTTAGAATTAGAACACGGACTTTATTTGGTACTTCCTTTATAGAGGCCTATTTTACAAAGGGATTAGTCTGGTCATTACAAAGGAATTTACATTTCTTTTTGATGTAACTGACAAGTGTTTGTAAGCTGAAGCAACAAGATTAAAGTGAATTGCAGTCAATCGACCAGTATTTAGACCTAGTTCACAAGGATTTTGTTCTCTTTATTTATCACGAGATTAAAGTTCATGGTCACTATACGACACTACCTATATTTGATGGCGTTAAACGTTTTAATATTTTTAACCAAAGTTACTTCTATTTGTTGTTGTAATACAACCTATATTTTTATGAACCACTTAAACTAGTATTTAATTAGAGAAGTATTCTGCTTTTGGGGTGACCTCCCCTACTTACATCACAGCTCATTATTCTTGAATTTTAATTAAACCAGGCCTTGGGTCATCATTTGTAAGAATTATTAAGACTAGGAAGTCAAACATCAAGTTTTATTATAAATAATAATATAAAATTGGTAAAATTGATTTCAATAGGGAGTATGGTATACGGAGGTTAAAAATTAATTGTTTCTGAACCGACGGATTATATCAGTACACAACTTATAAACAAACTTATATCTAGAACAGACACAACAACTCAACCCCGGATGTTAATTTATAATATTTTAATTGTTTGGTGATTTAATTGTTAATGACACCTATTAGTAAGGCTATATTATAAATTATCTAAGAATGCTTGAAATATGCACGGGCATATTTCCTCAATAATGTCAATAATTGCCCCGAGGAATAAAAATATACCCTAAAAGTATAATTATGAATTTTTAAATATATATATATATAGTCACACGTTAACTAAAATTGCCTGTAAATTTTAGAAAAATAGTTTGGGCGCCAAATATATTTTAAACACATGTATTAATTGTTGATACATTGAATAAATACATACGTATTAGTCAATTTCATTCATATTTTTTCTCTTAAAGCACAATGTCTAATTTTTTTCTTGTAATTAAAATGATATATTATAAAAGGTTTTTTAAATAGATGCTATGTGCATTAAATGTTGTTTAAAAATGCCCGAAAACATTAAATTTCTAAGTACACAATAATATATAAAATAAAATGTAAAAAAAAATTAAATTAAGGTGACAGAAAACAGGTTTATTAATTGTAAACCTTTAAAATGAGTCCCAGAATCAATATAGCTCTCAAAATTTTCCTAAACTCTATGATTTCATATTTTCTGTTACACGGAAAATCTATATCACCATTACTCAAACAAGCAAGCACTAAACTAAACAACTGGTCTAGTGTTGATTAGACAAATGACTATTAAATAAAACGTCTACGAGAAACAAAATGTCCTATTACTAATCGCTTTTCGTAGTTACATTTTTCACTTGACAGAATTTGCCTCTATGTGAAAGAGCTACAGTATATGCAAATATATAATAATGGTTTACGTCTAAAACTAGTACTACAAGTAAACATAAAAAGCCATGATAAAGTTTATATGAATCAAACAGTCAAAGCTATTATATTTGTTTTAGAGAGTATTTAATAGCATCTAGATATCATATTTTGAAAATTGACACCTGGACATGGGAATCGAACCCAGGATAATTCTACACTCATATTTTAAGTCAGAGTTTATGATGGACGTGTGGAAATCGTCGACTACAAATGTGTAATTTATTAAGATCACGAGCTATCAGATAACGCAGCCACCTTCGACTAGGTAGTTGGCTTAATCCTGCCACTTGTACAATTATTATAACTGTAAGGGATCGCGTATTTAAAAGTTAAATGGACAAATCTATTATATATATCTTTATCGAGGATTTACTCAATCTAGATATCATATTCTTAAGATTGAAAAATGACACCTGGACACGGGAATCGAATCCGGGACATTTGGCTTAGTAGGCCAATGCTCTACCACTCAGCTATCCAGGAATCGTCCCAGGACAAGAGTCAATCTTCACTCATATTTGATGCTCATATGGGTAGCTCAGTGGTAAAGCATTAGCGTACTAAGCCAGAGGTCGCGGGTTCGATTCTCGTGTCCAGGTGTCATTTTTTAATTTTCAGAACTAAAGTTTATAATCTCTTGACACCAAATTGTCTGACCTCCTACAAATCCCTGTATTCCTTTTGAGAAAACCTCAGTTTTCTAAGCCGGAGGTGCTATTTCCTTATTCCGATAGCTCCTTATTTGTCCTCACGAGACTGAGTTTTAGTTCCAGACCCACTGCTTCACAGATAAATGTTTGGAATCACCTGAGATAGAGCCCGGGACCTTTGGATGGATATGTGGTCTGGAACTCTGACCACTAGGACACAGAGTCAGAGAAAATCATCGGACAATTTGTCAGGGGTTTAGTTTTATAGCATTGGTTTGAAAGACTCATTGTTTGGTTTTACTTCACTTGTCTCTAATCGCCTGACACTTATCACTTTGTGGGAAAATATCTAAAAAAAATAAAAAAAAATTGACTTCACTTATCATTATAATATTTGTTCTTTTATGAAAACGGGCCCTGGTAAGATATAAAATTGCGCCTTGATTAATATGGTCTTTTTCAAAGTCCATATTTCTTTTAAAAAATGGTATAATACAGTAATTTATTGTGCTTTACATGTATTGCTAACTAATGGGTGTTTATTCAATGTATCAATCAACCTTTTTCTCAATCTCTAAGTTGATAAATATTCTCTGCATATGTAAATATCCTTAATCTAAATAAAATTAAAAATAACAATTATTTTGCCCTGAACTCTACTATCCAAAAGATTTCACGCATTTAATACATCCTACATACGTGGGGTAAGAATGGAGAAGATATATTTCAGTGTAGTTATACCTTTATTAGTGTTAGGGGAGATAAGGGAGTCATTAAAAAAAAAATCAAACTCAGTTTACCCATCCGGGACTTGAATCCCGACCTCTCCCTACCCAGAAAACCAAAATTAATGAACTTGACATTTTGTCCATATATTCACTCATGTGGACACCTGAAATATCCTCCCACTTCAGTTTGGCCATATATGGAAATTATAGTACCAAAATAAACTAAAAACCCAATTTTTGATTCGAACTATTGTAACACTTTTCCTCTAAACATTTTCTTGTTTGTCTCTCACTTGATTTGATCACGTGATTTTCATTTTCTTCCTTCATTTTCTTCCTTCTTGTTCTTGTAAGGAGGGGGAATGAGAAAGAGGCGTGTTCTAAAAACTCTTAAGAGACGAGAAAATCTCGGTCGAGATGGTGTTCCAGGTTCCGGAATTAACAGAGGGGTGTCGTTGGGATGGTTGAAGGGGGTGGGGGGTACGAGACAGTGAAATATGACTCTACCACTATATAGATATAGAAAACAAGGAGAGGACCCCGCGTGTCTTCTAAAATCTCCTGTGTTCTTCCGTACATTGTAACAAAATGAAGCTAGTCTTTTTCTGCATACTCCTTATCTGGGCAGAATGCTGTGGTACGGTACCTTCAACGTTCTCTTGCAGAAGACGAGCCTCAGGAAAGAAAATTCGATAGAATAATCCGCTCTTTGGAAACAGTCCTAAGCTTCAGATACGTGTCTAAGAAGATACGTACAAAAGTTTAGAAATAGATTATAAAATTAAATTATCAAAGCTAATGTTGTAAAAAAAAATGTCGATTATACAAAAAATCAAATAAATAACAAATATTATACGCGGTTTCTGTTAATTCTGGAAGTTAATATGATTTAAAAAAAAACCTTTTCCTCACATTGTTATAAAATAACACAAAAAATCAGTATATCAAACTACAAAAAAAAAGTATACAAGCTTACATCTATACGCTCTAATATGGATACAAGTATGCTAAGAGCTTTTAAGTATTAATTTTATTTAGGATTGAATGGTAAACATAAATTAGGTTGGCCTTGAGATTTTGAGCTCCTTAAGAAAATATGTTTTTTTAATAAATTTTTTGAACTACATATTACAATTGCTTGTCATAATTATTTTTATAAATAACAAATAATATTACAAATTTTGTTGTATTAGGTTTATATGTTTTTGCATATTTGTTAAAATATTAGAAAATAAAAAAACTTCGTTTATTAAGGAGATTTAATTGATTTAAATGAAGAAATTATTTAATTCACTTGATGGCCGAATTACAATTTTGAACTATTACATTTGTAACTTGGAAAAGGAATTAATTTAATAATCTCTACATTCTCAACTGAATGTTTGTGTTTAGAGGTAAGTTCATTCTCTAACTCATTAAGGAATCTAAGTTTAAAATTAAACATCGTCGATATCTTTAAATGTATTGACTTAATGTTTTATAGGTTTGAGTGCTATAAAATAATCTCCACAACTGTCTAAATTTAATTTAGAAGCCATTTAACATAGAGTTTGGGAGTAGAAAATCTCTATATGTGTTGTTAATCTCATCTTTATCTTCTAATAAAAGTACAGCTCATATTAACATTCACGTAAATACCTTAAAAATAATTAGACAGTTAATATATTTTGTAACTTGATTGAAAAATGTATTTTCAGCCAAAATTAAACGTTAAAATTAATTTTAAATTTATGTATCCTGAGGGGAAAAGTAAGACATAGGAATATTTTGTTGAACAGATTTGGCTACTGCCAGAGATTTTAACTCTTAGTGTGAGTGATTTCAAAAAATCTGGATCTATGAGATACACATTTTGAATATTACAACAAATTAAATCAATTTTCCTTCTTCAAAGCTTACATTCTCTATCACAAATGAGTGTAAACATTACAGTTTTCTGGAGACATATAATACAGTATAACTAATCGATATATATTATGTAATTAACATCAACTAAAAAGAATGCACATCTTGTAAACATAACTTTGTTTAGAAGAGAAAATATTCCAGAGTACTTAAAAATATGTCGTTTATATCTAATATTTATTTCTGATCAAATTGAATGAAAATACTACATTGGTAACACTTGATAAATATATAGTTTACATTTTTATATTATTTTTATAATTTTAAAATCAAGATTCCTTTAATGGAGGATGTTTATAGGATGAGTGGACAATAAATGTATAAAATTAACATAAATTAGATTTGTAGGAAATATAAGTCGAAAATCTGCACCGTCATTTCATCGAAATCTTTGTGAGTTAAGAATAACTCTACAATGATTCCTAATATATAAACTATTTAACTTGAATCAGTTTTATAATAATACTTTAAAGTGTATCTGATTATATATTTTAGATTTGATATATAATAAAGTTAAAATTTAAACCAAATACTCGATGTATTTTAATGTAGCCTACCAGTAATAACCATTTACCTTCATCGGCAGGTACTTGCACCAAACAACAATCATGTAAGTCCACTGAGGGTGTTTTTAATAGTTACCCCTCTTCAGACACAGATAACCGACTATGATTAAATCCTTTGAATTCTACATTAATAGGCTTATACCTAACCATTTGATTGGGATAAGTTCTGGTAGACAGATGGGTAACAAACAAGTTTAAACATTTTCACATAATTCAGCCATTGATAATACGGTGAAACCTCCTACAAAGGATACCTATCAATGGTGTATTTATATTTATAACGGATTTTATATATTTCCGCGTCAAAATGACATGGGTGAATAAGGTGAAATAAGTTCCCAATAAAGGCCAATGCTATAAACATATATTTATCCATACAAATTTCTAAAAACGGACAAAAATGTTGAGTACCAGAATATATATTTTACAATACACAAGTTAGAAATATCATTGTCTTGCGTGCAATGTGATCAGTCATACTTTAATATTTTGGAGAAACAATTCAATACATATAATAGCATACGTTGTCAGAGAGATCTGGAGGGGATAAAAAAATATTCAGAAGAAGATACTCATCTCAAAAATATTTTTAAATTGACCGACATGAATGTTTTATTTAACCAAACAATGGGCCTATCAACTAAATACTATTGTTGCAAGTCTGGAGCTTATTGACGATATATATTTGGTTTATTTCTTTTCAGATATAAATATTTTTACCATGCATAAAATATCCTTAATGTTTCATAGTGAATATATTAGGCTTATGTTTATGTTTCGTAATTTCTTGTTTTTTTCCTTAAACAGAGCATGATTTGATACTGGAATATATTTTCCTTACTTTAAGCCACCTGGGTAGATTTATTAAAATTATTTTATAGTAAGCTTGGTGTAAATATGTTATTTTATTTGTCTATTGTTTTTAATACGATAAAAAATTTAATCAAGATAATTACAGTATTAATTAGTTAATCACTCATGATTATACTGAATACAATATTATAAAATGTAGTAGTTAAATTAGTGTTAATACTTACACACGGAATACTGATTTACTAAGAAAAATGTGTATATGAATAAAATTATGATTTTAAAAACATTTTAAAAACATATAAGCTACTTCTTAGTGACGGATATTTTTAAAATTCCAGGTTTTGGCTACTAGGTTATTTCAATGAATAGGTGTTTGCATAATAACCATTGGGTCTAGTTAATGACGCAGTCCCGCATGGCAGTAACGTCAGAGGTATTGTCTAACTAAAAGGGTGCACGTTCAAAGATGCTCTGATCTTGTATGGGACCAAGTTAACAGTATAGATTCTAAATTGACAATTCCATAACAACAACTAGATATTTTAGGACTGATGTTAGTTGTTTGTATATTTTCTAACATATTTATTTTTAGTTGGATGTGCGTTTGTAAATTTTATTCTTGAAGAAAATCTATTAAATTACTCTTAGTACCCTTTATTCTCACTAAATCATTTAACATTAGAAAATTAATATCAGAATATCTCCGTTGTTTTTGTTTTATAACTAAGTGCAAATTCTTTGATAAGACTCAATTGCTGTGCTTATCGTTTTAAATATATTATATACAAATTTTCAAATAATTCAGGTTACAGCTTTGCATAAACAATATGTATCCATAAAATATAAGCCTTTTATATGCCACTAGAAAATGTGTACTTATATTTAGCTGATTTAAAATAATATTTTGTGTGCTTAATCATCCTATAATTCACAAATATACCAGTAAAATTCTATGAAAAATATTTTACTTATTTTTAAAATATTATTTTATTTGAAAGTTGGAGGACAATATATGTTATTTATGGCTTTATATTGAAGGTAGGAGACGAAGAACGTATTTTATAGGAATTGAACCCACATTTACGTAAACATAAGATTGATAAACAAATGAACTATATCAAATTTGTACAATTATAAGAAGGTTATCATGCAATAATTCGAAAATTAAACTTAACGTCAAATTAACTACATACTTTTGCAGGCCTGACACTTTAGAGCACAGGTATGGATAAATAATTACCTTGACAAACAAAGTAAATTCTGCTTTTATTTTTAACGATTCTTTATTCCATAATTTTTTTTCACTACTAAAGAGTAAGCATATAGATTATACCGTTAAAAATTAACTACACATTATTCCTGCACCCCTTATTTATATAAATAGCACACCACTGGATCAAAGATGAATGAATATATTAGATGGCTTGACAAAAAACTCAACAGTAACTATAAAAAAAGATTTTTTTAAATAATATCGTGTAGTCTAATAAATAATCAATTATATCCAAGACGTGTATACCTTTAAGGGGTTTCAATAATTAATTATATCAGATTAGGTGTAAAACAAATTATTCACTGAAATTTTGAACATACTAGATGTAACCTCATCATTTTAGTAAAAATAAACACAGTAAGATTTTGAAAAGTGACGAGGAAGACATTAAAATTCAATTAATATCTTTGTACTTATTAGTCACCGTCATCTAAATAATCAGGCGTGGAGCGTGTATTACTGAAAACGCCAGAAAGTCTTTCTGAATTATACCTCCCCTTTCACTATTCGTTTTACCAACCACACAAAAAATGATGCTATAAATAATTAATCTATTCTTATTTGCTTAAAAGAACACGAAAGATACTGAATGGGAGTAAACCATCTAATAGTAGAATTCATCAAGCCTCGCTGGCCTTTGAAACAATCAACCTCTGTAAATAGTCATGACCGATGACTAAGCATTTTCTCTTGAAACAGAATGCTAAATGATATTAATTATTCTTGGTATTGCATAATGAAAAGATTGGAATATTATTATTCAAACAATAACTGGGAGCTGTTTAGTTATTACTCTATATATTAATGTAGAAACTTTTAGTGTATTCTTTTATTAGATAGATATTTTTTATGACAAAGTACTTTACATTAAAATTAACTTTTGATTCGCACTATGATAATCACATATCTTTATTTTGACACCACGTCTCACTACCCTTTCGGATTATAGTCATATGAACTTATTACGCTAATGTGTGACGCATGACTAATGTATAATTTAGAATAAGTGTAGCCACATTTGCGTAGAAGCAGTGCGAATAGCAATTTAGTAAAACACCCTCAGTACGTACTAAATCATGGTAAATCTCTTACTAGAGTGATGACTTAGGCCATATGACAACGAAGCAGGTATATACATATTAAATGAACTAACATACACTAGTGTTTCTTAAAGGAATTAAATATCAACGAAATAGTCAAACCAAAAGTTAAATTTAAAAATTAAAACTAAGAAACTCAGAAATCAAAGTGTTCACAAAAACTTTGTGAATACCATATTCTATTTTAAATTGATGGGTTGACGAAGAGAGTCTTAACTTTTAGACGTGAAAGAAATAATGCACAGCACTGATTCTTGCACTTTGATTACCAAGAGGCAAACTTTCAAGATTCCCGTGACCTCATACATATCAGAAACTTCAGTCTAATTTCCTTAGTCCTCAGTAAATGAGTAATAAGCCTGAATTATAGCAGGATTTTATAACATCTTTACAACTTCTACTTTACTAAACTTTAATAGTTCTATCTCGTAAAACTATTATTTCTATTCAATTTTGTACATACCAAAAGCAGTAGTAATAAATTAAGGGCTATCTACTATTTTAGGTTAAAATATTTATCCCATTAGGACTCAGAAGTCGTTATCATAAGTATTCATGAGTAACTGTAAGTGTAGAAATCAAATTTAAAAAAGATTTGATCAAACATTTTTTTAGCAAATTTAATGTTATCTATGTAGTGTCATCAAACTAGAAGATTATTAGAAAGGTTTATTTTTATAATCAACCATAACATTGATAGTTAGTTAATACATTTAAATACATTTGATTACAGAATATATCTACTATGATCCTAAATATTGATAAGCAAATTAAACCAGAAATAAAATGAAATTAATATATATGTATACTAAATTATATTAGTATAATAATTCCTATTTATTAACACTTAAGAATTCATAGTTAGTACTTATTAATATTAAAAATAAATGCAACATTCAAATTTTGTATAAACTATACGATAAATAAATATAACACACATTGAGAATATTAAATGATAATTTTATTTTCCAAGCTTTTCACGCACAATTCGATTCCAGTCCTATGATTTTAAATATGATATGAAATATAGTAAAATTAAGTCCAGGATTTTTTTTATATCTAATCCAAAATTAATGAAAGTCTAAATTAATGTTTAGTTACACTAAAAACAGATACATATTAAACATCATCCAGATCCTTTAATTAGAACCACTTTTATAATCATCAACACATCGCAGTAAATCATATTATCACTTCATAGATTAATTTTACTTTGATTTATCTTTTCTGTGCTATTAAAACTAGCATTATTATTATAAAAATAAATATACTTGCACAGAACATGAAGTCAGGTGTAGTATTATTAAAAATATGGAATAAAAGCTGGGTATTTAAATCTAGCATCTGACCATTAAAATCAATATTTTAATAGAGGGTTGTAAAATAATGCTAATATGAACAGCATTATATGTAGTGAAGTATAATTTATTTTATAAGACAATAATTAGAGACTATCAAAACCCTCCTTAAAACATACCACTCTGAATAACAATCTAAATAACCACATATCTGTGCAATTCAAACAAATGTGTAGTGTTCTTGATTTGTGGGATTTTGTTGACATGGTTTGCTTTTGACAGCAAGGTCTGGCCGAATTTCAGTTGTATATATTTAGTGTGAATTTTCATAGATAATTTCCTACTCTGTCTTCATGAATATATGGATAAATCTCCCTTCCTCATCCTATAACCTATGTATAAAAATGGGGTTATCTGTGACAATACCCGACTAGTTTGGCAAGTGGTAAGATTGTTCAAAGATTGTTGTCTCTTTCTTCCGGTGATGGGAAGATCGTAGAATGAATCCTGGCCAGGTATACTAAGAATGTTTTTTTACAATTTAAGACTCTCCCTCCACAAAAATTTTATGACATATTTAGTCCAGTAATTCAGGATGGGGTTAAATTTTACCCCTCCAAAATTTGAGGGAGGTAAAAAGTATCATTTTTACCCCTCCACAAAATAATATAATAAATTTTTAGATAATGTAAAATTCTTTTGAGAAACGGTACAAATTCACACTAAGTTAAAACAATAAAAATAAAATGTCCTTAGTGCATACACTGAAGAGATTTTGGAAACTCTGATAGTTATACTAGCTACATTAGCTACTGCACAAAGAAAGTTTTCAATGCTTGGACGCATAAAGAATATCTTCGCTCCACGATGAGGCAACGTAGACTCAATCACTGCGTAATGCATACCCGGAGAGGCTCAACAGACTTGACATTGCAAAACTAGCTAGTGGTTTTATAGCTAAATATTAATATAGGGAAAAGGTGTATGGAAACCTACTTTAATATTTAGTGTTTCATAATTTTTAGTTGAATAGCATCAGATATAATTTTTCTTTTGTGTGTTTTTATTCAAATATTTGTCATACCAAAAAAAATGAGTAAAATGCAAAATGGGACCGTTATATATTAATTTTTTCTGGTCTTATTTTAACAAAAATGTTTCCCCCCCATTTCAGCACATGATTATATATTCCTACTCTCAAATAAAAACGTTCCCGTGATATTTAATGTACCTCTAAGTTTTAACTCCCTCCTCCTTTCCCCATCTGCATAGCTTACTAAAGCTAGAGCATAGTCCCCAACTGGTAAAGACAAGTGGGAAAGAGATAATCTATAAAGTGTAGTTAGATTCTAAGAACATATTAATATAGTTATTTTAATTCAGTGCTTCCTTTATCAAACCAGGGTCCTTTCAGTTAGCTGTATTCTTTAACGATAATTTATTATATGATATAAAAGGCTCAGTTTTAGAATGTATAATATGTTGAATACAATACACATATATAATTAAATATGTAATAAGTTAAAAATATACTTTAGAAACTACCGAGCATTCAATAAAATCTGTAATGTCTTGCATTTGGTCCATTTAGCTTGTTTGCTAAGCTATTTAGATACGTATAGCATTTTTATGCTTAGTTTTGTATAATATAGTCTAACAATAACAAACCAAATTAAAACTGACATAAAATATACAAACTTTTTCTAATCTAGTTTGAAATTTAATCTCTTTAACTAAAAAGTACCTTATATAGTATTTTAATTAAATTAATTAGTTTGACATCACCTAACATTACCTAAGCTAACTAAAGTGTTGTTGATTAAAGTGGAGGCACTCGAAACAAAGTCACGTGGCCAAAAGTCAATTAGGCCTACATATTATTGGTGTATATATACAGTACAGTACAGTACAGTACAGTGCAGTACGTATGTATGTACTTTACGTGAAGATATGTCAGTGTTTGTATTCCTACTCGGTCTAGTATTTATCAACTCTTTCAAATGAGGGTACATTTCCTCTTAATCATACACTAGACCGTTCCCCCTTCCCCGCATTATTATTTTCAACACAAATATTGAAGAATCATCATAGACTCTACCATAAAATATGATTGACTATCGACATTTTTATGAGGAATAAATTAAATTTTCAAAATAAAATATAACCTATGTTACTCGCTGATAATGTAGCTTTATATCGGTGAAAGAAATTTTAAAAACGGTTCAG
This sequence comes from Timema douglasi, assembly GCA_901482245.1. NCBI lineage: Eukaryota > Metazoa > Arthropoda > Insecta > Phasmatodea > Timematidae > Timema > Timema douglasi. Next base: position 201,874 of record CABEEJ010000271.1, read on the forward strand.
TAGTTTTTGAGTTTATCCATTACAAACAGAAAAAAAAAACAAATCTTTCCTCTTTATAATATTAGTGTATATTACTCATCACTACTATATTAGTGTATATATATCAAATATGTGACTACGAATGATAAGTGAGACGCTATGAAAGATATGATAAAATTCTACCGACTTCACAATCAAAATTTAATTTTAATAGGTTTTTGTAACATTGCTTGGATTAGATTAAGAAACATTGAAAGGCTTCTTAAATAAATAAATTTATTAAACAGCCAATAAAGAGGTCATAATTATTATTCACATACAAATATAATTATCTTACAATGCATATAAACTACTTATTTTATTTTTACCTAACATTGGTTTTCAAGTATTTTAAAACAATAATAACATTTTATTATTATTATTATTTTGTAAATATATTTAAAACATATAATTTAATCAATATTTTATTTATTTAATAAAATAATATATGTTTGTATCTATAAAACACTGTGATAAATTTAAGTTATGATAAATAGGTGAGAATAGTTATAGTAAAACATAAGTTTTAATGATTGTATCTGGACGGATTTATACGCAGATGACTATCGACATTTTTATGAGGAATAAATTAAATTTTCAAAATAAAATATAACCTATGTTACTCGCTGATAATGTAGCTTTATATCGGTGAAAGAAATTTTAAAAACGGTTCAGTAGTTTTTGAGTTTATCCATTACAAACAGAAAAAAAAAACAAATCTTTCCTCTTTATAATATTAGTGTATATTACTCATCACTACTATATTAGTGTATATATATCAAATATGTGACTACGAATGATAAGTGAGACGCTATGAAAGATATGATAAAATTCTACCGACTTCACAATCAAAATTTAATTTTAATAGGTTTTTGTAACATTGCTTGGATTAGATTAAGAAACATTGAAAGGCTTCTTAAATAAATAAATTTATTAAACAGCCAATAAAGAGGTCATAATTATTATTCACATACAAATATAATTATCTTACAATGCATATAAACTACTTATTTTATTTTTACCTAACATTGGTTTTCAAGTATTTTAAAACAATAATAACATTTTATTATTATTATTATTTTGTAAATATATTTAAAACATATAATTTAATCAATATTTTATTTATTTAATAAAATAATATATGTTTGTATCTATAAAACACTGTGATAAATTTAAGTTATGATAAATAGGTGAGAATAGTTATAGTAAAACATAAGTTTTAATGATTGTATCTGGACGGATTTATACGCAGAAAAAAAATCATGAGAGAATTTGAGTTTCTTTTAATCTTACAGGTGTAGATTATTTAAATTTAACTAGGTATTTTTGCGTCCTTAGACAATATAGGTACGAATAGAAATACGAGCTATATCATAAAAAAAATACAATATAATAATTTATCTAAAATTTGTACATCTCTTTAGCATATTAAATGCAAAAACACTGAAGATTTTTCCCTTTATTTATATTTAGGATCATTACAAATTAATCACATATATACTTTATTTGCACACAATCTGTTTATTTTAAATATTTACAAATGTAACCACTATTTTGAAAAAATGGTTTTCATTAAAAGTGATTTAGTTTGATATTAATCTCTACGGTTTATTTTTAAAATTAAACGTTTCCAAGTAACAACATTTTAGAAAAAAATCATAAATAAATCTTTAATAAGGAGCAAATCAATAAATATATGTTAATACTTATATATTATTATATAGAAATTATGAATATATGAATTCAGATTAAAGGATTAAAAAAAATTATTACCGATGATAAAATTTCTTTATATCATAAGGAGACTAAATATTATTTATACTTTTGGAAAATTAATTTTCTTAAACAAAGTTTTCATAACATTATTAAATATTCCATTGAGTCAATAACTAGACCTTTACATGAGTCAAATGATCAAATAAACATTCATACCACATCAACATTTGAATATATTAATAGTTCAATATAAGAGTAAAAAAATGGAAATTTTAAAACATATATTTAAAATAACAAGTTAAAACACAGTTATCTTCATCAGTCAAAAGTTGTGCTTACAATAAGTGTTAATTGAAAGTAATTATCATAAGTAATCAACAGCAATAATATTTTTAAAGTCATTTTCTGAACTCAGATATTCACAATTTCTAAATAATAATAACTAAGTCTGAACTGATATTTTCAAGTAAGTTATTTTAGCATTTGTATTCAAAGTTTCTGGTAAGTACTGTACTAGATTAATACGGACACGTTTCTAAAGTTCTGTAAGTCGCTAAGCTTCACAGATTAATTGTGTACGGTTTTTTTGTTTGTTTAAATACTTGTGTGTTTACTTATGTAAGTTTTAATATGTGTAAAAAAGTACGCACTACGGCAAACAGCAGATTTTAGTAGATTTTCTTCTTTCTTTCACCCAATACAAATGTCTATTTTGTAAATAAATGACTTTTGTGGCTTATACAATAAACATTTGTTTTAATGCTCAGTATTTTCTTGTCTAAATATTTGTATTAAATAATGGTAAATTTTAAATAGCTCAAGTAATTATTTGAAATATATATATATCTTGCAAGAAACATTCCTTTCTAATAAAGAGTATTTTAACCGCATACCTTAAACAACATTTGTTTTCTTTGAAACTAATCTAAATCCCTTGGTTCAATGCAACAATATTTAAATAAATCTCAATCAGTATAGGCTATTGTAATAACTAGCCCAAATTTAATATTTTTATACAACTAATTGATTGAATGTCAAATCGTCGGGAACACATTTATTAATACAATAATAACACAGACAACTTTTACTAATCTCCAGATAATTATTAAATTGACCAATAATTGTGTCCCGGATATTATTATTCCCTAAATTTATCAAAATATGGTCAAACTTTATAAGACTTGTTTACTCTAAATTATATATTTATTTATAGTTGAACAGTTGCACACAATCTTTTCTTACTATTCCACCTGGGAAATAATTACGTTTAGTTCCTTTGCTGAGTGAACTCTGTTAAAATCTTACTTTAAAGAAAATAAAATAATTTTTAAGTTGATTTAAACAAATATTTTTTTAACGTCAATTATTATACATAAACTAATTTCTGCCAATTCGTAGGGTTTACTATAGGTTTATAAAGCAAGAGGGTGATTATCTAGTTAATAAAATAATATTTCCGGTCCAGAGGCTGAAGGGTTGATTGTGATGTCCAAACAACACCCTCTATTCACAGAATTTGCCATGGTCACCACTCTCTCAGTAAGGTTCGACTAATGTTTATGCACTAGAGATTTTTATACTATATTTTATATAAAAATGTATCTGCCTAAAATTTAAAACATGGGTGTAAGGTGAAGCTCAATATGACAACGAGCCCAGAAAATACTTTGAACATTTGGTGTCCTTAGAAGCTATAAAGAAGATGCTTTCATATATGTTAAAAGAATATTCTATTATATAAAATATTTTGTTTTATACGCATCTTACAATATACTTATAAAAATCAGACTAAATACTTTGTATTTTGAACTCTAATTAGTAATTTTATCTTGGAGTTTGGGTGGATACGATCTACATAATGTACTCATAAATTGCAATTGGTATAAATAAGTTTAACGACGTACCCTCCTGTTATTGCGCCACTGATTGTATATACATTGAAACTGGTGAGGATTTGCAACATAATATTGTAGAGCTTGCGTCAAAAAAAGTTAAAGCAATTATCACATATGTATGTGTTACTTATATATTTGATAGGGTTATTTAATTCAAATTACTAGAAACAATTTTAACTAGAGATAACAATATTAGATTGGAAATTAGGATAATAATACATTCGGTAAATGCTTGTCATTACTGTCATTACTCACATAATAATTTGTTGGCGTCTCACCTGCTGTAAAGATGTAAAACTCAGAATATACAAAAACCATAATTTAACCGGTTGATCTATATGGGTGCGAAACATAGACTCTTACCTTAAATGAAGAAAATAAATTTAGGGTGTTCGAAAACAAGGTGCTAAGGAAGATATTTGGACCAAAAATGGATGAAGATAGTGAGGAGGGGAGGAGGATAAATAATGTTGAGCTGCATATCTTAATAATAATAAAATCTCGCAGGTTACGGTGGACAGGTCATGCAGTGCGAATGTGAATATCTAGAACCGCGTTCAAGGTATTGAATGGCAAACCCAATGAGAAGAGACCATTGGTAAGACCCAGATAGACTTTAGAGAGATATAGAGTGTAATGAGACAGACTGTATAGAAATAGCTCAAGATAAGGTGGCGTACCTTTGTGAGGGTGGTAATGAACTATCGAGTTCCAATACCATAGAGCAAATAAGTAAATAACGTATATAATAGCACCTATTGATTAGTAAAAGTTTATAGGAAAACTTTAACTAGTGAATTAAAATCAGATTAACGTACTTAAATGAGAAGTGACACGTAATTTGGAAATATATTGCATGCTGAATTTGGTGCTCTTTTACATCTCTCTCTTTTTCGAGGCTGAATAATTTAAGGATTTTTGTGGTTTAGAACTTGGAACTTTTTAACATAAATATTTTTGTGAGATATCAATACTTTTTGTTAGGATTATATATAAGAATACGTTTATATAAGTTGGTAGAGCACGGATCTAACTGCTGTAATAAATTAATGACCGATTTAAAAAAAAGTCTTTTGAACTTTGTGTCCTTTAAAAATTAAACAAACAGTTATAAAATCTACTAATGAAAGCCTTTAAAATGCAATAATTTCGGCTTTGATAAAAATTAAATAAATCCGAGCCCTATACTACATCCTACAATCCCCTCCAAATCAATTTTAGGAACATTGTTGAAAAGATAAAATTTTGTGATATATATATTTCGTTTAACTGCCAATTATCAAGATTATAATGTTGACTGAAAGTACACTATAGCTTTTTAAGATCAGTGATTTAGGTCAGAGATTCCCAAAATAGGATTTTTAAGTCAGGTATCTCACCAACCACTCAAGCTAGAAACTTCAACTTTGAAAATATATTTGAAATAGTTCGTCTTAGCAGGATTTTAAGTATTTACGTTCCTATCATACTTTGTAGCTGAGTTAGAGAGGAGAGAGTTAAACGTGACCTGAGTTATATCGTGTTAAATGTGTACGGCATTGTGGAGAGCTTTCTTGATTCATTACCGTGCTTTTTTATATTAGCACGTATTGATAACCAACATGATAGCTTTACAAAAAATAAGATAAAATGAAATATTTGGCTTTGAAATAAACAAAACTCATAACTCCCTGGCAGTATATTAGTTTTAGGTTAAAATTTCATGATAATTAAGTTTACCAACGCCTATTTAGATTTAAAAATTTTACAATACATATACAATTAATTTTCCATGTATTTTTTATTAATGATATATACCAAATTATCAGAATATAATTATTTAGATTTTATATAAATATAACCACTACATTATATAATTATTTATTTCAATATATGCCCCAATATATCATTAACTGTGAAATCTTAGTAAAAAAAGTAGTTAAGTTTTTAAACTATATGAGTTACGTAAATTATAGACTCGATGAAAATTAATCATATTTAAAAAAAAATTAACAATCGATTTTAAGATAGAAAAATTATTAGAAAACAAAATAAAATTGATAAACTAATATATCTAATGGGTTTTCTAAATTATTACTATTTTTTTAATGAGAAATAAGATTTTAAAAAAATGAGATTGTTACAAAACTTGTCTCAAATAAATGGATTTTATATAATTTATTAATGAATGAATTTTAAGATATTTATTAATTGGTTTAATACATTTTCTAAGTATTTCAATTTATATGTACTTACTTTATATATATATATATATACACATATATAAAACAATAATTGAAAGCTACTATTAAGAATATCTTATTCAATTACTAAGTAAACACGGGGTAATACATAAAGTGATTCAGGTGAGAAAATCTATTTTATTCAGCAATTTTTATATGAAATTAATCTTGGCTCCTTAATGCATAAAAGTATATCACAAAGAATTTATAATATTAACTTCTTATATGATTTTTATATCTAACCATAAGCTATTATAATCAAATAAAATTATTGAAATTCTTGAAGATTTATATTTTGGAAATAAATAAATAATATTAATTAATTATATCTTGGTCTTACCAAACCAGTATAAGCTCATATAATTATAGCACTGTATTATATTTGTAATTAATATTATTTATAATAATTAAGATACAACTTTATTAACTATCACTAATACATTGTTTATCTGACTACATACAAAACCATATACTAAATATTTAACGCATTTATAAATAGTGAATATACACTGAACACCTGCACTAAGCAAATTCAAAGAAGTCTACTGGTGAAACCTGAAAATGGAATTATAGGATTGGTAAAAAACAGAATGTGAATAATTTTAATTTCACAGAGGTGCATAATTCGTCCATATATTCAACTCTAGACGAAGATAAGAGCAAACCTTTTTGGTTTACAACCTATATTTTTGAAATCATATTAAACTTGAATAGTAGATAAATCCTGCTTATATGAATGAAACATATATTTTTGAAAAAAATACAAACTAATATTAATAATAATCAGTAATATTAAAATAAGATAGTTTACTTAGTTAATCTATGGCATTAGAAGCTCAAAAGTTAATCGACACTTACTAAAGTACTTCACCTATCCCTATCTTGATCTAGTTCTATCCAGTCCACCTCATTACACCGTATCAATTTCAGGTCCATTCTAATATTATTCTCCCAGATGTCTCTAGGTCTTCTCAATGGTCTCTTCCCATTGGATTTGCCAGCCAATACGCTGGCTCTAGATTCTCCCACTCGTGTTGCACTTCTTACCCACCGTAATCCACGAGACTTGACTAGCCTAACGAGGTTTTGTTATGAGTACAGGTTATGTAACTAATCATTAGGCAACCCCCTTCACTACCCTGTAGTCTAATCCCTTTTTGGAACAAAGATCTTCTTAGGCTCCCTGTTTTCAAATATCTTACATTTTATTTCACCATGTAAGGTAGGAGGCCACGTTTCACATCCATAGAGAACACCAGGTTCAATCATTGTTTTGTATATCCTGAATTTTACAATCCTTAAAGCAGGCAAGATTTCAACAAATTATTGACCTAGTACAAGTAATAACATATATTTACCGATTGTATTCTTTTCCTAATTTCCAATATAATAACACTAATGTTATTTAATTTGATCCTAAATATTTAAGATCATTAACAAGAAGAAATAGATTTTAAGAAACACATTAATGAATAATCAAACGGAATGCGTATGTAAGATTATAGACATTTAAATGGTAATTTGTAAAACACGTGGCAATAAGTAAAGAATAAGCTTAGATTAATAAGGCTGATAGGATTTGATTATATAAAAATAAAATAAATTCAAAAGCTTGGACCAAACTCAAAGAAATCAGACAAAACCATAATGTGAATAATGTATATAAATTATATACATTATATATATTGCAAGTACTTCATCCAAACAAAGGATATTCTTCAACATAAGATATATTTTCAAATATGGGCGTCATTAATTTTTTTTTTTTTATTGCATCTTACTAACTTTTTGGATTATAAGCAATGTACTAACCACGCAAATGAATTAGGAAGGAGGAAGTTTGAATTTAGAGAAAATGTAATTCTATTAGCTGTGATGTCCAGTGGAAAGCCTTTTAGAAAAGACCACCCTAAGCCCAAATGACCGGGATTCAAGCCCTGATCTCCGCGTCATCGTTGGTCAAGTCTATTTCGAGTGTGTCGTTTTAGACCATATGAGCACTGAAGCAAGAAGTACTATAATTACAGAGCAATATCTATAATATACATTTTTGAGAAAATCTTATAAATGTTGAGAGAATATAAATCTCGAGATAAGAAACCTAAAGAAATAAGAATTAAAAAAAAAAATAAAAGCACTAAAAACCAACCAAACACAACACTTTTCTGATACAACTAACAAAGCTGTAAGTAAAAACTAGCCTTGTATTGAAAAAAACTGAATCTACAAGAATATTACAAAATACAATCTTGGATTTATTACCAGCATCTAATAATAAATAAAGGTAATACTAAAAAGAAAAATGTTCTCATATAATGAAAAAATAATATTAAATACATATCAAACATAACAACTATATATTTTGTACACTACTGAAACCAGCTATACTGTGATTAACTAACTTTCTGACACCCACCTCGGTGGACGCATGGTCTAAAGCGCTGTTTTAGTAACAGACTAATCTTTCTAAGAAATGGAGATCGTGTTTCGATACCGGTACGGTGCTTTGAGGATTTTTTCTTAAATGGTTTCACAATATCCTTTCACGCAAATTTGGGTACACTTCCTTTAAATTTAACCTTCCAAGTGCCTAACTCATTCGCGTAATTAGTACATAAGCGAATAATCTTGATGGTTAGAAATTCGCTGTGCTAAGAAAGAAAAAACCTCTCTGACCTTAAAATAAATCAAAATTTAATGAGCACCAAAACGTAAGCACGCCATTCAACGATATCCAAAGACTCCCCCATCCAATAAAAAATTAATAACCTGACACCCAACCTTCTTTAAATACATGTTTACGTAATCCTTTAATCGACTTACTGGACTATCAAGAGGTCTTGTTTCTCAAGATTTACATACTAGAGATTTGTATACACGACTCTCATCACATGACCGCGAAACATAGCCACCCTACCTCTACCTGCATGACATGGTTATCTCTCATATGTTTGAGGATGCATAATTTGACTGTACTGATTAATTGGATGCAATAGTCATACCGCAGTGTTTAGATAGTAAGCTATACAATTATTTGGTAGTCAGCCCCCCTCCCAAATAATGTATAGCCTACTATCAAAATTCTGCATTTACATGAAATAAATGTGTATGTATCATACATCATCTAAATGATAACAATCATCCATTCACTTTAATATTAGACTTATAAACCTAGACTAATTAGAGGATATTAATTTTCAGATAAAAAACAATAAGAATTTACTCCGCATATAGCAGTTATCATTCCATCCATTTAACATTTAAAAATATGCATTAGTGTATAATACAGGCATATTATAAACTTTAGGATTAGCAAAAAACAGGGTAGTTCAGTAAAATTCTCAAATTATATAATCAACTACCAAAAGAATGTGAAGTATATTCTTCAAAATGGTATAGCAAAAAATAAATCTAAATATCCATACTTCAACAAATGCTGTAACAAAATAATAATAAAATTAAAATGTGAGCTTTGAGTGAAATTTTTTCTTTTTAGATATTTAATTCCAAAAATGAATATACATCTTATACTACTTCGGGATATTGATACTTATTATACATTTTTAATGTGATTAGAAATAATAAGTTCACTTTTAACTGACATTTTATCAGTCTGGAAGCCAAAATATAACAGACGACCACTTTGTTGGTTTTAGATAAACGTTAAGTACCCAAGTATTTAATATATCTTGAAATATCTAGTCACAGTAAAATTGACTAAAATTAAAATTTATGGACTGAACTAGAGAATTTTTTTAATTGAGGATCTATTTTAATGATCAACAAATCTCAAACTCTGGTAGCTTTAAATTTATGTTATTTACTATATATATATATATTTACAAAATGATATTTATTTTAGTTTAATGACTACAATAAATATTTGTATGTATATATGTATATAATATGTATGTATGTATGTATATATGTATGTATATGTATATATATGTATGTATGTATGTATGTATTTATATATGTTGATAAGACTTAAGGGTACGCCTGAAATAGTTCGCATTGTTGATTGTCTACAAGAAAAATCTAATTGATATAAAACATGTATATTCAAAAAGTAATTCTCAATTATTTTCCATTTTATTAATAAGAGAAAAGTATAACTAAAACCATATATAAATTTAGAATTGTGTAATTTAAAGTACTAGTAAAGGGCTAAGTTTTGGCTACATACTTGGTGTATTAAATTATATCTAGCCACTTTGAAGAAATCTAATATATTTAATGAGTAATTTTAATTTTAATGACTATCCCGCTTCTACTTTCTATAGAGGTGCATTGAATTATGTTGGGTCAGTCATAACTTGTCAAACTATCGGCCTGCCTAAAGAGAGATATCCACGATGCATGATATATACTTCTTACCTAACAAGTGAAGAGTGTACTTTAATATCGGAATAACCTGGATGAATGAGTGGTAAAGAGTTGGTTCTAGAGCCCAAGGTCTGTGCTCCAATCCCATGTATGCCCAAATTGTAACATTTACTACTAATATTAGTAATGATAATAATTGGAACCGTGTCTTTATACCCATTCTGGTTATACGCTTAAGTACTAATTACGCTAATAGGTTAAGAATTGGTAAGGTTGAATATAGAAGAAGGGAGCCCGGATTTGTGTGGAGTAAGAGTGGAAAACAATTTAGAAAAAAAACACCCCAGTTTACTCGAGCGAGATTCGATCCTCGATTTCTCCTTCTTTGCCAGTCTATCTCAACACGAAACCAGTGCGTTAGCTAAATACGCCACCGAGGCAGGTTGCTGGTGATAACATAAAAGTAAAAGATGGTATTACGTTTGAATAATTTTTAATGCCCCACATCCATATTATTCCACATCTACAGCAAGTTCATTAATACGGGACCTATGGACATGTACAAATAAAACTACATGAAGGCCAATAATGTGTAAGTTTATCGTATCATGGGTCATTGTATGTAGCTAGTTTGACAATAAGTTTCTTTTTAATAAATACGAATGAATATTAAACATATGTTTCTAGCGATACTGTAAATGGATAGCAATGGCATTTTTAATTAAACGATTGTACTAATTATTTTAATGCTAGATATTAAAAACTATTGGTAAATGGAGTTGCATGTGTGTTGATGCCCGATTAGGTGAGGACTAGATTGTACTACTTCTTTCTAATTGCCAATTTGAGCAAAAACACACATAATAATGGAATAAGCGTTTAATCCGCAAGGGGTAGTAAAACGTGGTACTAAAAAAAACTTAAATAATTGTAGGTATTCTACCCCAATCGATGGACATGAAGACTAAATTCCAAGCTCATATATTCTAGTTTGTTGGCGCTATAATCGTTGTCTTATATAATGAGGGTGGCTCTCCACGCATATGCGGATACATTTCCTTTAATTTCTACCATCCTCATCTCCACGCCAACAGCGTATAGCGTGATAGGGTAGTGATATACGGTCGGGGTAAAAGGTGGTTTTTGTTTTGGCTCTAAAGTGTAAGTTTGTAACTGAGTGGAAAGCTATAATTTACTGGTAAAGTTTTGCTGGGCCTTCATTTAATTTACAGCTACCTATACGCCACCTTATACATGTTGTTTTAAAACTAAATTAACTCTATGGGTATATTGGTATCCTTATTATATATAGGTAATTTTTAACTTGTCATTAATAATAATAAATATATTTTACGCTACGACATTGTATATGTATGGATATATGGTCGTAGCTTAAAATATATTTATTATTATTAATGACAAGTTAAAAATTACCTAGCTCAAAAATTTATAATCGTTAAATTACATCTTTCCCTCTTTTTAATTTTCATTTAAAAATTCCAAATCATTTGAAAACCCATTTCCATTGCAATGAATATCATTATAACATTATAAAATTTCCACTTTTATAAAGGTTTGATAGTAATAATAAAATATACTCAATATATGAAGCTATTTACATTATTACTACTTTATATATAATATATATTAATACTAGAGTATATCTATATTAATAAATAAATAAATTACCAAGCTCAAAACCTTGTAACATTTTTAGTTAAATATTTTCCCCTTTTTAATTTCATTTAAAAATTCCAAATCATTGGTAAACCCATTTCCTTAGAACTTTAAATTCATATATATGAATATTATTATAACCTTATAAATTTTCCACTTTTATAAAGTTTTGATGGTAATAATAAGATATATTCAATATATGAAGCTATTTACATTAATACTACAGTATATATGATATATTATATATTAATATAAATTAATATTAAAGTGTATATATAATTACTACAGTATATATATAGGCTACACTACAGTATATACATGTATATAGTTTCATATATTGAGAATATCTTATTATTACTATCAAACCTTTATAAAAGTGGGTAATTTTTAAAGTTATAATGTTATTCATATATATGAATTTAAAGAGCTAAGGAAATGTGTTTTAGATGATTTTAAATTTATAAAATGAAAATAGATTATTATTATTAGCAGCACGTCTTACTACCCGTTCGGTTTATACTCTCTTAGCTAATGTGTAATGGTAGGGTGATTGTGAGATGAAATGGAGGACCTACAGTTTAACGTGGGATCCGAACCACGGTGGAGGCCTGGAATTCCTCACATTCACACGATGTCTTGTCAGAGGTGAAGGAAAGGTTTGATAATCAGATAAATCTGTGCTGGGACCGAGGATTGAGCCCCGGACCCCTGCACAGAAGTCCGACACTTTACCCCTAGACCGCTAGGTCACCATATGAAAATAAAAAAGGGGAAAAGTGTTAATTAAGAAATTACAAATTTTTGAGTTTGGTAATTTTTAACTTGTCATTCATTATATTAAATATAGTCTAAGCTATGACCCATATATATATTTTGGATACCAATATACCCAGAGAGTTAGTTTAGTTTTAAAATAGCTGTATAATCAATATCTGTAAAAGTATAATCAAAAAATGTTTATACACATACATATGGCTAGATATTAAATACTACAGCAACAAACATACAACTACGAATCTTAGCCAAAGATTCCAAATTTGAGAGCAAAAAATTTAGAAAAAATGCATTTATTCACCATCCAATGAAAGACACCATTTTTCACTACCTGTAAACAGGTGTATATAATGTCGACATTTATATTTGTTAAGAAATTAAAAATATATATAGCATTGAAATCTTTATAGTCATAAGATAAAAAATAAAACATCTATAAGAGGAGAAAATGTGAGAGTGCGATATTTTATTCGTCAGAAAGTTGGCTAATGACTTGAAGTCTGTATAGCTGAGATTTCGTTAGATAGCAGCTCTAACAGTAAAAGAAGACGAAGTTTCAGGGTGGTAGTGGCTGCTACAAAGATGGATGGAAGATTTGCAATGAAGGGTTGAGTGAGTGTATGTGAGGGCTGATGGAGGGGGGAGGGGGGGGGGTATGGGGAGAGAGGAGGCTAGGAGGGGGCTGCCACTAGGGGAAGTTGAGAAATGGAGTTTCATCCTGACAAATGTTTCCTAAGTGCATGGACACTTTCCATCAAGCACTCCAACATCTTCTTCCTCTTCTTTTACTGCTTTTAAGAAGACGAAGAGTAAAAACATGATAAAGAAATACTTATAATGTTGGCCTATGATTTCATGAATTATTTAAAAATCTTTTTTATCACTTTCTTTTAAAACATTGACCATTTATTATGTTACAAAAAAGCGACAAAATATGTCAAAACAATTTAATGCCTGAAATATTGTGCACGTGTAAAAAACCTTCAGTTCTCTTAAGTCTGATTTACTGGTAACCGAGAGGTCAGAATACCTATTCTATTTTCCTTACACAAGTAAATGCAGGTCCACTTTATTTAGATTATTCTATAGTCAGCATCCATATTACAGTGGTGTGAATATTATGTTGATTGCAATGATATGTTGATAATTATTTAAATTCAACCCTTTTTCTGATATTAAGCAATAGTCCGATACATTTTTTTTATTGTAGTCTCGCTGAAGTTAGACCAAACAAAGTTATGGTAAAAGGGAAATAAAAGGTATAAGATTTACATAAAACAATAATTCGAAAATACTTAAAAACTTTTATTCAACACCACATCTTACTACCTGTGCAGGTTATACGCATATGTAATAATTACACTTATGAGCTAGGGACGAGGAAGATTTAATTTAGACGAAATGTAATCGCATTTAGGTGAAGGGAGAAAGGGAAAATATTTTGGAAAAACAAACCTTAGTACACCCGACTGGGACTCGAACACCAGTCTCCCTGTCATTAGCATTCTAGTCTAACACAACAGAGACGAATTTGACCATCTGGCCACCTAAGCAGTAATCTTGATTTGGCCTATATTCAGTTTAATTTATTAACTTTAATGATATATTTTAGGCACGTATACCTATAGCTTTAGAAGCCTAATCACTATAATATAAGAGTAAATTATAGGTAAATTAGATTTCAAGAATCAACTTTCATTCTCCCGGAAACAACATAGGCTACAAAAACAATATCTAAAAATAAAGCTCGTCCTGAAATAAGTAATGTACCAACATACATACAAATACTTTATGTGTGAAAAACTTGTGCTCAGTTTTGTTCATGCTATTTATTTTTTATTGTTATGCCAATCCCAATGCTCTAAATGTATGCATGTGCTGTTCCAAAAGCTCAACTAATGCGTGTGTGGGGGTGGATTGGGCACTTTCAACGTGAGAGATTGATGGATTGGACAACATTGGTTCGACCAGAAGAAATAGTAAAATTGATGGATTGGCCACTTTCAACGTGAGAGATTGGTGGATTGTACAGAATTGATTTGACTAGAAGGAATTGTAAATTGATTGATTTGGTACTTCAAAGTAGGTAGAATAAAGAAGTATAATGTTAATTGTAGATTAATACAATAAATAACAAGCGGACTTCTGTTCACAATTAATCGTTAATCCAGCTTAACTTGAATACATTTTTTTTAAATCCTCTCAATATTCGAAATGTAGCTTCAGTTTTCATGGGTTTGAAATTGTGGCCGAGAATATTCTTACGAGGTAAACCTAGTAGAACCAAAATATTAAAGAGTTAATTATAAAACTTAATCTAAAGATATTAAAAAAAAATCTCTATCGTATTCATAAAAATATGTTTAGTTAATTAGATGAATTAATAAAAAAACACAGTTCTAAATTATACTCCTAACATAAGGATTGCTTTTAATGATATTATATGGCCGGAAAAAGGTAGATAAAAACGTACACATATTTTACAGAAAAAGGATTGGAAGCTTTTTCTTGGAAGGAGCATTCTTGGTTTATCTTGTTTGGATTCAGATCGTTTTAACCCAAAAATGTCAGGATATAATTAATAAAATTGGCACTGGGACCTGTAGACCTGGTCACGAGGATGAGATGTAAGACTCATCGAGCCTAGTTTGACGGTGATGTGAAAGTTTGGGTTTAAATCTCATCCTAGTGTAAGGGGTTACATTCATCTGAAATGAATTACTACCACCTATTCACGCAAATATGGGTTGTTCTTATCTCATTAATTAATTGAACAAAATAAGTTGATAGAATGCAGAAATGAACTAACATTATTATATGTATTTAATTGTTTTAGGATAATAAATTTTTAATTATATTTATTACAAATTATTTGGGGGTATCTAATGTATACCTTCTTGTCCAAACTATCGCAGGGGTATAAAACCTTAAAATTTGGAAAATATTTTTCAAATGCTATTCACGTATCCCTTACTGGCAGATAGTTACAACATGATTATCAAGACAAACTCTTATATAATAGTAAATATCATATTTTGTAATCGAACTAGGACCCACAATACTTGTGTTAGACAATTATAATATCTACTTAGTCAGAGGAACGAGCCAAATTAATATTAGTAGTTACCTGATTGCGGGTAAAGCTAATAGCACTATACGGGCAATTTGTGCTGTGGCATTCAATTATCATTATTTCTTGAAACAATTTTTCATATTATAAAATAAAATAAGATAGTTTGGAAAGTTTACTCTATATATTTTATGTATTTAACGTACTTTATATACCTAATAATTTTATCAATAAATGAATGATGAATAAACTTATATCTAAAACAGACACAACATTTAGCCCCTCAAGCATTAATTCATCACAGCGAATGGGAAAACTATATTTCACAAGCTACATATATTATTTTGCCATTCAGGGAATTGTACCCGGGATCCTAAGTTCACTAAGCAGACACGTCTGAGCTAAAGAGAGTTACTGATTTATAGTTAGAATATCATAGAAGCAAGCAAAACAAATTAATCAAGAATCTAATGAGAAATACCTTTCCTGAGAAACTAAATTACGGTCGGAAATATTTTACTATATCAAAGAATGAGGTGTTAGATTTTAATGTTCTTTTATAAAAAGTAGAATATTATGTTGCGATGCATTGTGTCATTTTCAAATAATTTTTAAATTAATTTTTTGTATATTTAGCTATTGAAAAGAATCTTATATGTTCAAGTGAGACCTATAGACCTCACCTATATTAAGTTCCAAGTCACGCTAATTTGATTGTCTCATGATATAGAAATAGATAATAAACATAATGTTTAAGCAGTGATAGAATATATCAGAAAAAAAAGGCTTTCCTCCTGAAATTATAACAAAAACTCGATTGTTTATATTACACTTTGATAATTATTTACTTTCTCATTTAAATAAAATATTGTAGCTGTAAATATGTTAGACCTTGATAGTGTGATACTTAACTTATAATAGTTTTATTTACAATTCAGTCTGTATTTGTCTGTATCGGGCCTACAACAAAACGATTTCACAAGTTGAACCCAAAACCCACCTTTTTATGGTTTATTCCTGTGCATAAATAATTTTTTAAATTATAGCTCTAAAGTTAATGTTATCCAAACAGTAGCTTATTCTATAAAATTACAAGTTTGTAATAAAGATTACGATTTAGTTCATAACTGATATTTAGGTAGTGATAAATGGCATAATGAATAACACTATAAATTTAATTTTGAAAAACCTATATATAAGGGTATTTTAATGATTGATTTTTAAATTTCTTAATATAGCTTAGCTTGTGATAACGATCTTCTTCAATAGTTACATGTAAAGATCATTTCATATATGTAACAACATATTATTAATTTTTTTTTCGAGGAAGATCTATTTAAGTATATGTTTAATTTAATAATAATTGATACTTTAAAACTTTTTTTTCAATTTACATTAAACTCTACGATGTTATTAAAACTTTCTTTTATCCTCCATGCCTATCTATCTGTTCAGGCTATACGCATTTTATTTTTTGTGTTGGTGGGTTTTTTGAAGAAAGGATGTTAATTCAAAATAAAATTTAATTAGTAAAAAATACACCATAAAATATATCAACCAGATTATGGACATCAATATTACCATTAGAGTGAAATAGTACTGTGCAAATATAATGCTTTCAACTTACCAATACCGGTGAAGAATACTCCAGTATTACAATCAATGTTTGTTATCAGACTGTAGCCTCAACTAAAGTAATTGTCATTTTAATTAAGAGTTTTGTCTTACGAAAGGTACATTCCTTTGGTAAGTGAACTTAGACCTCCAATAGACCCTCTCCTATGCCCCCTTCTTCATCTCCCAGATTTTTTTTTGTTTCCGTCAAGTCATCTAGTATTTGAAACCACTTTCTTCTTGAGCGCCTCTTTCCCTCAACCTTTGTTTATAATTATGAAGTAGTGCAGAAGATAGATCCTCATAAGGATGTGGCAGTTCCTGTTAGCATTGCTCTAAAGAATCACATCCAAAATGAATATCTTCTCACCTACTCCTCTTAGAACTTCGTCAATTGTCATTATGTCTGTCCACCTGATCTTCTCAAGTATTCTCAAGAACTACATTTCAAAGATCTTCAAGTATTTACAGTCCACCTTCCTAAGAGTCCAAGTTTCTGCTCCATACAGTAGAATGCTCCAAATGTAACATTTCATCAGTTTCTTCCTCAGTTCCAAACTCAAATTGCTGGTCAGCAGTAACGTCTACTTGTTGAGAGATTCCTTGGCCTTGGTGACCCTCGACTTAATTTCTTTAGTGCAGTAGGCATCCTTTGTAAGCAGATTTCCCAGGTACTTGAACTTCTCTGTTTTACAACTCCTGGTTTTCAATTTTGACTTTCAGCGGCTCTTTATTTTTTGATATCACCATAACTTTTGACTGCTCAATGTTGATCTACGTGAAATATCCTTTACATATCACCACTAGTCATTCCATCATTTCCTGCAACTCCTCTTTATTTCTGGTAAACAATGCTAGAACATCTGTATATTTTATTTTGTTGATGACGCGTCCTCCTATCCTAAAATTGCCACGTCCCTCCAAGCTCTCCTGACCAGCCACTCACCATACAAGTTGTACAGACTGGGCGACCATCATAATCCCGGTCTCATGCCTCTTCCTATCTCTGCGCTGTTGGTCTCACCATCATATATTCTCACCTTCACTCGCTGTCCCAGGTACAAGTTTGAAATCAGCCTTCTGTACCTCCAGTTGATGCTGATATTCTCGAGTAGTTCCATCAGTTTCTTCAATTTTACTCTATCAAACGCCTTCGGCAAGTCAATGACACCAATGTAGACCTCTTCCTTCACTTCTAGCGATGTTTCATAAATTATTCTCAGCATGCCGATTGCATCTTTGCTCCTTTTTCCTTTTCTGGATTTAAATTGGTCGATTACATCCCTAGTTCCTTTTCCTTTTCTGGATAAAAATTGGTCTTCTTCCAACAAACTTCCTATATTCTGTTCAATCTTCCCCGCATTAGAGATTAGGCTGATGGTTTTGTGGTCAATGCAGTTGTTGGATTTCTTCTTCTTACTTAGAATCACCATGGTTACATCTAGAAAGTCGTTGGGCCATTCTTCTCTTTCGTAAATCCTATTTATAAATTTTGTAAGTGCCATTAATCCGTTTTTTCCCAGTTCCTTCAGAGATTCATCTGGTATGTCATCATCATCTCCAGCAGCTTTCCTTATTTATATGTCTTTTATGACTCTCTTCACTTCGCCCTTTAGAATTTCCGGTCCTTTTTCATTTTACTTTTCCTCCTCTTTGGCTTTAATATTTAGGTTTACTTGTTGATTTTCCTTGTTCTGCAGTTCTTCTCTATATCTTTCCCAAATCATAAGAACCTCTTTATGATCCATCTCCATCTGAACTTTAGTATTTTATATTCCTATTTTTCGCACACCTTTGATTTTATTCCCTCCCAGTTCCTTTGCTTTTTGGTACTGAGGTCATACCATCCTTTTATTTAAATTTCGATAGACTCTTCTCCATATAGTCTTTCCTCGCTTTGTCTGTTACTCTGCTTAAATCGTGATTTAGCCTCATATATTCTTATTTGTTACGTTTTTCCATTTTCTTCTTTCTTCCATTTGATGAAGCATAGTAATAAGTTAATATTTTTTAAACTAGTTACTAAATAAAATAAATAGTAATAGTTATATATTTCTAGTAAAAACTATATTTTAAAAATACCTAGAACTAAAAATCAATAAAGGTACAGGTACATGTTTTTATTCAAATAAGAGAATAGGATTGTCAAGCCTAAACCCACAGTTGAGTAGTTCATATTACCAACAATTTATAAAATGTATAGTAACTGCTATAAATATTACACAAAAATAAATATATTATTTCTATACAGTGAGACTTAGAGATCGTATCTAATTGTGGATTCAAATTTGAAAAAATAGGGTCGTAATTACGTATTCTTAAATTTAAAAAAAAGTGCAAATAAAAAAGCACACCAGATTAATTATCTACCAATGAGTAAAACTTATTAATTTAATTTGATGTAATTTTATATATTCTGAAATTTATTATATATATATATCAAACTATTATTTTGTTTTTAGAGAAGATCCTTTGTAAATTTCAATAAAAAAATGAGGATTAGCTTAACGAAAAAATACAATTTTATCACTGGCATGAAAATATGTTTTAATTGATATATAATAGAGATTTTAATAAATATTTTACAAGTTAACAAACTGACATATTCAGGTATTTTAATAAATCTATGTATCTAATTGTTCAATCCTAATATAAATAGGTCTAGACAAACAAATGATCTATGAATGGATATACATATTTATTTATATCCCTTCTTCTTGCTTTAAAGGAAATATAAATTGAATTTACGCTATAGGGGTAAAGATGAGTGAGTCCAACATTATCTAAAATGTACCATCATTCGCTTAATAGGAGAATGTGAATACATTTTTAAAATATCACTCTCGGTACACCTGGCTGGAAGTTTAAAAATGGTGTCCCTACCACAGACAATCAAGGTTAAATGAGATACATTTATTCTGCATGAACACCTATGTGTATTTTACTTACCTACTCTATGGTATTAGTCAATGGAAAGTTCATTGCCATGATTTTAAAACTATGCCACATATCCCTATCTTGAGCTAGTTCTAGCCAGTCCAACTCATTACAACCTATCTCTTTCAGGTCAATTTTAATGTTATCCTCCCATCTGCATCTAGATCTTCCATTGGTCTATTCCCATTAAGTTTACCAGTCCTTTAAAGGGTCTTTCTAGTATCATATGTCCGACAATTATAAATGCAGTGCAACTTAATATTTAGATATAGACCGAGAACATCTTGTAAGTATCTAATACATATATTTTGTTGAGTGAAAAGTGTTCACTCCATGTTTATTCGAAAATAATAGCTTATATTTTCATGTTAATTGGTCTAAATTGTATATATTACCTATAATTATAAATATAAATAACAATGAATTTAAGAGGGCGCTTCATAGCATGAACTTCATTATCAATATTAGTTCAATTATACATTTAAAAAAATTGAAAAAACTCACAATGCATAGCCATATGGATATATTTTTATTTTTAAAAAGCGTGGAAATAAACTATCCCTATCTTTTGTATGATAAACTTATGTTATAAAGGTTTAATATTTTCTTCATACAGGTGATTCTGGTGTTCTTGAAATATAAATGTTTTGTTTTTATTTATTGTATTTTTGTTGTATCTAAGACTGTTTCAAACACTTCATCGTAGACGATTATTCTTATTTTATAAAAAATAAAAAACTGCTTCCAGAAATATTATATCTATTATCATTAGTACCGCATCTTACTACCCGTTCGGGTTATACGCACACACGCTATTGTATAATGGTAGGGTGATTGTGAGATGAAATGGAGGACCTACAGTTTAACGTGGGATCCGAACCACGGTGGAGGCCTGGCATTCCCCACATTCACAAGATGTCTTATCAGAGGTGAAGGAAGGGTTTGGTAATCAGATAAATCTTTGCTGGGACCGAGGATTGAACCCCGGGAAATATTATATTTGAACATGTAACACTAAAATGGCCTATTAAACTAGGATATTATTTAAAAATCCTAGCAAGTTTGGTGAGTTGATTAAAACTCAAATAAAAAAAAGATAGATTTTTACTATAATTTTTTATTTGAGACATTTAACGAGCACTTTCTATCCCTTTGTATTAGCATAGAATAATTTCATTGAAAAAGTGTAAAAAGGCGTATCAATTTTTCTGGAAAGGTATTTCACATAAATTCCAGGGTTCTTTTACATGCCACAATCGACATGGGATGGACAGCTTTACTTACCATCCGTAGGAAGCTTTGCTACGGATTTTTATCGATTAAGAATTTTTTTTGACCTCAACCAGTTTTGAGCCCATGAAAATCTTATTCCGAAGTGAGCACTTAAGCCCAAGACCATTGTTGTTGACTACAATTATATTTTATTTGGATTAAGAAAAATACAGTACCTTAATAATATATTCCTAATTACATTCACTAATAATGTATTCTTACCATTAAGTTGCTAATAGTATTATATGTATTTATCACCGCGTCTTACTACTCGTTCATGTTATACGCTATTATTATTATTTCTATAATTATTATTGTTGTTTTTGTTTTACAAGAAATTTGACATTGAAGGGTTTATCATACCTTTGAATCACGCTATCCCGTCTAGTCTGATGTCAAATTAAAACTAAATTACTTCAACTTTTGAAATGAACCGGAAACTATTAGAAACTATTGGGCATTGACTTAAGCATAGAACACCATCTGTCATAATAATAGCCTGAACTAAAATTTCAAACTAAATTTAATAAATTCATAAATATCACAGACAATACGCATTATCGCTGTAAATTTGTCACATTATTTTAAAAGAAATGAATTAAAGATCATTAAAGTTAAGTATATGTGGCCCTACCTAAACGGAAAATTATCTTTTGTCAAATATTTTTCTTGTAAAAATCCCAGGGTTTGTTAAAAAGCTAGTTGTAGTCTGGAGGTTTTTGTGCTTTGGTCAAAACCTCCAGTTCAAAACGTTTTTAGAGCCTTCACCCACTTTATTGCTAACTCGGGAACCATGTCATGAAAGCGTTTATACATTCACTGATGAATTTATATTACTTAAAGATTAAGGTACACAGTTTTAATTGTACTCATTGTATGTAAAACAATTGTAAATAAATCATAAAATGTCCACCCTTTTATATTTTACATTTCTTAACAGCAGGTGAAACGTCAACAAAATACTGACATGTTATGACAATAATTTTCCGACTGTATTATTTTCCTAATTTCCATTCTAATATTGTTATCTCTTCTTAAATTTGTTCTTAAATATTTGAATCCATTAACCATATCAAATGTTAGGTTATTTGTTGTAATTTCTAAATGATCGTCTTCAATATGTGTATTCTCTGTGTTACCATATACTTAGTCTTTTCAACGTTTATTTTCAAACCTATTTCCTTACTATCTTCTTATAAAATTTATTCATTTCTTGCAACAGCTTCCTTACTATTACCTAACAAAACTAGATCATCTTCATACCCTGATAGCTACATTTAAGATAGCATAGGCTATAATAATTATTAGAAATTTTCAAAACAAATATATTTTGCTCATACTAGTTAAAGATATGTAATCTACTTAAACTATTTAACATATTTAAAACATTAGTTAGCTTGTGTTTAAATCCTTGCAACATTATGATAGTAGTCAATTAGTTCTTATTCATACGAACTAAAAATACACGTGTTACTCTCTCTTAGGTCCAATGATATTTCAAATTTTACAAGTAGGATTATTTTAAATAAATGAATAAAGTAGAGTACTGTTTAAAACTCTTGATTGATTCCAGGCCATTAATTGGAGACTCCAATTACTACCTCTAGTTTTAATACTTTCCGACACATTAGCTTAGTCGTTAGCGTGTCTGCCAACTGAGATAAGGGTCCCGGGTTAAATTCCCGGCATGGCCCATAATTTATAATTGACGAAAATGTGAGCTTGATAAATGGACGGATGGGGACTGGATGTTGTGCTTGTTCTAGTCTTAAGATAAATTATAAAGCACACAAAGCTACGACAGGCCTAGCCAGACGGTAGTAAAAAATATATGGCTTGAATAACAAACTGACCCAGGTCATAGGCTGCAAACAGTAATGGATGTAAAAAATGTAAATACTCTCTATATTGTCTACCAAAATCTATTCCCAAATACTCATTATCTTTCTTCTGAATTTGAACCCCGGAAATTATTTGTGGTTAAGTGTAGTAAAATGATTGGCTTAGTACAGATATCAATGGATTTTATTATCTCATTATAACTCAACAGTTTATCAAAATATTTATAAAATAATAAACATATTAGCAGCATTGCTAGTATTGACTGATTTGTCTGAAAAATATGTTTCTTATTTGAAGAGGCTTAAAAGTTATATAATCCACATAATGGGAAAAGGGCCTACTAGTTTTGAAACCTGCGAGTAGTGAGTCACTAGAGGATTACTTGAAACTTGCTCCAAATCTCACAAATAACTAGTTTTGAAACGTCTAAACTGTGAAATCTGATGTCATAGTAGCGACTTAAGAGTGGATTTTACTCGCCAAAAAACATCACGCAAGAAAGGAGTTTACCATCAAGTAAAGCAATATAAAACAAGAGTGGAGAACGTTTACCTCTTCATTTGCAGCTTTATGAGAACTATTTTGATGTGAGAAAAGTGCCATTGTACAAAATATATAAACCCAAAATAGATATACCACTTCTTTTGATGCACAATTCAGTCTTTCAGTAAAACCAAATTTGAGTATATATCCGCTACTATCACACTATATATATATATATATATATATATATATGTATAAATCAGTTGACCTTTCATCAAGTCTAAGTTGAATTACCAATATCCGTTAATATTTGTATCAAAGTCGAGCATTCCCATAGTTTGTAAAACGTTGGTTCATTAAAATGACAATGGCAAATTATCAAAGGCTTTGGTTGGATGACTTATTGTCGATCTATTTTAGTTACTATATTTTTATAGATATTAGACTACAATAATATTGCCCAAAGCCACATTTTGTTAGAAAGTGGTTTGTATTTGTAGTTTGCTAGTGAAAAACAAGGGGAAAATACTTTTGAAGTAGTGTAAGATAAAATTCGCAGATGGCAGCACAGTGAAGTGTTTTTTCATACTAGCCTCCTTCATCTCCTTGCTCACATGATATAGGCCAATGCCATGGAGAAAATGGCTGTCACTAGGAAGAGGCTGTTGACGTCTGAGAATAATAATAATAATAATAATAATAATAATAGAAATTAGGGTCCAGACACCTATTCAGATGAATATTTTGATTCAAGAGGATCGTGTTATAGTCAAACTGATGCTACATCATCGTAAAGTTATTCGGTAACTTATTAAAAGTTATGTGTGATCGTGGCTTAGAACTGTGTCATTATAAGGTAGGCTATTTGTTAGAAACCATCTATCAATCGTTTACACTCCTGAACATTGGGCTTCAATGATTGAAGAGACATGCAAGAATAAATAATTTCACGTGACAAAAATGAAATTAGAGGAGACTTCAGGGACGTGCAGTTACCCCCAGAAAATGTAACAAGAAAAGATAAATGTGATAATAAAAACCCCTGCTTTCTCAGAAGTTACAACATTTATATTCAATACAGAAGATATCTCACAGATATATGGGGAGTATACCTACTGTTATATTGGCCCCTTTCAAACGGCTACAATCACAAGAAAAGGACACCCTACCCAGGATGTACTGTACATTACAATACATCCATTTCACTTTACCTTTTTCGACCCACTGCAATCAATGATAAGAAGCTTCAAGATGCTATGAATATTATGCTAAACATTCCACCTGTCTACCAAGGATACAGTCAGGCTCTAACAGGAGTACAAACAGGAGAAACACACACACAGGATGTCGATTTAGGCTCCATTGTGTTTTTTTCAGAGATTTTACTTACACACATGTGTCAGTAAGTAACTATAAATGATCACTTTTCATTGTCTTAACACATTGTGTGTATATGTAACAGTGATATAATTTGTTGTAATTCCTTAGAAGTGTTACGCAGAAATTTGAATTATCCTAATCTTTTTATTTAGCATATCTGTGTTCACCAGCATGGAATCAAGTAATGTACTATAAAAGTCAAAGGCAACAAGATACTTAAATTTTTGTTTTGATATGTCTTTGTATAATTTCTTGATTAATAGATTCTCATAAAATTTCATTTTGCTCTCCAGAAAATGAGTTATTTTGTGGTTTAGGTTTTTATTATTCTTGACTCTTCATATTATCACGTTAGTTGACCATGGAGACCATTATATTAACCGGTATCAAACCTCCGTCTGCTGTGTAAACTAATGCTATTGCAAATATAAAAAAATATACTTATGTTATGTTCAAGTTATTTACATAAAATATTATTTATTTATACATTTAAGGTATTTAATGTGCACATTTGGAATCAACTAATTATATCAGCACACGATAATTGTTCATGAACGAAAGCGAATATATCTACCAGTTTAGCTTTGAAAGATATTTTCAAATAGCTTCCAGGAATATTTCACATGCTACAATACACATCCCCTCCGAAAGAAGTTGTAATACGGATTTTAATCGCTCAAAAATCTCTCAACCCCAGCTGGGGTTGAATTCACAAGCATCAGTTCACGAGGGGAGCACTTAACCCTAAATAAATAAATTAGATCTTAAACCAAAGTCACCATTTTAAAAGCCCAAAACGTTACGCAATTTTTAGGACGACAACTCCATGATTTTAAGTTAAAAAAAACTCCTTTCTAGAAAGCTAATATCGACGTGATTTAGAAAATATTTGAAGAGGATTCTGAAATTACTTTGTCCTTGGACCAACGTCTTAAAAAGTTCATTTATCTCACTTTGAATAAATTACGATTCATTGTAATGGAAGTTATTCCTGAAATTAGCTCAATGTTTTTTCACAATTTGTATCAACACTATAAAATCAACTTAATTAAACAATATTAACGTCCTGATTTGTTACTCCATTACAGCTGTCTAAAGATTTTGGTATGTTATAAACCTCTTTACAAACTATTATATTTAATGAAACTAATATTCAAGAAGTTCTGTCAACTTTTAAAATATAAATTAAGCATCTATATACAATATTTTCCTAAACAAAGTTTTCACAATAAACAATTTGCTTTAAATTGGTAGGTATTTGTTTTTATTTGCGCTACTTCAAATATTTCAACTCACGGACTAGCTCTACTAAAAATGTTTACCACTTAGCACACTTTGTTAGTCACGTGGTTAAAAACGCCACCCACTCAACCGACCTGACTGCTCATGGTAGATCAGGTTTTGAATCCTGGTCGCGTGTTTTTCCTCAAAAAGTTTACACCCTATCTCCACGCAAGTTTAGGTTCACTTACAAAGTTCAATAATAATAATCCTTAACACCATATAGTAGTTAGTACATATTATGTAGTTAGCCCTATCGAGTAGTTCAACACGGTACTAAAACATCTGATCTACCACTTATCATAATTATAAAAAATCATATTTGCTACAGTAAAAAAAGATTTGATTGTATAACATTAAAGTATTTTCTTTATTACTGTGTGTCTAAATATTTAATAATATACTATTTGTTTAGATAAATTCGACAACTATTTAATAATAAATTTGACTTGATATAATATATTTTTACCTGTAAAGTGTAAATTAATTTCAAGTTTGTTTTTTTCGTATATTTACAATCTTATGTGTATCTTTACAAGAAATATCAGTATATTCATTTAAGAAACAATGGCAATAATATGCTGGTATGGGTGATTCTTCAAGCTAACAATTAAATAACTCATACGATTTCAAATCAAAAAGGGCCTATTTAATAAAAATATTAGATTTCTCCTAAAATGATTTATATTTTGCAAAATTTCACTCCATAGTAAAGTTTATGTTTAGTGCCAAACAATTAAAGCATATGTTAATTGAGAAAACCACTCAAGTATTTAGCAAAATAATTATTTTATTAATGAAATACATTTAAATACTCGCTGCTAGTTTTAGATATATTTTCTATTTGCAAAATATTGTATAAAAAATACACATGTTGATTGAATTTGATATCGAATTGGTTTTTCATTTTCAATATCTTCATTAAATTTGCCATGATCAAATAATTTAATATATTTGAGATTATTTTAAAATTAAATTCTAATTCAATCAAAATATCTTTAGTAAGTGTAAAAGCTTAGTTTTATTCTTTTTAATATCTGTTTCGCAAAATTAGATAAACCTACGTAATTAAATATATTTTAAGGATGAACTGGCTGGCAATAATGAATTTTTATTTATCAATATTAAATTGATACTTACACAACCTAACCGATTTTTCTTTAATAAAATATGTCCACTTCTAATCACATTGTCTCTGACAAATACTATATAGTCAACATGAAGTCTACAAATAACTCCAAAATTAGATTTATTTGTGTTTTACTAAATTTTAGGCTAGAAAAATATAATGCCAA
This sequence comes from Timema douglasi, assembly GCA_901482245.1. Classification (NCBI taxonomy): domain Eukaryota; kingdom Metazoa; phylum Arthropoda; class Insecta; order Phasmatodea; family Timematidae; genus Timema; species Timema douglasi. The sequence continues at coordinate 229,676 of CABEEJ010000271.1, forward strand.
TCATATCATACATTTGTCATGAATGCTATTCTAATTTTAAAAGTCAATAAACACATGCTTATTAATGGATATTTAACACTGCACGTCATTTTATTTAAATATTTAAACTACAAATCTTGTGTCTGCGGTAGGTATTCACATTTATTTTTCCGTATTTTATTAAAAATGTATCCATATTTGTATAATATATGTTAATGTAGCCTTTAGCTAGTAGAAGTGTAAATTTTAATAATCCTATGGTGATACTAAAGATGCTAGCTTTTGTAATTATGCTAACATAGGCCTGTGTGTTTTATAAAATGTTTAGACGCCTAACATAACGGTTTATTTATTTGTTTGCTTAAATTATCCAAATTAAGAAGAGTAACTACCCTCTCATAGAAATACTACTTTGATATTTCGATTTTTCAAACTCGGATAGTGTGGTCAGGAGGGATAACTTTTGCTGTTTTCTTGTCTTGCTAGAACATTCAATAGAAATAGGTCATCTACTTTTTATTTTCAATGACTCCCTTCTTATCCGTTGATGTATAATTTATTTACTTATCTTATCAGCGATATGTGATATCACTAGAGTTAGTTAGTCCATTCATGCCATAATTATTCTAGATACTTTCAAAATAAATGTTTCCATTTGGAGTTCAAATAATTCGATCCACCCCTTAAGGTCACGTGGTTAAGGTGTCACTCTCACGACTCCAGGCTTAAACACTTGATCTATATCAAAGTTGATGGTAGGTGTAGATGTGAGACCACTCCACGTTTAGAGCGGTGTTATCACTGATTCAGAGTCGTATATTATTATGTACTTATGCAGTATTATGCAAGTAGGTTGCTTACATAGAATAGATCAAAGTTGTCTTAGAACTAAATAGTAATACTAAAGTAATCTGGTACTGTCATATACATTTATACAGATATATAGATAGTATAATGTATATATGTGTTAAAGGAGTTCTTAGTTTAATCCACATAACATATCGTATATATATATATATATAGCTGGAAGTAGATATGCCCGAGAGAAAAACCCACTTCCAGATGATCTGGAAAACTGAAATTTGCCCATATAACCAAAAATATATAAAAATGGGAAATTTAAAAATGGGGCACCATGAATGGAAGGGGGGGATTTTATTTAATTTGATTTTATATAAGATATACAAATAAAACCGACAAGGGATGTAAACGGATGACTACAATCATCACATTCTGAAATCCTTCAATTTTAAGATAGGACTCAGGGAAATAGGAGAAGGGTGTGTAAGCTAATTATTAAGTGTGAAATAAAATCTAAATTCGTCAAACAGATAATGGATACTCTAAATAACCAAATAAATCTTAAAAATTTAAATTTATAATTGGTAGTGGGACATGTGAAGTAAGGGGATGGATATAAAGGGTCAACAATTTTCAAAACTATTAAAAACATTTTCTTCTCAGACTATTAGAAAACTTACATTTGGAAGGAATGTAATGAGACCATTTAAAATAGCCAGAAGAGTCCCAAAATTTAAAATGGGACCCCTAGAAATAATAATAATGGGGAAGGGAGTGGGGTATGTTAAAAAATCAATTTTGTAGGTGGGGTAGAATGATTAAATTTGCTAATAAGATAAAAGGACCCCTTCAGAAAAAAAAATCTTTAAGAGGTAAATGAAGAAATCCCTGGCTGAAGGGCATAACATTTCCTAAACTAATGTAATGTTGAAATTTATCAGTAGTTTGTAAGAATCACACCAAAATTCAACAAAGATTTGAACGTTCTAGAATTTAAAAATAAAAGTCCAGAAATAGGAAAGATTTCCCTAAAAAAATTAAAATATAAAACACTCCTTGCTATAGTAAAGAGTTAAATAACTATTTACTAAACATACAGAGGTAAACTCAATCTACCAAAAAAGTTTGGAGAATTAAAATTTAAAATGGGATTACAGAAATTGATCAACTCTGGAAATTTCCAAAACTAAATATATCAACCCAATATTGGTGGGATAAAATTTGAAATTTGGTGAGATAGTAAGGAGAATACCCTAAAATTAAAGCGTTTTTAAAATTTAAATAAAAAATATAATGTGCCCTGGTGATATTTATAATGATAAGAAATTTCAAAACTTATATAAACACCTTTCTGTATAATATAAAATATAAATTTATCAGATAACTAGAAAAATATATTATTATTTTTAAATATTTAAATTAAGATTTGTGTCAAGAGACCTTATAATTTAAAAAATTAATAAGAATAATGTTTTAAGTGTATTTGAAAATTTAAATACTTTCAAGCAGTTAAGACAACCACCCCAAATTATCATAAATCAATAAACACTGAAAATGTGTCAAGAACATTTAAAATTGGTTCAAAGAATTGGGATGGTTTCTATTTATTCAACTAAAAAAAATGTCTCAATGCAAAATAAAATTTAAATTGAAACCTTACCGGATAATCAAATTATGTTTGATAAATTAAATTCCAAAATTGAAAATCTAGAAATTTAAAAGATTAAAATTGATTCAACTATTCTCGGTGAGGTTGAAAATTGAAATATTTCAGGCATGTCAAGTTTTAACATTTCAAAATTGGAATGTTGAAACCAAGAAGGGGCTGTAAGAAGGGGGAGAGGGAGGGTAGAGTGTAATCCCCCCAAAGATATTAGAAAATCTACCTTTCAGTGTGGACCAAAATTTATATTTGGCGAATTTGTAAATAGATTATCCAAGGTAAATAAGAATTTAAAAATCTTATAATTTAACAATATGGATCCAAGATATGGATCAAATGGTGGTGGGGATGACCACTAAGCTGCTATACTAATAGAAGAAAAATGTCATATGGTGGATAGTTTTCGTTTTACATAGGCAGATGAAAAAATCTATATACAGGAGCAACATAAGCAACACTTCTGATAATATAGCTCGGTGACCCGTTATGTTCTTTGGGAAAACATGAAAACACGACCACTATTTATTTAATATGTCTTTATAATAGAATATTATTCATTTACGGTCTTTGGTAAACATTTTTAATCTTATTTAAAACATGTTTCTGTAACAAGTTCTATTAATTCGTTTCACTTATCTTATGATCGTGCTTGGGCAAATATTTCGTTCGTTTGTTCTTTTGGTTTGGGTGTTAAGACATATTTTTTTAAAGATTTAATTCATTTTAACTCATTGATTGCATTAATTGACTATGGATTACAATAGTTAGGCAAATAATGTTTAAAAAGGGAACTTTAAAAAGTTGGTCGCCAGCTTTTAAACTACCTAATTTGATGTAGTTTTCATGCGGTTTACCCGTGCGAAGTATAGGTCGAACAGCTAGTATAAACTATTATTGCATTTAGCGGTTATTAATTAATGGACAACTAGCTATAACATATATTGTTACTTGTATCACATGTGATCATTTTTTACCATATAATTTATATGCAAATTTACATAAATATAGATTTAATATATCCATAATTTGGGGATAAAAAATATATGGTTTTTATTTCATTCTATGTAGCTGTAATTTACCATGGTCTGTAAATGCAGTTTTACATTTTAGATATATTAGTTTTAATGAATTGTCAATCTTAATTATATGATTATTATAACCTTAAATCATTCAATGCCCAAAGAACGTAATTTTCCCGTAGATATTAAATCGTTTTTTTTACAATGACCACATTTAAGTGCATTTAAAGTCCAGTAACGAATGATGAAGAATTTTGAGGAATGTTCTCGTATTTACGTATAGGAAAGGAAGGATATAATTTAAAAAGATGTTCCTGTGTACAGATGGACAGAATTGAAACTCCATAATCTCTGTCAATGGCGAACCAAATTAGATTAATTTTTACGTTTATTCCGCTTTTCCATCAATGTGAATAATTATGTGATTGCGGTCGTGTTTGTTATCATTAATTTAACCAAAGGTGTTCATTCCATATAATGACACAATAGTTTATATAACTAAGCAAAACAATAATAATAGGTGCTCCTAGTGGTACTGAACCAAAAGAATTTTTGAATAGCCAATCTTTTATGTGAAAATATATGAATGTATGAGAACCCACTTTAAAAAGATCATGCAATCAGTTAGGCGTTAGCGTGTTATACTGGCGTACTGGAATCAAACATGCTTCGCGTTAATACAAGTCACGGCACGACACATTGATTTTCTTTCTTCGTGATTGATTTTCCATTCTCTTTCAAGATCAATTCTGGTATTTTCTAATTTATATTAAATTTTCTCTTTATGTATCTCTTGCTAAAGATAGCCTCTGGATAGCCCAAAAGTACAGTAAGACACAGAATACCTCTATATATTAGTTTAGGATTTTTGTTTTCATTGTTTTACGTCTAGAAAGGAGTGAAATAAAGTTTTGTTAAAATTTGGGTGATGTGTTTCCTGATTATATCCAAACTTTTTATTTAATATACTTAAAACTTAACATGTCTATATTTTGGACTACATACACACTAATATTATCATACAAAAAATTATTATATTTAAAAAATAATCATTTTATCGAACACAAATTAACTTATTTCTCTTTCTCATATTTCACCACCAAGGAAAGGGTTATGGAATAATATATTCATAATACTATGCGTAATAGTTCTTAGACAAACATTTGTTTTTATAGAATATTTTATAAACTATCAATAAAACACTAGGCCACCACCCATGGGAAGCCTAATAATGGTTTTAGTCTATATACCAACAGAAAAGGCTGAATACCATTGTTCTAAACAATGTCTTTTGTTCTGATTTAACAATACTTAGCACCGCGTCTTACTACGCGTTCGGGTTATAAGCTTAAGTACTAATTACTCTAATGGGTTAGGAATTTGGAAATAGGAATTATAGAAGATGTAAGCCCCATTTGCTTGGAGGAAGAATGGAAAACCATTTAGGAACCCCTGCCTCCCATTTTACCCGAAAGATTCGAATCTCGATCTCCCCGTCCTCGGCAGTCTAGTTCAAAAATAAACTAGCACGTTAGTTAACTACGCCACGAGGTGGGTTATAATTTGATTTAAACTTGTTTATTAGATCCACGCAGGATCTTCCAAAATAAATAATGGTGCAATATCAATACATTGGTGTAACACCATGGTTTATAATTTAATTAAGTGTTTTTATACATTTATTTCAGATGATATATATATATATATATAAGTATAGGATGAGCATTCCGAATGTTGGATGAATTAAAATATGCTTTACTTCTCTTCCTGGTTGTTTAAAAATTTAACCTTGCCTTATAAAATGACATAAATACCAAACTACAGTGAATTAAATTCAATATAGATTTCACAAATAGATTTCAAATATAAACACATATAGCTTGTCTGACTGTGATTTAATTTCTCCGGGGTTTAGTTCCATCTCGGAGCACTGAGTTCACCTAGATCAAACATACATGTTACATCATCCCTACAGTTAAATACCAATACAGGTAGCCAAGATGGTACATTTAACAACGCCTAATAAGTTTAATGTATAATAAAATTGCTATTTTTGATTATAATCAAGAGTTCCACAAAGTTTATTAAGAGCTTCTCAGAAGGCACCTTCGAGAACGATATATTTCCGTTTAGGTCTGATTTTATTTTCTAAATCTTTTTTAAAATAAAGAAATGCTTGAAATTGTCTAATATTATTGTATAATTATTTCCATACGCTAATAGGCACTATATTTTTAAGCACCTCTAAGAACCATTAAATTGATTATCATAGCAATGGGTTAAAGTGTTAAGAAATAAATCAACAACTATGTGCTCCTAAAATGTAATCTAGTATTGTTTTAAACATGTGTTTTATTTCAGTAAAATATAATTTAAGAAAAATTATAATCTAATAGATTTTACCAATTTCCAAAACTTCCCCATTTAACTACGACCAATGGGGAAATAGTAGTTTGATTCTTGGCGGGATGTAATATTTATGTATTTTTCAAAAAAAAATTTACACCCTTCCACCACATAAATGATGGTACACTTCTTCTAAATTTATCCGTCCTCATCCTTAGAACATTTACGTTAGTAAATAATATTCGTATATCTTGAACGGGTAGCTAGACACGGTGACAATTTTTTTTATTGCACTCCCATTTTAATAAAAAATCTATATCTGAAAGCAAGAAACTTAATTAGCTCTGCTTCCACGTGTTCCTATATCAGGACATACTATCCGCAACTGTCACATTCTATGGATAGTAGCAATAACTATAAAATAATAACATTAATAATATAGTTACATAATATTTAGGCTCAAATGAATGTGTTTGTGTTTTCTAAAAGGGCTTTCTAATTAAATCTATACTGTACTAATGCCTAATTATTATATTGTTAAAGGACTGTATAATTTAAATTTTAATTTCTAGATTACAGAATCAACTGATGCTACAAACCACTAGAATCAAAAAAGTGTTAAACTCTTTAGTTCTCTGGTTCGCTTTAGTCATGCTTCGTGTTTGAAATGATAGAGAGAGAGAGAGAGAGAGAAAGACTCAAGTTTGCATCCAGTCTCGTGTAAGCATGCGCTGCTAAACAGCCCTTTTTTTAAAAAATCCCTCAGCATGTGCGAGTGCGCTTAACACCACCATGAAAAGGACATAAATGATATATGGTACTTCCTTGATCGTACATGGATTGCCCATTGAACCAACCAAAAAATACACTTCAATATGTCGTGCACCAATCATTACAGATACATGATGACGTCGTACACCCAAATCAATAAAGTTGCATTAGATTTGATCATTTGTACACGTTTAGATAATATTCTGATCGCTGATATTTCTATGAACTATTTGGTTGGTAATTTTCCATTTTATTATTATTATTATTATTACCACCGCGTCTTACTACCCGTTCGGGTTATACGTACTTACGCTAATGTGCAATGGTAGGGTGATTGTGAGATGAAATGGAGGACCTACAGTTTAACGTGGGATCCGAACCACGGTGGAAGCCTGGCATTCCCCACATTAACAAGATGTCTTGTCAGAGGTGAAGGAAGGGTTTAGTCATCAGATAAATCTTTGCCGGGACCGAGGATTGAACCACGGCCGCCAGCACAGAAGTCTGACACCTTACCCCTAGACCGCCAGGTCACCACCATTTTATTGAATGATTAAATAATTGAAGGGAAATAGTCAAGTAATACGAGAAAAAACACAAATATTAGTACAGTTTATAATACTACTCTTTATTAATAGAATCCATAATTTGAACAGGTAACCACGTGGATAATATGACAAGCCAATCTATTGTGTGTGTGTGTATGTATGTATGTATGTATGTATGTATGTATGTATGTATGTATGTATGTATGTATGTATGTATGTATGTATGTATGTATGTGAGGAATTAATATTAAATCTGATTTCCCATAGTAATTTTTCATTTAAAAAAATATATAATAAATTTTCCCCCTACTCAGTAAAATAATTCATTTTATAACCATAGTTCTCGGTTGTATTTTTATTTTTTTCAGCACCACGTCTCATTATCGAGAGATACGTTGTTACTTAGTTACTGTTGGAATAAAATTTTATTTTAAATCCCAACTGAGTCCATCAGGCATTGTTTGGAAAAACTTTCTTAATGATAGTATTTTAACTATATACATATATATATAAATATATATATGCGCTAATACTAGTGGTTTTATTCTATAATACAAAACTTATCCATAATTATTAGGTGATGTTAGTAAGATCTCATATATTAGAATAAAAAATTATAATTACAATATATTTATTTTAATAAGGTTGTGTATTCAAATTTATTTGATTAATATTTATATCATATGCGAGAATAACCATTCCTTTGATTATTCAAATTGAGCATTAAAATAGGACTGACTCAGCTTTCTTACATCATTGCCGCGTATTACTTCCCGTTCAGTTTAGACACCATATAATTAGACATCGTACTTGTCAAACTTACATGCTAAGCTTATTTGATTATCACTTTTTGTTGATATAAAATTATACTTGCCAGTGAGCAGTCATACTATCTTGTTACTATTCACCCATTGGCAGGAATAGGGAATAGTCTTCACTCTCCTCTGTTTTTTAGAGAAACGGTTAAGTCGAGATTCAATGCCCTGCTTGATACTGTACTTTGAGCGTATTTTCCTAAATAGTTTACAACTTTTCCTCCCTATGTGAATATGGTAACATATCCTAGAGAATATCTTTCTCCTAGCTACCCCTTTAGGGAAATTAAATCATACCACTTCGATCAGTGCAAATGAGACTAAAATTTATATTACTTCTAAGGAATAAATGCATATATTGCGCGAGTATTAGGGTAAGAATATTTTATATACATTTCACAAAACAATGGTGAGTTCTATATAATTATAATAAAATATCACCTTAGTTTTAAATTAAAGTCAATATTTTTTTACCTCTTGGCAGTTAAATGTTAAAGAATAGAACAACTGTATGAATCATGTTTTCAAACACCTTTGTAAATTCAACTAAAAATGATGTTTCTTGTTCCAACACCTTAGCTCAGCCGATATCGTGATTGTCCACTGAGATAAGGGCCCCACAGTGGGTTCCTGGACGAAACATATATCGTACGCTAAATGTGGGTTCCCCCTTTCACAGTGTGAAATAATGCAAGGTGGTTGGATGTTGCGCCTGAACTAGATTTAAATTATTTTATAAGTCGTGTGCTAATGTAATTATTCGGTTCAGTAAAAGAATTCTAAATACCTGGAAAAAAAGTTTAACAAGACAACCAACCCCATGTTAATATTCGGGTTGTAATAAATTAATCAAATTTGTTTGTGTATAAATAATAGGCTTAATTGACATTTTTTAAATTTAAACTGTGATTCAGTGTAATATATATATAAATATCCGAAATTTTTATATATTATGCCAGAACTAGTTGTGTTCTAATCTTAAATAAAACAAGATATTTGCACCAATAAAACGTATAATTTATAAAAAATCAAGAACTATATTTCTCACGTTCTCTCTATTGGATAAAATTAATACATTACAATCGTTAAGGAGATATCTAAACCAATCCAAGTTAATAGAATTTATAATAAAACATTAACGACTCATGTGGACAATTTATATATAATCAATAAAAATAACATTTTGAAATAAATTTATTAAACACATTTCTCTTATATGGCCACATAAATAATCCAATCATATTAATTATGATTTATTAATATTTTTGAGTAAAAAGGATCCATTATTAACGTAAATCATTAAATTTATTGTATTTGTGAGTTAAAAAACTTATAAGCCTAGAAAAATGTTACGGAAGCTTCTTTTCATATCTAACAGTATTTATATATTGTATATATAATAACCTGTCTAAACAATTCCAGATTTATTAAATAGCCATGCTATTATATTAGTTAATTACAGTTATAGCCATATCTAAGTATAATATTATTTAAATTAATAATGACATCTGGACATGGGAGTCAAACCCATGACCTTAGACTCAGCACGTCTGTGTTCTAATGATCACACATATGTAATTGACGATTTCCGCACGTCCATCACAGACTCTGCATTCAAATATGAGCGAAGAATGACCCTGGGCACGAGATGACTCCTGTATAGCTCAGTGAGAAAAGCTTTTTGCATACTATGACCAAATTTCCGGGCTTTGACCTCGTGTTTAGGTGTCATTTTTAAACTTATGTAATATATACAATTCAAATTTAAAAAATTATAATAAGTGAATAGTCGCTATTTATTTTCACCAAACTAGTTTCTTAGCTATACATTATTTTAAACTTATCAAATAGTTTGTCTGGAATATTTAAAACATTTTATATATAAGTTTAAAAATATAAGACATTAAATAAATCAATTGGAAAAATAATATAACTAAACATGATATTTGTGTGTTCTTTAAATTCGTGAATCATTCAAATTAACATTAATATAACACTATTATATATAATTGATAAATGTAAAATATATAATAGCTTAAGCTATTGATTTAACAATTTATTTTGTTGTGCTTGGATATTTTTTATTGAATTCAACATTATGAAAGTAAATTGCTAGTAAATCATATTTAGAAAGAACAATATAAACGTTAGAGGTTGTAATAAAATAATAATATTAGAAATCTAATAGAGTGTGAAATAAATATAGACTATAATATAAGTTTAATTTAACTGGAATTATTATTGTACTGAATGTAATTTAATATATTCATAAATAATGATTAAATTAATAATATTACCAATATTATTATTCTCTAGCAAATAACCATAGTTTATATATTTTTTATAAAACCGTGATATCCATTTATTGATAATAATTTAATGTTGATGTATAATCAATATAGTTAATAATATTTTTTAAATCAATTATGCATGGTGTCTTGGAAAAACATTATAAAATAAATGATAAGAGTTACTAATATCAATATACTAAAGTGGTTCTTATGTGTACAAACTTGTTGAAACACCGTGCCATATGTAAATTAAAACACGAACAACATTACCATTTGTCTTAATTTAGCCCAGCCCTTACTTCAGGAACACAGAACACACATTGCCAAAAGTATGAAAAAGGGAAAGAACCCTTGCTACAAAGCAGACCTATGTATATTCTTGCCTTACTCTTACAATGAAAGCCACATTTGTATTTAATATCAGTCTCTCTCAGTCTTGAAAATATATAAAGCATATATTTACAAATATACTAATTCTGAATAATATTTCTAATATTGTTTTTGATATATCATAACTTCAAAGCGATACAATTAATAAATAATGTGTGCTTGTCAATTTAAGATGTTGTGAAGGATACATAGAATTTAATATCATAGATTTTCAATGGAATTTTATTAAATCTACTAGCAATCCCGCAAGGCGTCACCCGTGACCTTTCAAAAAATTGTTAAAAATAGCCTAATTGAAAAGATAATTAGAGATTAAAAATTCGGATTCGAGGTGCATTCGGACCCCCTTCCATCCACCTATGTTAAAAATTTCAGATCTCTGCATCTCGTAGATTTGGCTGGGCATTACACACAAACAAACAAACAAACACACACACAGAGAAACACTTCCTTTTAATATTATAGATTATAGTGTAGACATCACGACAATTTTTATTTTGTTATACTCTTCATAACTTTAAAACCAATGTAATGATTTGAATAATTTAAAAAGTAATTCACTCCTACGTAAACATCCTAAATGATTAAATAATTGATTTGGATAAGGATTCATATCATGATACGGATATAATCACTTTTTGTTCGCATCCGTGTTTTAGTTGACTAATTTCAACAAAAAACGTTTATTGTAACATAACTATAATAATTACATATATTGTCTCGGGGATTTTTTGTTCACATTAGTGATAATGTTCAATATGTAGAGTATTTTTTTATTTAATAACAATAGTTTTTACAGCGCACGTGGAGAAATCATATTTTTAGGCAATTTTTTATAACTTGTGTAGAACTATCGACATTTTTATCAGGAATAAATTAAATTTTCAAAATAAAATATATTCTACTTTACTTACTGATATTGTAACTTTATATTGGTGAAAGAATTTTTAAAATCGGTCCAGTAGTTTTTGAGTTTATCGATTACAAACAAAAAAACAAAAAATCAAATCTTTCCTCTTTATAATATTAGTGTAGATGGATTTATAATTTTAATAGCCCATCACTATTAAAAGATTATTTTGTCTACTTTCCATAATGAGCATAAATGGCTTAATATGGGCTATTCTCAACACCCACTAATAGTAAATAGTTGCAATAAATCTGTTGTAGATAATATATATTTACATTTACACATTACCAAATATTTAACTTAACTATCTGGCCAGATAATATGATAAAAGTTACTCTATATACTTGCATGCTCATTGTGAAGAAATCAAATGCTTTAAAATTGATAAAATACAATTAGGATGTTTTGAAGTTAAAGACATCAATACATATTATAGTTTATATTGACAGGACAATACACTATAATAATTATTATTTTTTATCTTTATAATATTGGTGGTTTTATAATTTATATATTTTGATCCATAATAGTGTTTTGATACTAACTAGCTACATATGTATGTATATTTAAATAATATCGTAGTATACTTATAATCCATATTACACACTGAGGTATGTTACTTATCATTATCATTAATAATTTAAAAACATGGTTTGCAAACATAATTTTTTCAATACTGTTTTACTGGTATAGAATATTAAAATACTGTAATTAAAATTCAAATAATTGAAAAATAAATGAGGCTGACACATATATTTTAAACATTACTAATAATCTATTAATACTCAAAGATATGAAAATATCACAAGGAAAATGGTACGGTGGACCGCACCGACCTTATTGCTCCTGTACCTAAAAATAAAGACATTTAAGATATGTGAAACAAAATTATATACATTAATGCACAGACGATCAAAGAGCACGAATAAATTAATATACTGTTAAATAAACGTAATGAGAACAAAGAAACCTGTCGGTCTCCCACCGGTCATATCAGTCAATTACCCTTTCCCCAGAACTCAATTTAAATAATATTTGCTGATAGCTTGGAAACAATTGGTTTTATTAAAAATATGTTTTAATACCAGGATTCTAATTTTTAATACTGAGACAACTTTGAAACTGTAAGTTGTTTCGTATCTCAAAAGGTTGAGAAGATATGAACCCCATTGAAGATTTTTATATGTAAAGACATTTTACCGAAATAATAAGATGAACAATTTTGTTTGTAATGTTAAACGGTTAATAGATAATAATTTTAATCACTACATTATAGCTGACCTTGAGAAACTATATATTTCTTTTTTGCCCTTAGTTAAACTAACCTTTATTTTACGATTAGATATATTTTCAAAAAAATCAGGGAAACCCTATAAAATCCTTAGACACCAAGTTTTAGCCCAATTGGCAAAATGGTTTTGACTTTATATCGAAAAGTATGAATAAATAAAACAAAGAATAATGCAATTATTTTTAAATTGAGCTAATTTTAATAGGATTTAAATACAATATACTTTGTTATTACTAAACAAATACATGCCGATACATAGATTGGCTTAAGACCATTCAATAAGGACTACTCAAACCCATCAAATATACTATGCCAGGTACCCTCTAAGTTATATATTAAAATTAAAATAATAATTCTAGTTCTCTAAATATTCCTGAAAGTGTGGACTTTTTCCAATATATTGAAGGAAATACATTTAAAATCTGTAAATAATTTAAAAGAGTAGAATTACATACCCGTATTATAAAATAAAGTTACAATATTTATGTCTATTTTACTGTGACCAATTCCTTCATTTAAAAGTTATATTTATTTTAACCTTCTCTGCCAAAACTTCTGTAAAATATTGGAAGGTAATCGATACTTTTATTTCTTAGATTTTGGAAGTTACAATTAAGTTTGTTGTTTATACATATTTCCGTATTTTTTAGCCGCTTTCAATTTTAATTATAAGGACATATTCATATCTAAATAAATATATTTCAAATACTCGCATCAGGGGTCGAAAGATCTAAGGTGTCAGTTTCGTGTAGGACTGGCCTGCTGATGGGTCCTGATTGGGTCTACTAACGATATTTTTCCTAAATGGTTTCCCACTCTCCTTCCACGCAATGTGGGTAAATTACCTCTAAAATGCTTCCTTCCTCATTCATACCCTCAACCAGCACACGTTTCCGTTAATATTTACTGATCTACTTTTTGTACAATTACCGCCCGTTTTATCACCGGTTTGGGTTAACCTAATATGTATACTTGTAAGAATGAGTAAGGTAGAATTTAAAGGAAATGTAACCACACGTGCGTGGAGAGAGAAAGTGGAAAGCCATTTATGAAAAAGCATACCTGATGTATTCAACCAGTCACTGAATCCCAATCTTCAAATCAAATACATTTTTACTTGTATGTATATATCTTCATGTTCTTATACTTCCAGGAATGGTTTCTACCCTTAAAGAATTTTCCATAATCAAAGTAATAAAACTGAAATATTATAATTATGTTTGTGTTTGGTTTTCAGTTAAATCTTAATTTAAATGGAATATATAATCCTATAAGTAAATGAATATGAGCTATTATATCTATAATATATAGAAGAAATTATTTATTTACGTGTGTGTGTGTGTGTGTGTGTGTGTGTGTGTGTGTACGTGGGTAAAGGTGGCAATGACTTTTAGAGTTCCTAAGGCCATGGAGTAAGTATGTGTCTGTCTTAACTCCAACACCAAAATACCTAAAGCGATATAATGGGCATACGTACTTAGGGAAACCTTATGAGGTCCACCTCAGTCCTATTTATTTAAGTGTTACGTATATTGAGAGTTCGATGCCTTAGCTCATCTAACCACGTACTCAAACAAACAGATGGCTTTTCCTAGTAAAATACATTTGAATCTTCAGATTTGAAAATAACATGATATAAATAACATTGAATACATATTTGTTTGGTAGTACTGTAAATCCTAAACATACTTAGATAAACCTCATGGTGCGACACTCAGACTTATTCAATTTTAATTTTAATTACATGTACAGTACAAACTGACTCCTTAAGCTGCGTAACTACAAGTAAATTTAGTTCTAATAATATATATAAATCTATAACATGACATAATGACTTTTAAAAAGCTTGCAATGTGTATTTTTTTAAAAATACCTCAAATATTTTGCAAGTATCTTAACTTTAAAAACAAGATTACCAGCTTCAGTGGATGCATGGTCTAAAGCATCACTTTCATAATAGACTGCACTGCCGTTGACATAGAGATCGGGGTTTGAATCCCTGTCGGGTATACGAAGAGATTTTTTCGCTAAGTGATCTTACGCTCACCCTCCACGTAAATGTTGGTACACTTCATATTAAAGCAACCTTCTCTGTTCTTAATAGATTAATGTAGCTATTAGATATGTGTATAACCTGTACAGGTAGTGATACATTGTTCTAAAATAAATATAAGATCACTAATTTGTGTAACTAGTAAAGTATCCAATAATCGCTTATTTCACAAAATATTTTAAAATATAATATAATATAACAATTTTTAAATTGAACATTAGCACCAAATAACAAATGCACTTTCAAATATAAATCTAAATCTAAGGAAATTTTCAACACTAGCCCAAAGGCAGATTACATGATACAGCTAGACTAACTCACGCACTACCGTTTATTTTCAGCCTGTATTTGGTAGGAATAACAGAATCTGGTAGTAGAAGTACTAATGTTACTAAAATAAGTTGTAAGATTCTTACATCAAGTCATGTGATTTATAGCTGTCACTTTTACAGATATCAAAACTTATGAAATGATACTAATATTATAGGTTCAATAGTATTCATTGGTCTTCCTCAGACCTGACTTAAGAAATAACACAAATAATATAGTTTCAATAGTATTCATTGGTCTTCCTCAAACCTGATGATGGCAAAACTCTGAAACATGTAGTCGTCCAACGCAAGACCTACAATGACATAGTCACGTATTAAATAAGGAGACGGGATCCACAAATACTCAGATATGGAATGTCAAACTTTTATTATAAATCCATCATGTTATATTATAACTTAATATTGAAACATCTTTAAAAACTTATAAATATAAAATTATTAATGTAATATAATTGCACTCTGTCAAAAATATTATTTTCATATAAACTGTTCTGGATATTACTTTGCAATTATAAGTTTAATCAACCAAAAATTTCCATAGCATATTCATCTACTCTTGTATGTTCATTAACTAAAATTAT
Organism: Timema douglasi; assembly: GCA_901482245.1. NCBI lineage: Eukaryota > Metazoa > Arthropoda > Insecta > Phasmatodea > Timematidae > Timema > Timema douglasi. Next base: position 245,466 of record CABEEJ010000271.1, read on the forward strand.
ATCCTGTATGCTTTAAAGTGTTACATGTTATGTAGTCAATTGTCCATTTTAAGTAATTGTTTTTCATCATAAATAAATGTTACTGTTAAAGTACAAGTAACTATAATTTTTTTATTCAAATATCTTTTGATTGACTATCTTTAATAATTCTTTGATCTCAAACATATCTCTTTTAATGTCTTAAATAATTTTCATAATACTATAGTGAAACATTTTATTTGTAAAATGTTAATTGTCATTTGGTAATCATTGGCCAAATATTACTTTATAGTCTCTTCGTGTTTTGTGTTTGAGATTTTGATTTCCCATATCGATCCTTTTATCTTCATGTTTATTACTGTATAGTTATGTATTATTTAATCTTATCTTGACCAGTGGTTACATAAATATTAGGTTACTTCTAATAGTGAAATTTAAGTTTTCTTTCCTAATTTACAATCAACAAATAATATAGTAAAACGTTGTCCATGTTGGCCGAAAATAGGTATGTTGGAACTGCATCTACTGTTCTTTTAACCGCAATAAGGGTTTTTTTTTTTACACTATGTATTACACGGTATGTACTGTACCCACCATTTATTTATACGTTTAAATACAAATTAGTGTAATGGATTTTAAGAAACAGGGAAAGACATTCTCTTGAAATTGATAGTAGAGATACCTGTGACGGTGGACACGTGGTCTTGGATGTCGAGCATATCATATCTAACATATAACCAAGTTCTAAAACATGTAGCTTTGACCTCTTCTTATATTACAAGAAAACAAGTTGTTTGGATAAATTATTCTTGTTGCCATTATTAAACAACCCAAAATTTTACCAACAATAAACACAACTCTTATAATAGTTAAAATAATATTGCAATAATAATTTCATCCCCTCATATACTACCTTAACAGACCAGGTGCAATTTGACCAGACTAATGGGGTAGGAATCGGGAATATAAAATAAGGAGGAATTTAGAAAGAATTTACGCTATTTTTCAAAAAGAAACCAAATTTATGAATAAACCTTTTCAATACATCCAACCCAGTGTTCAAGCCCTAATCTCCTTGCCAACAATACATCAGATTGGATGAGCCTGAATCGTAATCTGCATGTCCACCTATGTGGGTCCCTGAGAAATCTCGGTTGTCTCATAGAGTACACTTTGTACGTGGGATGTCACCAGTTACACTGCTCTGTCAAAATACAGCAAGCAAGCTACATCCACAATGTTTTATATTTTGCAGCTTCCCTGATAATGATTCTACAAGTATTTGGCTAGTAAAATTGTAATATGTATCTAAAATAGAGTGAAATTAGTATTTGTTTGTATTATTTACCGTCAAAAGCTAATTAGAATATTTATTGTTAAAGCAAATTGTATAAAATAGCAATTCTTAAATTATTTTAATATCAACAACTATTATATCGCTGATATACTCAATATTTTACAGTTCTGTTTAATCATTCCGATTATTCAAGGCGGTACCTATGGTGGCCAATGAGCTAATAGAACAGAGTTAATGGTACCGTGTTTGTTATAGCGATAAATGGCCTTTATAGAGTTAAATTCAAAATTTTAATCCAAACATTATCTTGCCGACATTTAATTTGGAGTTCGTATAATTTAAACCCATCCGGCACCTTATCTTAGTCAGTAGCCTGATTTCTTACGGAGCTAAAGGTCCCAGGTTCTATTTCCAGCATTGTCGAAAAATGTATCATTGGTGAAATGATACATTCACATTCACATTGGTAAATTAACTACCGGGGACTGGATGTTGTACCTGTTCTAGTCTTAGGTTAGATTATAAGGCATATGAAACTACGACAGGCCTAACAAAACGTTAGTGGAAATTATACGGGTTTAATGAAAAAATTGACCCGGACCATAGGCTGGAAACTCTAATGGATGTAAGTAAGTTTTGTTCTATTATATAAAAATTACTATAATTGATTATGTTTAAAGTGTTCAAGAGAAATGAAATGTGTGTAGCCAAGCCATTAATCTTTTTAATAGTATGATAATATATAATTACTTATAAAAACTTATACATTTTAACTGTTTATAATTTAGAGCTTCACCTTTTATTAATCGTATTTTACCTCCTACTACCTAATCTGTTTTCATATTTTACATCTAAAAAAATACCAGGTATTACGAGTCTCAATTTATAAATGTCCTCTTTTCTGACCAGGTTATATGCATTACCTAACATAAGTGTTCTAAGTATTACCAACCGTAAGTTCTAAACGTATTATTATATAAACAAGTTTCATGCCTTACAATCAATAAGTGGTCCAAGTATTACCAGTCATATTTTTTAAAAGTCTTAACATCTTTCAAGAGGCCCTGTATTGCCATCCATAAATTTTCCATGTAATACAAGTATTAAGTTCTAAATGTCCTAATATCTTCACCAGACTTTGCCTTCTACCAATCGTGGGTGTTCTATGTATATTACCAGTCGTACGTTCTAAAAGCCTTACTATATTTACCAGATTCCGTGTCTTACCATCCTAAAGTGTTCAAGTATTACCAGTCGTAATATATAAACATATTACTTTCATTGTCAAACTTGATTTCTGACCAAATATAGGTATTAAAATTATTACCAGTTGTAAGTTATAATAGTTTTATTATATTTAACCAACAGCTTCTCTTACCATCTTTAAGTGTTCCAGTATTGGCAGTCAAAAATTCTCAACATCTTACTATCCCTTCAGAATACATATTACACCATTATGTAAGCTATAAACATATTTTATTAGTATAGGCCTAAATTTTTACCAACCATAAGATTTCCTAGTATTACCAGTCATAAGTTCTACATGACTTACTTTATTTTCAGTCTCCTTGTCTTACCATATAAAAGTATTCCAAGTATTAACACCCTTAATTGCTCAGCGATATACTACAGAACCATGCCTTATTTATTATCTATACATATAATAAAACACTTAATCTCTCTTTACGTTCGATTCCATTTGTTTGTTTGTTTGATTTTGGTACACTAAAAAAGTACCCATCGGATCTACAGTAGCCCCATGGCTTCTTTGGTGCTGACTGAGAGCTCACAGCTGACTTCTGATGGTCAATATAGGTATATACCTAAATTTTGACCGTCAAAAGTGACAGCTGCTAAACACATGTTTTTGCAGATCATATTGTTCAGCGTAGGGATACATAATTTGGTCTGGTAACTTTTCAAAGCTGTCAGTCAGCACCAAAGAAGCCATGGGGCTACTGTATTTAGGGCTTATTCGCTTGTATATTAAGAATACAGTTTAGGCTAATACCATCACGCTATCTCATAAGCAAGCGAAACAGTTTCGAAAAACTGGCTGAGTGTGTGGTTAAATTTGCTTTTTAAATATGTCACAATTCAAATATATTAACTTTTTATACATAATATATTATTTGTAAGTCGCCTTGGCTACGAGGGTTTGGGAAATAGCAACAAACCTATTACAAATCTCCTTGGTAACGTGTGATTTAGAATTATGTTTTCAGTCATTTATTGCGTTCACATCAGAAGGTAAATAGTGTTTCTTTCAGAAATAGAAAATACACATAAATAACCTGTAACACGGTGTTTGATATTTTATTTACGTAAATAGGACTAGGTTTGTATAAATGCGTACCGCTTAATTATTAGTAATCAACGCAGAGCATACAATGCACAATTCATAATTAAAATAAAAAGATATAATGAATTGTAGTGACAAAAGTGTAATAGTAGATAATAAATATATATTTTATAGTTCATTACAACAGTTCTTCTATGAAAATTAATAATTTTTCATGTGCTTGCATTTTCTATATAAATTTAGGTATTTTCCGGTTATTTTATGGCCTTACCTGCACAATATGTTTATTAAGTTTTGTTTATTTGATAGTAAACCCAAACTATTCATTTTGTTGTTCACTGTTAAATTGCTTACATTTACATCATAGGTTTATATATTGTTCAGCCATTATATGGTTTAGTTTTTAATATGTATTTATTTAATTTTAATCCTTTGATAATAAACTAAACAATATTTATTTTATTGCTTCTTCTAACAATTATTCCACTCAATATAGCCACTGTGAACGTGCTTGCACTAGCTTCTTACTTTTTCAAAAGTTATTTTAAGGTTTTGCTTGTCAATTATATTTATTTAAAGGTAAATTTAAACTAATTTTTGTTATATTAACAGCAACAATATCTCCACATAGGAGATCCACTAATAGCCTTCTTCCATTGGTGTATTAAATATAGTCATTTGTTCAAATAATTAATGGTTTTGCTTTTTAATTTTTTTTGTTTCTTTTATCTTAAATTTAAACCATTTAATTTTGGCGTACATCACAACAATGCCCCTTCTCGTAAGATAACCACTGGTAGCGTGCTTGTGAACCATCCTTAACAAGATTAAGGGGAATACAGGAGGTCCAAATATGACAAAAATATAACGGGGCAAAAAAATGGCAATAGGAGCGAGTGCTTGGAGTTCTTTGCTTTGATTGTCTGTGGACAAACATTCAAGTCTCAGACCCCGGAGTTCAATAAGAGAACGGTCTATCTCCAGAGATAGTTAATAGAACGAAGATTAATCTTTAAAAAATGGTACACCAGAATAAAGACTCAATCAATAACACACATAAAATAAAATACCTAGGATATGGTGGATTAAAGGTATTAATAAGAATAGGAAATGTTTTCAAGTTGGTATTTATCTAACAGGCAATACATCCTTTGAGAAAATATATAATTAATATAAGGTGACAAAATTGGCATATACGAAATATTTGAGACATCATTAGCGTATGTAAGCAATATATATATATATATATACATATATTTAGGGAAAAACCAGCATGGTTTATATTTTTAAACAATCTAATATTTAAAAAAAATCGCCATCATCATAAATTAACCCCATACTGTAAAATGGCATTGATCTCTTAAAAAACAATATCTAGAAAATTAGTTACGAGTTCATGTGTTACAAGAAAATAGATCATCAAAAAAGGTTATCCTTTGTTGGATAGTAATACAAAATATTTCTCCCAAAAATTTAGAATATAGACCTATATAACAAATTAACTAGCCACATAATATTAACTTCTAATTCTATCCAAATATTTACTTTATTTATCTTCTTTTTATTAACAAATATACCTTTTTGTCATAACAATAAATTGCAAAAAGTTAACGTTGAGACGTCATGGATAAAATAACTATCATTTAAATTTAGAAGCTTTACTGAACTCATAAACTTATAAAATTTATTATCAAGAGACTGAATAATACAATATTCATGAGATTCAAAATCGACTCTTTTGTCGATGGTAACAAATCGTAAACATCCTAAAGTTTATAGTCGATAGTTTTTTATTTATCGAAGAACAAAAAAAGAAGATCGATCAACGATACAAATGTCTCTATCGTGCAACTAATCGACTTAGAAGTGAAGTCGAGCCTATTCTCAATTATTGTAAGTTTAAGATTAAATTACCTAAAAAGAATTTTGAATAAGAAGTTTACATGATATAAATAAGAAATATTAATGAAGCCGAAATGAAATTTTGACCTTACATTTTATATTGCTCGAAGCTAGAGCTTCTCCTGCTCCCAATCTGATCACGCCCAAGAGTGGCGTATGAACGCTCAGACGTCACTATATATTCAACGCAACCCAGAAAAAAAGACGAGAAAAGGGGGTTAGGGCACACATGGAATATTCGTGAATCGCACACGCACATGAGAATATACATCTAGAATGTTCCTTTCAGTTCAAAGCTCCTCCTAAACTAGGAGTGAGTAGAACATCTTCACAACAAAAAATCTTTGTCACTTAGATCTTTGGCACAAATCTAATAAACAATCGTGGTTCAGTATTATATCCAACGCGCGGCTGAGTGGGTCTGTTTTGATAGCAACTCGCGTTAGTGTTCCTTGTTGACATCAGCTGCAGTATGATGGGGTAAGTTTAATTTCTTTTATTTGTACACTCATGTCACTGAATGCTACACTTGCATTTGTTTCTTTGATATATTTAATGTTTGCAGTTGGTCTATGGTTTTGCGCATACCTTATGTTTATTTAGTTTTGTTTCGTTGATAGTAAATTCAAACTATTTATTTTTTGTGATCATTGCAACAATGTCTCCAAGTTAGAGGGCAATTGTCAGTGTCCTTTTATTTGTGTCTTAAATTTAGATACGCATTTAGTAATTGTATGCTTTTGCTTATGAATTAAGTTTATTTAGTTTGGTTTCGTAATACAAAATCAACAGCACAGTTTTATTTGTTGTTATAGTGTGCTTACTGTAGAATGATTCTCTCAATTTACTTCATTTTTATTTCATAAATAATACACCTATACAATACTTATAATAAAACACTTCGATTGGTATGTCCATTTAATGAGGTGTGGTTTTATATTTTCCTGGGTATCAGTAACAATCATACAATTGAAGTATTCAACTTTTTAACATTTGTTGGTCTGTTTGTTGTCATCAGTAAACTAAAAAATTACTTCTCTGATCGAAACGGGTCTTCTGTTGTACTCGCTATATTTAAGGGAATCATGGTAGGTTATACACCATCACGATAGCTCAGTGAATGAAGGAGCGTCGAAAACACCAGGGGTAAGCAATAAGCATTCGTCGCGGCTGGTATTGCGATTACATAGAATTGGGTGTGATATGGGCTAGGGTGTGGAGGGGTGAGTCCGTGCTACTTATTGAATCAAAAACTGTCGTAGAAAGAGATTCATTCCTTCATAGCATTTGAAGTTGTCGAATGTGTTGTAGTAGTGAGTAAGTATAGTCGTGGGCAATTGATAGATAAAAATATTATTATTATTATTATTATTTGCACCGCGTCTTACTACCCGTATGGGTTTTACGCATTTACGCTAATGTGTAATGGTAGGGTGATTGTGAGATGAAATGGAAGATAAAAATAAAGATTCAAAAACACCAAGGGTAGTTATCAATGCTAACTATCTGCTAAATGCCTTACTTGCTATCTGGGCTTTGAGTTCTTGCTAGCCGTACATGCTCAATGCCTTACTTAATATATGGGCTTTGAGTTCTTGCTAGCCGTACATTCTCAATGCCTTACATTATATTTGGGGCTTGAGTTCTTGTCAACCATACATGTTCAATGCCTTACTTGATATCTGGGCCTTGAGTTCTGGTCAGTCATACATGCTCAATGCATTACTTGCTATCTGGGCCTTCAGTTCTGGGCAGTCATACATTCTCAATACCTTACTTGATCTCTGGGCCTTGAGTTCTTGTCAACCATACATGCTTAATTACATACTTGCTCTCTGGGTCTTGAGTTCTTGTCAACCATACATGTTCAATGACTTACATGCTATCTGGGCCTTGAGTTCTTGCTAGCCGCTTATGCTCAATGCCTTACTTGCTATCTGGGTTTTGAGCTCTTGCTAGCAATACATATTCAATGCCTTACTTGCTATCTGGTCCTTGAGTTCTGGTCAGTCATACATGCTCAATGCCTTACATGCTATCTGGGCCTTGAGTTCTTGCTAGCCGTATATTCTCAATGCCTTACTTGCTATCTGGGCCTTGAGTTCTTGTCAACCATATATGCTCAAAAACTTACTTGCTTTCTGGGCCTTGAGTTCTTACCAACCATACACTCTCAATATTTTACTTGCTATCTGGGCCTTGAGTTCTGGTAAGTCATACATTCTCAATACTTTACTTGCTATCTGGGCCTTGAGTTCTGGTCAGTCATACATGTTCAATGCCTTACTTGCTATCTGGGCCTTGAGTTCTGGTCAGTCATACATGCTCAATGCCTTACTTGCTATCTGGGCCTTGAGTTCTGGTCAGTCATACATTCTCAATACCTTACTTGCTATCTGGGCCTTGAGTTCTTGTCAACTATATATGCTCAATGACTTACATGCTATCTGGGGCTTGAGTTCTTGTCAACCATACATGCTCAATGCATTACTTGCTGGCTGAGTTTTGAGTTCTCGCTAGCAATAGATGCTCAATGACTTACTTGCTATCTGGACCTTGAGTTCTTGCTAGCCGTACATGCTCAATGCCTTACTTGCTATTTGGGCCTTGAGTTCTTTCCAGCTGTATATGCTCAATGTCTTACTTCCTATCTGGGCCTTGAGTTCTTTCTTGGTGTACATGCTCAATGCCTTACTTGCTATCCTTGCCTTGAGTTCTTGCTAGCCGTACATGCTCAACACCTTACTTGCTATCTGTTCCTTGAGTTCTTTCCAGCTGTATATGCTCAATGCCTTACTTGCTATCTGGGCCTTGAGTTCTTGTCAGCCCTACATGCTCAATGCCTTACTTGCTATCTGGGCCTTGAGTTCTTTCCAGCTGTATATGCCCAATGACTTACTTGCTATCTGGGCCTTGAGTTCTTGTCAACCATATATGCTCAATGACTTACATGCTATCTGGGGCTTTAGTTCTTGTCAACCATACATTCTCAATGCATTACTTGCTATCTGGGTTTTGAGTTCTTGCTAGCAATACATGCTCAATGAGTTACTTGCTATCTGGGTCTTGAGTTCTTGCCAGCTGTATATGCTCAATGCCTTACTTGCTATCTGGGCCTTGAGTTCTTGCTAGGCGTACATGCTCAATGCCTTACTTGCTATTGGGTCTTTGAGTTCTTGACAGATATACATGCTCGATGCCTTAATTGCTATTGGGTCTTTGAGTTCTTGACAGATATACATGCTCGATGCCTTAATTGCTATCTGTTCCTTGAGTTCTTTCCAGCTGTATATGCTCAATGCCTTACTTGCTATCTGGGCCTTGATCTCTTTCTGGATGTACATGCTCAATGGCTTAATTGCTATCTGGGCCTTGAAGTCTTGCCAGCTGTATATGCTCAATGCCTTACTTGCTATCTGGGCCTAGAGTTCTTGCTAGCCTTACATAATCGATGGCCTACTTGCTATCTGGGCCTTGAGTTCTTGCCAGCCGTATATGCTCAATGCCTTACTTGCTATCTAGGCATTGAGTTCTTGCTAGCCGTACATGCTCAATTCCTTACTTACTATTTGGGCATTGAGTTCTTGCCAGATATACATGCTCAATGCCTTACTTGCTATCTGTGCCTTGATCTCTTTCTGGATGTACATGCTCAATGGCTTAATTGCTATCTGGGCCTTGAAGTCTTGCCAGCTGTATATGCTCAATGCACTTACTTGCTATCTGGGCCTTGAGTTCTTGCTAGCCTTACATACTCGATGGCCTACTTGCTATCTGGGCCTTGAGTTCTTGCTAGCTGTATATGCTCAATGCCTTACTTGCTATCTGGGCCTTGAGTTCTGATCAGTCATACATGCTATCTGGGCCTTGAGTTCTTGCTAGCCGTACATGCTCAATGCCCTACTTGCTATCTGGGCCTTGAGTTCTTGCCAGCTGTATATGCTCAATGCCTTACTTGCTATCTGGGTCTTGAGTTCTTGCCAGCCGTACATGCTCAATGCCTTACTTGCTATCTGGGCTTTGAGTTCTTGCTAGCCGTACATGCTCAATGCATTACTTGCTATCTTGGCCTTGAGTTCTTGCCAGCCGTACATGCTCAATGCCTTACTTGCTATCTGGGCTTTGAGTTCTTGCTAGCCGTACATGCTCAATGCCCTACTTGCTATCAGGGCCTTGAGTTCTTGCCAGCCGTATATGCTCAATGCCTTACTTGCTATCTGGGCCTTGAGTTCTTGCTAGCCGCACATGCTCAATGCCTTACTTGCTATCTGGTCTTTGAGTTCTTGCCAGGCGTACATGCTCAATGCCTTACTTGCTATCTGGTCTTAGAGTTCTTGCTAGCCGTACATGCTCAATTCCTTACTTGCTATCTGGGCCTTGAGTTCTTGCTAGCCGTACATGCTCAATTCCTTACTTGCTAATTGGGCTTTGAGTTTTGCTCAGTCATACATGCTCAATGCACTTACTTGTTATCTGGGCCTTGAGTTCTTTCTAGCCGTACATGCTCAATTCCTTACTTCTTATATGGGCTCTGAGTCTTACTAGTCCTAAATGCTCAAACTTACACCAGCTGCCTAGCTCTGAGTTTTACCATTCACAAACGTCAACGTCCCCCAAGTCCTCTGTACTCTGAATCTTACTACCTCCTCTATCCGTTCTTCTACTTATCCAGGTACAATTTACGACTTAAGACAAATAACTATTTCGTAAAAATCAAGATCATTACACCCAGCCAGGCTATGAACACGCACCTTTCTATAATAAGCGTATCCCTACTGACATTACTTGCTTCCTTGTTTACATGCCCAATGATGCGTGTGTCAAATATTATGAAATGTTTCTAAACTCTTTTACAATCACTGATATATACTATAATCCTATATAAAAATGTATAAATATACGTTTGGTAATGTAAACAATCTGTATTCTGACTTGCTTTGAATTAAAACGAAAAAATCATATTTTTACAGATCTTTCGCTACATGACACTTTCATACTATATTATAAAATATGTTATACCAATTTAAAAATGTAATTTTAGAGACTTTTAATTAATGAACCATGGAGTGTTCATTTACAAATGTAGTAATATATTTTATACTCAAATGGTGTTAACACCCATTTTAGGAATTTGGTAAATTCCTTCTCATTCCGTGAACTGGCCTCTTTGCTTGACCATTCCATGAACTGAGCAATATTTCATTAACTCTCACCCATTTAATGAACTGGAACTTTTTGTACTATCAACTACAATTTTAAATGAAATTAGTTTAAGATATAATATTACACTAACCCAAAATAACGTGACCTAACCTTTCATACTTAAACTGTGAAAAGATAAATTTACCAATATTGTTCTTTAATTGTGCAATTCATGAGCCGGGCAAAAAATCTTCCAGTTCATGGTTTGGGTAGTGACTGGAGCTTCACAGTTCGGGAAAGAGCCCGTTCACGAACTGGCCAGCACAAGCGGTGCACAATTCATGTGTTAGACTATTATTTTCACAGCTCTTGAAATGGTCAAGAAGAGATGCAAGCTCAGGGAATGGGTAGATATTTGCCAGAATCATAATAACCAAAAAATTCACTAAAGGGGTGTAACATATATATTTTTAAGGTCAGGTTATGATTGAAAAAAATAATTCTGGCTCCCATAAATTTGTCTATAAATTTTTAAATTTAATCTTGGTATCTAGTTACTTATCATTGTTCATGGTTTTTAGGTACATATTTGTTCAAGATCTTTAAGGTCATTACATGTAAACACAGAGACCTATAGCTGTCACATCATTTTTTATTATAAAAAACTAATAGTAGGCATTTTAAACTTCATTTTATGACTTCTATGCTTTGAAATATTGGCACTGATATCACATAAACAGAGACTTACGCGCCTTTTATACCAATAGGTAAATTTATAAGTTACTATTGAGATTAATTCTCATTCAACTTTGCATTTAGTTTTCATAAATTAAAGATGTTAAATAAAAATTAACACATTTTAGGATTTCTGAAAAACTGTAATTCTCAATGAGAGCTAGATTTGGAGGACTCAGGAAATTAAGATCACTATTATATTTAGGATTTCAAGGCCGCTATCACCTTACAGAGACCATGAGCACATTTCGTAAATATAAAATATAATTTTAATAATAAATGATTCAAGGCATGCTATACATAAGCTAATTAACACCTTTCAAAACTACAATTTTTATAGATATTATCATCACTATCATTAACATCATTATCATTAATATTATTATTTGTATCATTATTATTATAATAGGTTTCATTACGATCAAAAATTTGTCTATGAGAACCTTTCGAAATTAAATCATTTCCATAATGCTCAAATAATATAGGCTATTTAAATACATCCAAGAATATTTCATTAATCAAATTACATTTTAGGAGTTTGGGTTAATGTTTTATGATAATTTATTAACCTTTCCAAGCAAAAAAATATTGTTTTAAAAATCGTTTTAATCTAATACCCATTATGAGGTTTGTATAAAGTAGATAATTTAACACATGTAGAAGTAAATGGTAGCATCTGTTAATACTAGACGTTTTTAATAAAAGGTTGTAAAATACTTTTTTAAACAAACACAAACATAGAAATTATAGAAATTAAATATATTGAAAACAATATGAAATATAATTTGAATAAGAATATACAGTTTCTATTCAGCTGTGAGAAAAGTTACAAACGGGAAAAATGAATTGAACGCTAGATCTTTGATTCGGAACGCGTGAGTTAGACTTCCGTTTTTCAGATGTAGCTTTCACTTTTATTGAATATTATTCTAATAAAATGACTTTTCTTGAAGATAACATCAGCTTAAGATACATTTGTATTAATAAAACTTATAGTCTATATTTCAATGATAAATGTTGTAATCAAAACCGGTTTTCAAATCAACGAGTTTGCTAACCAATGAGTGTAAAATATTTCTTCATAATATATTCTGAACAATTCATATCCGATAAATAACAAAGACTCTATTAATATATTTTACTATGTCAGATTAACATGCAAACAACTATTGGAAGAAGATTTTTTTTAAAGCGCCATGAACAGAAGTTAGCTTAAATGTATTAGTATTAGATAAGGTTGTTCCAAATAGTATCCTTGTTTTTCATTTTTCTTAAAATTAGGAATTTACTTAATAACTAAGTAAAACATGTTAGCTCATGTTTTTGGTTTAACCATTGTAGAGCAAAACTATTTTATATTTTCAGTTTACTTTAAAATAAATAGTTTTTTTAAAAGTGTTATCGTTGTAAAATATGTTTAAATGATATTATAACCTATGAACACGTGGACTAAATATAACTCTAAGCTGGTATTGTTTTCTGGTAACAGGGAGGTTTTGGCTCCAATCCATCTCAAGGCACTGATGAAAGACTTTCCTATACATTTTACCATAGTTCGCTTACGTCAATGCAGGTACTGTAGATTTCTATAATTCCAAATAAAACAAATTAATCATTCTTAGATTGAATGGGAGTCAGTGGAGAAAATATGTAAATAATTTAAATTATTTCACAGGCTTATTAACGCAAGTTAGTAAGTTCTGATTAGTATGGATGCAAATAATCTCCGTTTCAATCTAACCATGGCACAGTCGAGAAATATACCATTTTTAAGGGCAATAAGAATTTTTTTTTAAATTCCCAATGCAACTTATCACAAGTCTAGAAATGTACAGTACATTTTTAAACCGCTAATTAATAGACGATAAAGGTAAAATATATAGGAAATGTAGTGTCAAGTTTGTAGAGTGAGAGTAGGAAACCGCTTAGGAATAATACACTTTCAGTGTATCCTGCCAGGATTCTATCCCACAGCACATTATCAACAGAAACCTAGGCTAAGTGATTTAGAAACTTATTCCATGGTTCTCTCTAACGCGGGTGAACCAGTAATAATTTGTTTATGTAAGAGTCAGGCATGTTTTTTTTTATTTTGCAAGACTAATATTGTTAAATAGTGAATGGTTATAGTATGTGTTTGTATCGCATATAACAATTTAAATAGTGTAAATACTTGGAACCAACTTATATTCTCCTTGATAATTGGATGGTAAATATTCTAATATTTTGATAAATCCTTTACTAATTATTTTTATTCCCGGTTGCTGTTTCTGTATAAAATTTCCTTACCTCAATATATTATTCGGTTATTTATGTTTCTGGTGTTAAATTTGTAATCATTTAGCATATTAAGTGTGTAAAAGTTAAAATGTATAGAATCATTGAGTACTCAGGCTTATAATTTATATATTAATCTAAGATTAAATATATTTATTTTCACACTTTGCTTTGCCCATGTCTTCGCTCGCATTAAAGTCGGATGGATAAGCTTCGTTTTTTGTCATCAAATCATCTTAGCTACCAAATACATCATTTCAGACAAATATGAGGCGAGAGAAATGTTTGATGTATTGACAATGCCACACATTAATGATTATTGATTAACTGTAAAAAGGATCCATAATAAGTTGTTAATATTATTCGTCTATTTTATTTACTGTACGTAGATATTGTTTTGCGAAGAAAATTAAAATAAAAACATTATTTTCAGTCCTTATATCCAGATAGCTTTTATAATACGAATGCATCGGCAATTAACACAAATAAAATTTATTAAACCTTATGTTTAGTAAACCAAACTTGTAAAATAAATTTAAACAAAAAACTTTAAAATAATTGAAAATTACCAAATTTAAAGTCACAAATTCAAGCATGTTAACGGTGGTTCCTAAGTAAAGGTTTTGTTACAACGCACACCAAAATAGATAGTTCAAATAGAATATCTAAGATACAAAATATAACTAATATAAACGACAATCCTTATAATTACTGAAAGAGTACCTCCAATTTAGGCGCAAATTCAAGTACGCTAGCAATGGCTCTCTACAGTAGCCCCATGGCTTCTTTGGTGCTGACTGACAACTAACAGTTGACTTCTGACAGTCAACACTTAGGTATATACCTAAGTTTTGACTGTCAAACGTGACAGCTGCTTAACACATGTTTTTACAGATCATCTGGTTTGGCGTAGGGCTACATAATTTGGTCTGGTAACTTTTCAAAGCTGTCAGTCAGCACCAAAGAAGCCATGAGACTACTGTAACTCAGTAGCATTGTTGCATTGAAAAGTAATAAATGTTTTAAACTTTTGCAGTCTATGTATCAATATTGTCTTTCTTACATGGAGATACTATTGCAACGAAAAACAAAATAAATCGTTTAATTTTACCATCTAATAAACAAAAACTAACCAATTTATTTTACATTCCAAACCATAAAATAACTGAAAAGATTCTTAAATTTAACTCTGTCCAATATTACACTAAATCAAATTGGGGTATTAGCTTAGTACCAAACATTAGGCAGATTATTATTTGCAGCGCTAACGCACTCAACACATCCGAATAAGGATATCAACAAAAAAATAAAATCCAAATCCATACGAGTACTTTTTGAGTCTACTGGCCATAATAAACAGCTGGACAGACACACAAACAGTCTAAAAATATATGATCTTCTTTTCGCTTATACTTTCCAGAGAAATAGATACTTAACACAGATTTGAATATATAAAAAAAACCCACCAAAATTCATATTTAAATAGTTAGAATGGCTATTTATAAACATTATTTAAGATTATCTTACCATTTTTTAGCTTATATTACATACCAAAACATATTTAGACATCATTTAATTATGCGCTAAGCAAAACGTAGAAAATATTTTCATTAACTTAACAGCTTAACCTTTCAATTTTCTAATTATGCTCAATAATATTGATTTAAATGCGAAATAACAACAACAATATTCTTAAAAAACAAATGTTTACCAATTCTTAGCATCTCACTTTAAATGTGTTAATACCAGCATCCAAAGAGAAAATTGTGAAGTGTTCAGATCAACAAATAATGATTGAATTATTTTTTTTAGCCAAAGAGATATATTTTATTTAGAGTTTTACAGCCATGCAGCAAATAACGATTACCATGGTGATTAAACAAAGTATTACAAACTGATAATTATTTGTGTAAATCGGTTTTTCGTGTGAAACTACTATTTTCTCGACATCCTGAACTCCTAACCGTTTAAATGAGTGGTCGTTTGTCAACATCTTTTCAGTCGTTTCCTCTTAATTTCTATTACCGGAAACGGGCTTATCAAATTATATATAAGGATGTAATAAAGTCTATCGAACGTCCAAAGTTTGGAGCATTTCATTTTTACTTTATCAAATGTGAGGAAATTTGTATTTTATATTCGTTCATAAATTAAAGAAAACTAAATACTAGGAAATGTTATAGACCTACTAATGGATTCATTTGGTTCAATCTCTAATATGAAAAAAGTTATTAGCAGAAAGTGAAGTAGAGAGTTGAGTTGATCAAAATCAAAATATTGGTTTGCTTTCATACTAATTTTCCAGCTATTTAATGTGCCTAAAGTACTAACAAATTAAAAAACAATATTATGTTCAAAAGTAATTTATGATTTTTAAAATGGCAAGAAATGGATAATTTAGACATTTCATTTTCATAAATTTTGGTTTCATTGTTCATACATTTAAAATTTCTGACATACATTTCAATGTCTATTTATTAAAATCTGTTTAACGTGATCATATTTTAATATGTGAAATGTGTATTCCAAATCTTAATCTTAATAATGATTTAAATATATACTCAAACAATTAGTTGAAATTCATTAAATTAATTTGAGATATTTATTTAAACTTTTGATTTGTAATTTCAAATGATTTAAACTGTAAATAGAGAATTATTTTAAGTATTTTTTATTCATATCTTATGTTTGAAAATGTAAATCTAATACAAGCTAAGAGGAATATAAATCATTTAAATTATATACTAAATTAGTTCACTTAAAAATATTTGATCAAAATCTATTATTGTGATAATATTTTTCAGTATAATTTATTTATATAACAATATAATTTGACTGAAATTTATCAATTTTATATATAATGGTGTCAATAGAATATACGGTTATCCTCAAAGTTTATCCATTAATACCATTAAAAAAATATAGTTACTGAAATTATATTATTTTGTAGGCCTGAAGTAAATGTCTACACAAACATGTATATATAACTTAAGTGTATGTATAATTTATATATATACCCTGATTTTGGTTGGAAGAACAGTAGAGAAAATTCAAACATATTTTTTTACAGCCAACATTGATAACATATTACTATATTATTTGTGTATTTTATAGTTATTTATAATATTTATCAAACGTGACAGCTGCGGATAACATGACTTGATGTACGAATATAAAAAACTTGTTTTAGTAACTTTAGTAACTAACTTCTACTGTTCTTCCTACCAAAATCATACTATAGCTGCTAGATCTCTTTTTGAGTAATAAATGTTCTTACAGGTAGCTTTGTTTAAAATCTTGCTGTAATTTAAGTTATTGAAATTCTTAATAACATTATTTTTAAATGTGATTAAAAATAATCTATGTTTGAATAGATAAATTATTTCTAGACTTTTGGTCACTAAATATAAATAACAAATCAAGATACCGATGACTACAGTGAAAAAATAGAAACAATAGTCCTATAGACATACACATAAAACCACCGATGATATAGCATTTAATGAAATGTGTATTTTACTTCTTTGTTAGTTTACGTATGTATATATTCTACAAATAATGTTGTAAACATCATATTTACATTTAAAATAACCCACTTTGTAGTCGAATGGTTCAATACGTCAGTATCGCTATAGACTAGACTACCTATGGCGGAGATATCGGGGTTAGAATCCCAGTTGGATGTACTTAGAGTGGTTTGTACTAAATGGTTTTACACTCTACTTCCGTGAAAGTGTGGGTACAAATTATCTTAAATCAACCTCCTTCATACTTAACACATTAGCTTGACTCGTACAAATGCATATTATCTAAACGTGTGGCTAGACATGATGATAAAAATCTCAAGAGTAATAATTTTTAATAAATGACATACAATTCTTTCTCTAATTAAGTCTCAATATATGTTAATGCATTTTATAAATAATGCATACACTGCTTGCTAATTAATCGTTGCAAAAACTTTTTTAATGTCCAATTTCAACGTTAGAAAAAAATAAAATAAATATATCTGTAAAACATTTTATTTTATAGTTTCTAAGAGAATATATCTTGGATAATTAAGTTCATTGAATATGATAGATAGTTAAAGTGGTTCTTTATGATATAGATTTATTTGTAGAAACTCCGTTGCAGCATTCTCATTATTTTACGAGCTATAAAAGATATAACAATGTTTTTCGGAACCAATTTCTTGTTGCACAACAAAATACTCTCAAATATTTTCCAAACTATATATGTATATATACATTTATATATATCATATACATGATTGTATATAGATATATATGTTTATATACATACATATTATATATACATATATGATCGTAAATAAATATATATATATGTACACATTCAAGAATGATATATATATATGTATTTATCACTCTTGATTATTGGTCAATGTTCAAGTAGCCTCATTATAATAAAAACTATAATCGATGATGTAATAACGTGAAAAAGTACTGCAAAAGGTCACATATCAATTATGTTATGATAGTTATAAACATATTCCTGTGAGTGAAAACTGAAAAAACACTTTTTTGTGTGTTTATATATGATTAAAGAGTTAAGTAAAATTTATTAGGAAACCATAGGTTTACGTTAAACTTTCACGGTCTTAATGAACCACCAACACAGGCCACCATCGTCTCTTATCCATCTCATGTAACAATAAATTGCATTTTTTAGATTTTGAACGAAATAGTGCTTTTCATTTTCCGACCACTCATCTCAAGCTCTTCAATAAACATGAAATAACTCAATGCAGTTTGCTTATTGTGGATATTTTATAGATCGTGCTAGAAACTACTGTGTTAATTTTTTTAATAACGGCGCATTATATCTGCGATTTCCGTGTTAAAATATATTGTCTCAATTCAAACATTATTTATTCAACTGTCTAATCCAATTTTATGATATATCATAACTAACTCCTTCAAAAATAGACTTTACACAACAAGCTAATCATGCATAAACCTTTATAATCGACACGCACTGCGGCATATTTACGAAAAACGTTTATCCACGCAACCCCGTAATCTACGTATCCAAATACTTTGTCAAATATTCCTATTGGTAAATAATAATCCATATTCTAATAAGTTATTTAATTAAATAATATTTTCAAAATATATTTTATGAACTTGCATTGATTAGTTTAGTCGTCCCGATTAAGTAACTGCACGATTCTCGAAGATTGTTAATTGTTGTTTTGAAAATGCCAAATATCTTTGTGTAGTTTAGGATTTGATGATTAAAAAATTTATTTTTAAACCTAAATTTAAAATAAATATTGATATTATTAAAATATAAAATCTCTTATATTTTGGTATCCGAACTATGTTTTAAGTTCATTCCTCGTCGTAAATACGTATATAATCCACTAGATATGTTTCCCTCCTCATTCCTAGACCCCCAGTTGTAATGTCAGTAAAAATAAAAGTAGGTGTGAAAAAAATTAGGCCTACTATCTAACATCACACATCAAACTGACTATGAGAAAGAAATATTAAAAATGACCAGGTTTTTAGTAACTCTCTGTTGGCGTATAGCCTGAACAGATATTAAGACGCACTGCTAAATAAAAGAAACCTTCATGCTTAACACAACTAAACGTGAGTAAATTAAAGTATCTAAGTATATATCTGGATATTTATTATTATTATTATTATTATTATTATTATTAGCACCACGTCTTACTACCCGTTCGGGTTATACGCACTTACGCTAATGTGTAATGGTAGGGTGATTGTGAGATGAAATGAAGGACCTACAGTTTAACGTGGAATCCGAACCACGGTGGAGGCCTGGCATTCCCCACATTCACAAGATGTCTTGTCAGAGGTGAAGGAAGGGTTTGGTAATCAGATAAATCTGTGCCGGGACCGAGGATTGAACCCCGGCCGCCAGCACAGAAGTCTGACACCTTACCCCTAGACCGCCAGGTCACCCTGGATATTTATACATAGCTAAGAATTATGTTTATCAATACAATTCAGGTATCTTAAAAATGAGAGCACTTACTTAATTAGACTGGTATAAATTGAATTATTATTATTATTATTATTATTATTAGCACCGCGTTTTACTAACCGTTCGGGTTATACGCACTTACGCTAATGTGTAATGGTAGGGTGATTGTGAAATGAAATGGAGGGCCTACAGTTTAACGTGGAATCCGAACCACGGTGGAGGCCTGGCATTCCCGACATTCACAAGATGTCTTGTCAGAGGTGAAGGAAGGGTTTGGTAATCAGATAAATCTGTGCCGGGACTGAGGATTGAACCCCGGCCGCCGGCATGGAAGTCTGACACCTTACCCCTAGACCACCAGGTAACCTATATATATATATAAATTGAAGAAAGTTTCAAACGATACAATCATATTTTAGGCCCACTGCTAGCAATTTGTTCTAAAAATTAACAAAACTACGTCGATCTATGAATGAGCATTGTTATAATTTATTTTGTAATATTAAGTAAAAAATAATTTAGTAATTATTTTAATTATTTGACAATTAGTTCACAAAGCATACTCATACTTTATGATCAATGAAACTTATCGTAGGTTTTTCAAAATTCTCCCTTTATAATATAACTTATACCATTCATAACATATAAGCCAATATTATAATATTTTAGGTTTACATATAAAACCTTTATGTTAATTAAGGTAGCAGACCATTTTTTTAAATGATTAATTTTAGTGAATTTTATCTACAACTTCTTTAATGTTTAAAACGTTAGTTCTTCTTTACATATTAATTTGATATATTTTCTTGGTGTTCTGAACCATCTAAACTATACAGCATTATAAAAATACCAGGTTACAGTAGTTTGTTACCAAACACACAATAAACAACAAACATGTTATTTCCCCAGTGTTCCTTTTCAAAGAGAAATATAACTATTATACTACAAACTTAAATTTGGTCAATTTTTGATTCTTTTCAAGTATGTCAAGGGCATATTTAAATGTAAAAAGCACCTATTATAGTGATTCAAATATTGGATGGCTTGAAAGAAATAAGAACATTTTGAGAGATTAATGAGGAGGTAACTGACAGCGTTGGCTGCCTATGTTCACTGACAAAAGGAAAAAAAAGGAATGGACACTCAAAAGCATTATTTTTTCGTATGGTATATTAAACCAGAAGGGACATAACTTTCAGGTGTGGTCATCTTATGTTGCGGCAGAAGGGGGCGCCAGTATTTTTACAGTTTTTATAGAATTAATTTTTTCTGCTAGGATAAATCAAATATTTCTCTAGTAGAAATTTAGAATTTAGTTTTCTGCACATCAACAGATCTTGAATATAGGTCAAGGGTGCACTGGAATTTTGTCAAAACTTTTTATCAATATTTAAAATATTTTGACAAAATTCCAGGACACCCTTGACAGATATTAAAAATCTGATAATATTAGGATGTGCAGAAAACTAAACTCTGTATTACTACTTGAGAAATATTTGATTTAATTTGGTCAAAAAACAGTAATGCTATAAAAACTGTAAAATTACTCACGTTACCATCTACCTCACCTTAAGTGTTTACTTTTTGCCACTCTAGTGCCACAGAACGTTGCCCAGGGTTAACTTTGAGAGATTGTCTACACGTCGTAGACGCAATCAGATGATGTGATGATAATAAATTATTATGAAGTTTTGGAGCCACTGAGAGTCTTAACCAAACTGAATCATAATTAACCAAACCCTGGCGACCATTGGGACCATTCCCTTTTAGAGAAAAATAGCCACGGCACCAACCGGGAGCCTAGCCCGGGACCCTTCTCTCGTAGCCATGTGCACTGACCAATACATCACGGGGCCAGTTACTCAAAAGCATTCAAAAGTTATTATAAGGGAATATATTCTTATATAAATATGTTCACTTACTAAATATATATAGCACTCTAAATTAAATGCTGAATTTATAATACCATACTTAAAAAGATGGAGGCCAGATATTATTTCAAATCTAAAATCAATTTTATATATACCTTGTTTGCTCACAAAATATGGATAATACTGCTTTATAAACTCACTATTGAATCATATTGACTTTGTATTTATGTATAAGTATATGAGAGATGCTTGTGGCACGAGGTTGGTGTACAATTTAACAAGGGAATGTGAGAGTACATATGATGGCGTATAAAATGGCAGATAACTAAAGTGACTTGGGGAATGCGTTATCTCTTTAAAATGTGGTGACAGGCACACTGGATCTTAGTATAAATATCTCCAAAACCAAGGTGATAGCTTTTGATAAGGCCGTATCAGGAAATTATTACCAGCCAAGTATTAATGGAAAACTGTTAGAACACGTGAATGATTTTCTGTTTCTGGGAAGAATGATCTGTAAAGATGGAAGGATGTATGATGAAATCGACAGACAGGTTAGTGTATCTCCGATGGTAGTTGGATGTATGTGGACTATTGCAAAGAATGAGTTACTATCAAAAGAGGCAATGATTATCTCTTATATATAAAATTCTCGTGTCACAATGTTCGTTCCCGTACTCCTCCGAAACGGCTTGACCGATTCTCATGAAATTTTGTGAGCATTTTGAGTAGGTCTGAGAATCGGCCAACATCTATTTTTCATACCCCTTAGTGATAAGGGTTGTCCACCCTTAACATTTTTCTATAATTTTTAGACATTTTTTTAATATATCTTTATTTTTTTTATTATGTCGCATTAAAAAATACATACAACCCTAAATTTTTACCCTTTTATCAACAACCCCTATTTTTTAATAGCCATTTTAGTAATTTAATCATTTTTCATCCCCGGTCGATAACTGATCAATCGTCATGTGCCAATTCAATTCAAACGTATTCAGTTTCCGATTAGATTGGCATTTGCAATGACTATCAACAAATCCCAAGGTCAAACGATGTCTATTTGTGGCTTAGATTTGAGAACACCATGTTTTTCACACGGACAATTATACGTGGCATGCTCTCGAGTGGGTAAACCATCCAGTTTGTTTGTGTTAGCTAAAGATGGACTAACAAAAAATATTGTTCACGCTATGGCATTAAGAGATTGATATTGTTTGTTAGTGTTACTGTCGTAATTGATTAATTAATGATATATAATTTTAAGGAATAAATTATAATAACTTAAAAATAATGTTTGCCTTTTGTTATTTTTATATTCCCTCATCGTTCACAGCGCTCCATGCCTATTTCACGCATATACCACATTCTTACACACTTACAATAAGTAAGCTATTTTTTGTCTACACTAGAAATTACTTAAAAATTATTTATATGGCAAAACAACGTTTGCCGGGTCAGCTAGTAGTATATAAAAGTTTGTTAATTCCAACATTGTTTTGTGGATTTGAAGCGTGGGTTTGTTAGGATAAACACAAGAGATAGGTGATTGCGGTCGAATGAGATATCTAGGAGATTAATGTGGAAAAACTCGTACGGACAAAATCAGTAATGAATGAGTGTTGAAGGAGTTTGGTTTATAAAGGGGGTTTAATAGGTCATTGTGAAAGAAGCATCTGCCGTTGATTAGGGCATGGAGTGTGTAAGCATATGATGCATATGATCGGTACAAAAAACAAAGGATTTTCTGTATTTAGGGATGGATTTGTTTTGTGAGAAAGTATTAATATCGGAATTATAATATACTGATAGATATATTATAAATTATTTGTGTTGTTATTATTATTATTAATATTACTAATATTATTATATAACAATATAATAGTGCAAATAGCTTGGGTAGAATGCATACAAATTTAATTAAATCAAATATTTAGGAAAATGTAATTGTGAAAATTGATTTAGGCTAGGTGTATTTCTTTATTGTTGCAATATTTATATATTTATCCAAATAGAAAATTGTAAATCTTTGTAATCACGTATATTTATTACTCTTTTTATGAATACAAAATAATGATCAAATTTGTTTAATGAAAAGCAAAATTTAACTTGTATTCTAAGGAATAAACAAAAATCACTGTAATAGTTATAGTCATCATATACTTTTTATTTTTTTATGACGATTATTAATTAGTATTTGGAGCTTTAGTATATACAACTAGCCCTCAAGTATCACTAAAATTCATGAAATTTAAAAATATCATATATTCATATATGATATACTAAAACCATGATGAAAGAGTTAAAATATTACCATCAAGTCTTATTGGGGATGCATACATGAAGGTGAAACGTATTTAGATGTACATACATTTATTATTCATTTAACATTATTAATTACTCGCAAAATTGAATATACTTAACATTGAAACTCTTATTTCACACTTTATGTCGGGTGTATTTCTTAAAAAAATACAAAATAATGCATATGGTATTTGATTTTTAAAATATGATTATAAATTAGTTAGGCAATTTTAAACTGCATATACCTCATACAAATTTATGATATAAATTTATTAAATTATTTTTTTGGTTATATAATGGTTTCACTATAGAGATTCTATTCTTATAATATGATTATGTTTATCACAATACTAAAATAATAAACTAAAACTACACATAGAATTAAATAGTAATATTATGTTTATGATAAATTAATGCCAATTTAATAATTATTATTTTAAATAGTTTATAAATAAATGGAATAATATCTTAGTACAAATTTTTTTTCACCCTATTAAAAATATAGCCTGAATCAGAAGATGATAACCATAACAGACTTGACTGGCGATTATAAGGAGATTGGGGCTCGAATCCCATTCGCATGTATTGAGGTGGTTTTCATAGAGGGTTTCCCCTTTCCTTTCACACAAATGCGGGTAATCTTTCTCTAAACTCCACCTTCCTCATCCCTTACTCATTAGTGTAATAATTAATACATGTGCGTATAACATGAACAGATAAGAAGACGCGATGCCTTAAACAAAACAAAAGAAGACGAAGAATGCTACCATCTTTGCAAAGCAGTCATATGGGTTGCCTAAGCAATCGCATTGTAGGCGTTAGCTTAATGGCTTAGAGATTAATGGTGGGCGCACCATAATAGTTATAAACAAACTTTTTTAAGATTGAATTATATTTTATAAATAAAATAGATCTTTCTCATAGACATACCAAACTGATTCATTATATGACAGCAAATAAAATCATCTTTTAGAGGGCTGGGCCAATAAGACCTTTTGCAGACATTGCCAATACCGATATTATGCTGTGGATATCCTCGTTAACCGATGCTGATTTAGTTTTTTTCAATGCAATGTTAGGAAAGTGTAAAGTAACAATTCTAAAATACAAGAATTATTTGATTTTGCTACTCTTTATCTCTTCATGATAGTGGTAGGTTTGTTGAATAAGAGTTTGAATTAAAGTTTTAACGTTAAAGTTGGTTATATATATTTTATTGTTAGACCTAATGCACTGTCATGATAAATAAAATGTACGTAATTACAAATTAACTAAACTACACACATAATAATTGAACGCGGCTCTGTGCAGCTATCCTCTAGGGTACGCAATAGCTAAAGTGAATACAAATTAGCAATCAATTTATCTAAGCCTTTTTTTAAGATAACACTTAAGTTTGTGTGAATAAATTAAGATATCACTGGCTATTAAAGAGTTCACTAACGAAAATCTAGACATCTTTGGATTTTCTAGTGTTCACTTGAAGTTACAATTACTATTCTAGTATTTCTAATTAACACTTAAATAATGGTTGAATAAAGCTAAGTTATATCTTAAAAGTTTAAGAGAAGTCTAATGAATGTATCATTCCGCTATTTCACCACTTAACTCTTACTAGTTAATGGTCATGCCTACTTTTATTAAGATTCAGTACGTTTTAATATATATATATATATATATA
>CABEEJ010000271.1:272017-338282 GCA_901482245.1 Timema douglasi
GGCATCTTTTTTTCTCAGGTTGTGCATTTTCTTCTTTGTCCGTAACATTTTGCTTTCTCTTCAAAATTTTCTCACGAAGTTCTCCAGTGACCACAGTCGTTCTTCGCTGAATGTTCTCCTCAACAAGATCATCCGAAAGCCTTCGAAGGAATTCTCTTCTTTTTATCTTCCCTTGAGTATTCGCCGTGAACATTATGAAAGCGTTGATAGCTGCGACGTTCAGCATGGAAAAGAAAACGACAAGAGGCCACCGTTTAGTGTTTCTGGCAACATTGTAAGATTCACAAAGCTTGTCGACTGTATCAACCCCTCCCTTAGTTTGGTTGTAAAATGTTATTATTTCTGGTTTTAGTTTTTCCCTGGTTTCAGGATCAATAGCGTCATCATCATGGAGACTAGAGATCAGTATTACATTTCTATTAGGTTTTGGGACATAAGACACAAGCGTCGCTTCTTTTCTGAAACCAAACAAACATGTTAGAGGCGCGCGTTGTTTTGACATTTTAAATTCAGGTGGAATTTGAACTTTGTTTTTTTTTATGGTCCCAACCAATGAAAGCTTTTTATCAGCTAGTTCTTTTAGCAATTCGAAATCTGAAAACCAATTATCGGTTGTTACATTTCTACCTGTATTAAATATTGGAGAAGCCAATCTTTTCACAACATCTCTCGGTTTGTTGCTGACTGAAAATGGCCCTTCTGGTTGTGCTCCAGCATAAATTTCCATATTATACGTGTAGAACACTCTAGCGTCCACCATCGCATAAATTTTAATCCCATATTTCCTTGGCTTTTTGGGGATGTATTGAATAAATTGGCATCTTCCTCGAAATCCTTCTAGTTTCTCGTCAATGGTAACGTTTTCACCAAGTGAGTAGCACTTTTGGCAGTTATCAACGAATTCTTCAAAAATTTCTCTTACAGGTGCCAGCCGATCTTTTTTTTTTCGTTCTTCTCTAGTTTCTATGTCATCAAAGCGGATGCATCTCATCAAAAATTGGAATCTCTTTAGACTCATCACCTGTTTGAAAGCGTCCATTTTCCATAATTCTAGAAGATTTAGACGATTGGCGTGGTAAACCCCAGCTAAATAGAGCAGTCCAAATAGGGCTTTCATTTCAATTTCATCTGTTTCTCTGGCATCTCTTGGTCGGGAATAATTATTTTGAATAGAAAGCACATATTTATTTGTGTTCTCTACGGTGCGT
Source organism: Timema douglasi (assembly GCA_901482245.1). Lineage (NCBI taxonomy): Eukaryota > Metazoa > Arthropoda > Insecta > Phasmatodea > Timematidae > Timema > Timema douglasi. The sequence continues at coordinate 273,226 of CABEEJ010000271.1, forward strand.
TGAATCATGGTATTAGTGAACAGGCATCTCCATAGTTGAAGAATATCCGAGATATTCTTGGCTGGACCAATTACACCTGGCAGATGGAGCAAAATGTTATGTTTCGCACGTTTACTACGCATGAGTGGTTTTTTTTGCCATTTCCAAGAGTTTATGTGCTTATTATTTTTTTTCTGAATGGCTGTATAGCAATCAGTATCGTCATTTTGGTCGTCTTCTTCGCTAGAATTATCACTTTGTTCCGATTCCGAATCACCTTCTCGTTCCGAAATATGCTCTTCTTCATCTGTATCACTTTCATCCAAACAATCCTCTTCATCACTGGCTTCATTGAGAACAGCATTCCTGATAGCTTCGACATCCACCGGATCATTCAAGTCAAAACATTTTTTCTGACATGTCATATTGCCTGGAAAAAAAAATACACAGATGGTCGCGCGTATCTGATATATACGATGTATCTTTTTCAAAGCCAGTATGAAATTAGCGAAAAACAAAACATGTAATAATACTTTTGATGCTATTAGTATAACATTTATTGCAAGTTTAAATTAAAATGAAGAAAGTGTAAAAACTTACAAGAGCGGTCGCGCGTATCTGTCGTATACGGCACAGGCTATATCGGAACCAAGGTCAACACTACAGAGGTCTGATGAAGACTGCCGATTGGTCTGGTGGGGGTGGAAGAATATCTGAGAGTGGGAATCCCCACTCCCTCTGACTTCCAAGAAACAGGAGCTAACTCAAACTGGCCGTATCTGATGGATACGCGCGCCTATCGGAAGGTTAATATTAAGAAGCCATCACAGTAGGGAGATTTGTATATTGACAGAAAGTGATATGCTGGTATTAATGTACCAGCAACATGCGATGCCAAAGAAAAATTTACCAGCATCGATGCACCATGGCTAGGTAGTACTCGCAACAGTCGGACTTGGAGAAGAAGCATAGTAAAGAAAGTGAGGTCTCGTTTTCATGGTAATTTTAGTCTTTTAGGGGATAGTGGTTACTGGATAGCACCATCACTACTCACACCTTGTGAAGAAATCGGTTCTCGGGACGAGGTCCCTAAAATAGTTGTTAGCTGTGCAGTGTTGCTTAATATGTCTAAAACTTTACAAAATGAAATAAATTTTCAGATGAGGGGAAACACATCAATGAAGAGCTTGATTGCGAAAACAATGTCGAAATTAATGAAAGACAAAATGATAATGCTGATAACAAAGGAGAAGTTGTTTTGAGAAAAATTGGACAAATAAAATGAAAACTGATATCCTAACTGCCCACTGCTCTTTAATAACTATTTAATTTTAATACTTGTGATTGTATTTTTGCTATTCATAAATAAACCCCTTTTCCTAAATTATATTCCTAAGAAAATAAAAAACAAAATAATATTAAAAATAAGATAAATAAAAGTAAAGACTTTAAACAACAAAAAGAGTATCAATAATGAAAAAAGAAAAACAGTCAATTTATTATGTAATACAAAATACGTTAAATTATTTTAAATAAATAAAGCAGTTTATTTATGTAAAACAACTCTTAGATCATATTTTTTTAAAGAAAGAAATTCTGAAGGAGTTTATTCTTTTAATTAATTCGACATTATATTTATCTATAGATTTCCTTATTTTCACTTTTTTAAATTTTACATTTTATTAAGAAAGGAATTAGGAAAGGAGTTTATTTATTTTAACTAACACAACATTATTTTTATTTATTGATTTCATTATTTTCAATTTTTTTAAATTCTTTTATAGAAAGAAATTATGAAAGGAATATATTTATTTTAATCAACTCAACACTATTTGCATATATAAATGGATGAATTCCTTCAGTTTTTCAATTATGCCCATGTCACAGTCAGCATTTTTATTTGCACTTCTTTCGTTTTCTAGTGCCTCAATTCTGTAAATTAACAATTATTCTCTTTTCATTTGCACCCTCGTTGGATTCATTTAATCTAATAAATAAAGTCACAGCAATTCTAAAAAAGACAGGTTTTTTAATTCTTCAGTTTCACTAGGAAAACTATGTTTTAATTTTTTGCCCGAATTTTTTTTGAAATTGTCTACTGAGGAAATCTAAATTGTTTCACTGTCGTCTATATCTAGAGATCTCTTTGCGATAGAGTTTTCCAGTTTTTCATATTCATTAAATTCTTCACATGTTCCAACACTAATTTTTCACGGAACTTGTTGGAAAAGTGTGTTTTGATGAAATGGTAGAATTGAATTTTTATTAGGTTTTATTTTAACTTTGCTTTTCATATTTTGTAGTAATTTTTTCAGTTTCTCAAGGTGACTCATAACAGATATTCGTTTCTGCAGTGCTATTATGACCACGGCACAAAATGAATTTGCGAACGTTAGAAGAAAAACACTAGACTTTGCGTCGAAAGTAATTATGGCCGACTACTTTGTGAAAGTAAAATCCTTGCGATTGCAATTTTATTCTGCTAGTAGAGTGAGTCTAAGTTGCGCAGACATTTTACTTGTCCTTTGATTTGCGTTAAGAGATTATTAATGCTAGGTTTTGTAATATATTAGGTGTTTTGTGCTACCTGATTTAAACTTACCAACTCATTAGCCCTATCTGAAAATCTCAAAAGGTTGTGTGTGTATTTCACATAATCTAACTTTAAATAAGCCTATATAATAATGTAGGCCAAGAGGGTGGTTAGTACACTTGCACTGAATGTTAAAGGAATAATTTCTTTGAAACACAACACTATCAAAATACATTATTATTCACAAACAACACACTGATAATTGGGACAGTCCAATATTAAGATTGTTTTTAGGTTTTATAGTAGGTGGAGGTTAGTTATGCTTCTAACATATTTGGGGTGTTAATAGTATTTTGACCCACCTCATGGGGCAACATTGACCAACACCTCCTTAATCTAATTTCCCAATGGTCAGGAGTTTGGGATTTAAATCCAATCTGGGTGTGATGAGTGGTTTTATTTTTCTAAAGGTTTTCCCACTCTACTTCCACACAAATCTAAATACCTTTATTCTATAACTTAACCTTTATCATTTATACCTTATTAGTGTAAAACACTTGGACAGACCAGTTGACAAGACAATAAAAAGGTAGGCCTAATTTGTTTAAGATGCCTCAACAAAACTTAAATAATGTAGTCCTATTTAAATTGAATCGAACATACAGTAGTAATTAATACCCACATTAATGTGAGTTGTAGGCCTATGAAATATTGCAGCCATGACTTAAAATAACCAAAATAGGCCCTAGCTTAATGTTTACATGTGGTTTGGCTTAGACCTAGGTTTTTTAATCATAAAAGGTTTACTAACATTATCTGAAACCGATAATTAGTAGTTAGACCTAGTTATCCTGAAGTGGATAATTTGCAAACCATACATTATAAATAAATATAATATTCTTATATTCTTAGTCACTTAACTAAACTTTCAATAATTCCCTTTAAATAAAAGATGCATTTGATTATTTTTAACCATCCAAACCACCCTCTAACTCACTTTATTTTTAACTTAGTAGGCCGACCGGGTATAAATGCCCATTGTTTTGATATGAAGTTGTCGAAAATATGAAGTATAAACACTATTTTCGGGAGTTCTTGAACGCTTTCATAAACTTTGAATAGTTTTATTTTCTAAGATCCTCACACAACATATTACACTTGTTTCAGTATCAACACAAATATATGAAGAATAACGCATTGGGTTGTAAAGCATATATATTGCAAAAAACATTGTTTCTTTATTGGCCAACTTGTCATACTAATTCTTTACCCCGTGTGACATTACTATTTGAATGCATATTTCCCAATATTTTTTTTTTTTTACTAAAATATATTTTTTGTATTGAATAATGTAGGCATAGTATTTTTTTTCATTTCAAACCTTAAGCAAACAAAATTATGCAAGAGCTTTATTAAATCGAGATAGTTTAAGTCTTTCTTGCAAATAAATATGGCTTGTGATCAGCTGTTTGGGAAAATAAAAATAAATGAATAATGTTAAGTCATGAATACCAGCATTCTTTAAATAAACTTACCTAATTTCTAGCCTCTAACTTCTTAAAAGGTAATATTCTTTTGAAAAGTGTTGATAACTGTTGACGCCAAATGATTTTATTATTTGCGTTGACACTAGAAGCAAAGTCGAAGCTTAAGCTCAAAGTGTGGTGGTCATAATAACCCACACGCTATCTTTTCCTCGAAAGTCAAGCTAACTAGCGGTAGCAAATTACTTTTCGTCAAATGGTCATAATAGTCCTGCTGGTAACCTTTGTGTACTATTTAAAAGCATTCCCTCTCGCTTATGCAACTTTGGCGGCATTGACAAGCTTAGGACACCTTTATTTGCCTTAATTAAATTAATTATACACATCCTGTTGTCTAATTTATCATTTTATTCTTCATCACTCAACATGCTTGCAGATAGATGACTAATAACAACTCAAAACAGATATGGGTGTTTGTTATAGGTCAGCGTGTAACTACTCGAAAGGTTCAAACACGTATGTGAATACTTAGGTGTTTACTGACAAAACCTACTAGTGTTCACTAGCTACAACAAGCGAACTGTTAGAAAATACAGTTTGTTTTCTAGACACCATTTAAACAATTGTAGTGAATACATATAAGACTTATCACAAGCTTAATGATTTCAAAATAATCATTTGTATGTCTTACAAGAAACACTTCACTTATAAGACATCCCTGAGTAGTGTTACCTAGACTTTATTCACTTCCCTCAAATCACAATAATGATACGTTATCTTGGACGTATTCGTTGTTTTTGCTTTGTGGATAAGCTATGGTTACTTAAATAAAATATAGTTTAGTTAATTCAGCCATCGGGAAAAAATAAGGGGGGGGGATAAAAAAAATAACTCAAATACAAAATAAAAGTTATTTAAATGGAAGGCAAAATTCTGTACGTATGCGTGGGCCTCGGCTCGTACTCAAAGTTGTAGGTAATATTTCATACTAGGTTGATATACAATTTGTATTCAATTAGGACTACGCTACCTCCAGCCATAATATGATATATTTTTAATTTTTTATAAATACACAAAAAATAAAAATCTTACTGGCCCACCTAATATTGTTTTTGATAGTGTTTAACTTAGTTACTTGAGGAAATCTTTATCTCTAATTTATTTATAAAGTGTTTCATAATAAGAAATAAACCTTAAGGTAAATAAAATTGAATGTTTTATTATGTTTAGAATGTTGGTTTTGACATTAATTATAAAATAAAATATCATACGCAGAGTTAAAGAATTTGTTTTTACATGCAAAAGAATTTATTTAAATATTTTTGTTTGAACTATGAATTAAATTTTCATGACTTGAGAATTTAAAATAGATCTATAGATTTTGAATTATTGGCGTAAAATATTGGCATGATTAAAACCAATTATCCTTAACAAATTAGGCTAATATTGGCCGATAAATTGAATCGCTTATCGGCCTCGGCACAGCCCTAATTTTTTATCATATTTTTTAAACCGTGATACCACTTGAACATTATTTTAGACACCTAGTGAAATCTTAGAATTAATGGGTGGATTAAACCTATTAAGTTTAACATATATAATGAAGAAGTAAATTCTAAATTTATCTTAATTTGCCTATTAATTTGGAAATATTATATACGATTACGCATATTTATTAAAATAATGTGTGTTCAATATAGTGACTTATTCTTTAAATTCTGGGTATGCATTAAGAATGTTATTATTACTATTATTATTATTAGCACCGCCTCTTACTACCTGTTCGGGCTATACGCACTTAAGCTAATGTGTAATGGTAGGGTGATTGTGAGATGAAATGGAGGACCTACAGTTTAACGTGTGATCCGAACCACGGTGGAGGCCTGGCATTCCCCACATTCACAAGTAGTGATTAATACACGCCTTGTCAGAGGTGAAGGAAGGGTTTGGAAATCAGATAAATCTGTTCCGGGACCGAGGATTGAACCCCGGACCCCCACCACAGAAGCCTGACACCTTACCCCTAGACCAAAGAATTTTATTAAATTTATAGTGGTTTTTTAAGCAATTTTTGAGTTTTAATTGCTTATACTAAAGTTCAAAATATCACTTCCTAATCTATTTTTAAAAACAACAGGGCCCACTTTGTTGGTAGACTATACTTCCAATGACAGGAAATAGAGGTTTCAATCTTGGTCTGGGGAACTGAGGATGGTTTCCCAAAATGGTTTGTCCCTCTTCCTCCAAGCAAATATGGGAACACTTCCTCCACGTACATCTGGGTACACTTCAATCCACACGCCAATCCATACTTCCTCTAAATATAGTCTTTCTCATCCCTAAAACTATTAGCGTTATTAGTACATAAGTGTATAGTTCGAATGAGTAATAAGAGATAGTGCTAAAAATATACAGGAGGGACGAATTTCATAGTGAAATCAAGGATATTAGTTTATTCCTTGGAATATCAAATATATTATTTTGTAAATGCAATATGTAAATTTTCTTCTAAATATTTAAATAAAATACATTTATAATTTAAAGTATGTCAATTGAACACTATTTTAGTATATTATTTAAATAAATCTATTCGTATCAATTATTTATATTTATTTGACGAAATTGAAGTGATCTATATATAAAATCTAACTTGTATAGGTCATATAATATAAAAAAGGGATCAAACATTACATACAGTATGCATTAAAGAATGGCCTGAAATATTAATTGATTATAATAAATATTTACACTACACTTTGAAACTAACACATTAATCTAATATGATAAGTTCACTACTGAGTCTAATTAAATTCTTTAATAACAAAAGGCGCAACTTTTGTCACATTAAATGGGAATTTATACTTATATTAAAACATTTTTATTATTAATAGTAATATATATCTAAAAAATTTCTTAATATTATATACTAAACAAAAATTAGTTTGTAACTATATTAAAATAGCCCCTGTCCCACCCCTTTATTTAAAATAAAGACAATCATACAGGTTTATAAAAATATATGGACACCCTGGGAGTTTACAGTTCATATTTTGTCTGTTATATTGGTTAATTTCAGAAAATGTGGGTCTTTTAATATACAAATTGTTTTAAATTATATTATTTGTATATATAAGTTTACATTTACTGGCGCAGCCAGGATTCATTGGTGGGGTATGGGGGGTTAGTTTCACTCACCAACTAAGCGGGATCCATCGTTTTCTCCGCGGGAAAATTTGAAAATTTAAATACTGCAACATGGAAATGCATCAAAGGAAATACAATATTATCAAAAATAATTTAAAATTTATAAAAATTGTCATAATTCTTTAATTATTATGACTATTAAGTTTTTATGAACAAATTTTTATTCATGCATGCTGCTAGAATATGCAAGTTTCAACAAATTGTATTTTGGAACTTTGACTTATAAAATTATTGTGAGATAAAGTCTGAAAATTCGAATAAGCAGCTTGCCCTAACTCTTAACTCACCAAATCACTTTTGAACTAATTCACTTTAGTCGTATGTTAATTTTCCTTGGCTTCATAGAAAGATAATTGAGAACTTCATCCTCTCCGTGTGGAAAAATCTTATCTGGCCAGAAGCGGTTCATATCTTGATCAGATATACCTAGATCTAGGCCAGATTTACCCAGATCTGGGCCAGATCTGCCTAGAATTGTGGAATATATGGGCCAGATCTGAGCTGGGGCAAACCTGATATTCCCAGTTCTGGGCCAAATCTGTCATTTTTCCACATGGGTCCGTAACTGATACCTCTGTATGCATGTACTGTGCATGAAGCCCATTAAGTCTGTCTTTATTTGTAGATTTCCTCATGTGTGATTTCAACAGCTTTAGGGACAAAAAAGAGGTATGTGGGTAGCAAGGTCAAAACCCCCCTCCCTTGGCTGCGCCATTGTTTCCGTTATACGGAATGCCAATTGATATTGGATTCTTATTTCTCTGTCAAAGTAATATCGAATACTTAATAAATTTATGAATATATAGGTTGTTCATTTAAGCATATATACATGATATTTAAATTTATTACGTTAGATTGGCTATAACACAAATATTGGAGGTAAGATGAATTTTATATTAAACCATTTTTATAATCAAATTACGAAGAAATAATATTTACCAAACCACAATATCATCTTGAAAAGATTCACAAATGTACTCATAATAGTCCTGGAGTTATCTTATAATTGCTTAAACAATACTAGAACATTTCATTGGTCACACAACTATATTTAAATAAATGTTTTCTGAATCATATAAATTGGAATAATATTCATATATGTATAGTTTATATATTTTCAACTTCTACGACAAATTATTTGATATAAAATAAGTGGTTGAGGTACCCAAATATAAGTATTGAGTTTTAGTTCTCTAGAAAATCATAAAAAGTATTGACAGTAGGTTGTACGGTAAATACCACAAGTCCTGTGATTTAGTTAAACACTACATTTAAATTAGACAATATTTTCTTACGTAGAGTGACTAGTCAACATAATGTCTTCACCGTCTTCATGAGCTATCCCAAATTTAAAAAAAAAACTGTTAACACACACATTTTTTCCTTTTTCGCTACGTTACAGATAGAGAAAGTAATGTGATCTTCAAAATAATCTAACTCAAGATCTTGATGAATTTCGACTTTTCATGACCCCCGAATCCGTAAAAGTGATATTTGCATTTTCGTCTGTCTGTACCTTGGACTAAAAAGTAAACTATTTTACCGATTGGGCTAAAACTTTGTATCCAAGGTTACCTAGAGGGGTTTTGGAATTGTTTAACCAATCCTTAAATTAAGGGTAGTTTTCTGAAGGGCGAAAAGAGAAAAATAGATTTTATCAAAATCGGCTACAACGATTTTGATTAAATTTAATTTCTAAGCATTGATTACTATTACAACAAAATAGCTACTCTAAATTTTTATTCTAAATGGCTTTAAGGTTTCCAGCTGGATGCAAAAATTCTAATTTTTTGTTTTATCTCCGTAAGTTTTTGATATATGAAATTATTTATCATTGCAAATATGTAGGTATATTTATAATAAGAATCTTTTATATGAAACATATATTTATAAAACCAATAAGTTTCAAGCTATACGCAAATATATATATATATATATATATATATTTTAACTTTTTGAACACTTGGTAAAGTACTGCGACCATAAAAAAATCTAAACTGAGATGTTGATGGATATCAGCTCCATGACTCCAGTAACCCTAAATGTTTTTGTTGCAATGCTGTCTGTCTGTGTGTCCGTTTAATCCAAACATAAGAGTAGTTTGATAACGGCCGAAAAAAGTAAAGACCGATTTTCTCAAAATTATAATGACTTTGATTAAAACTCGTATCTAGGCTTTGATTAAGATTATAAATAGCATGCCTATTTTAATTTTTCTATTAAAATTACTTTTAGGGCTCTTTAAATACGAGGAAATTTCCGTATCTCCTCAATTATTTGAGATACTAAATAACCTATCATTACAAAACTGTAGTATTATTAAAAATAAAAACGGTTTTATTTGTAATATATTTTTATATAAAAAAGGCTCATAGATATTCACAAATATATTAATACAATGTTGTGAGATGTGTTGTACAGAGATACTACGATACTTAACTTTTAACGCCATAAATATCTTATTCCATGAACTAAGTAAATAATAAGTCTCTCAAATTATATTCTTTTTCCTTTAACCTCTTAGACGAATCGTTTGTACAGCAGTGACCTATCCCAATCATATTAGACTTAGTAGTATGTATCTGCTTTCTTTATTAGTCTTAACATATAAATGAGGACTTTAATAGCAATGCAAATAACATAAGATGTGCAACGCCCATTAAGATGTCAAAATTTTTAAACGGAAGTTGAAATTTTTGTAAAAAATTTGAGACTATCGATCCGTTTAATATGTCCAAATATACAAATGAAGAATTTTAGTTCTTAAAAATAAAATTAAATAATTTAAAAACGGGAGTCAAATTGTTTTATATAATTATAGCGCAATTTTTTCTCTGGTTGGCTAGTGTATATTATTTTGTTTCATGTATATTACGAGCTTTGAATAAATATCTCCATTTTTAAACAATGGAATGAGAAAGTCCATTCGGAGAGCCGTACCATTTATTTATATAATGCTATAGATATTTTTATAAATTATATAACTCTTTAAACTTGAAATTTAATAATACTTGATACAATATTTATATTCTAAAGAAAAAAAAAATGATTGAATTGCAGCATAAATCAAAATGATTATTTCCATTTTATGATGTATCATCCATACACGTTTTATAAACATTTGTTTTCTTGCTATATCATATATAACACAAAACTCAATATAAAACAAGCTTCTTGGATACGGAAATAAAACCAAAGTCGCCAATTTTCTAGCTACAGACCTATTAGATTCATTATTTGTGTGATGTCATCCAACAAACACCAGTGATATTGAAAATCTCTGTGAAGAAGGTAAATAGCTTTGTACCATGGTAACTAACCTAAAAAAAGTATTTGTTTTGATATAATTTTAGGACCACTCACAAACAATACTAGAAATCTATCAATAATTGAATTTCTTAGTCAAATTCCAAACAAACAAATGTAGCTGCGAGTTATTGTGAGAAGTTAAATGAATTTAGCTAGTAGAGATTATTACAGTAACTTCATGGAAATTACTTATTTTATACGAGTCATATAGAAAAATTTACGTTAATAAACTGAGATATATTTTAGATATTTGAGATATAATTTTTTCGCTTAAATTATTTGACTTAGATGTTTCTAAAACGTGTCACCTTGTCATAATATTACCAAAATAATGAAAATAATACATTTAAACCTACTAAAGAAACTAAATTCTCATTATTACACCAAATATACAATATTATGTACATTTACATTTAATTATGATCGTTTATAATTAATCACCATTAGCTATGTGGACATTCAAACTCACTCCCTCCACATTTTTTATTTTAGGAAATGTGATATGGTCCTGTCTTTGTTACAGTTTTAAAATCTCTTTTTGGATTTAAAGATGAAATATCTCCTATACTCTCTCGTGGAATTGTATATTGATATTTCTCAATTGTTATCAGGTTATGCAGGAAATAAATAAAATAATAAATTAATTAGTAAACTATATTTATAGAGAACAGTTATTAATTATAATTTATTTATTTTTTATCACCACGTCTTACTGGAAGTTAGGGTTATACTTTCACATAATTTTAAAGGTCAGCCTTGCAAAAGATGTCAAGATTGTACTCAATGAAATTGTTTGATTGATAAAATTTTAAAAATAAAATAACCAGGTAAATAAATGAAATATGGTTAAATGGCTACCATATTTAAATGGAAAACTTGATCTCAAAACATATACACACGTCATTGGTCCTATGTTCAAATAATATATGTATTGTAACTGTCAAAGTTCATTATAGATGGTCAACAAATTTGGCATTAATCGTGAAATAAACATGTAGACAAAACTCCAAACTCTCAAGTTAAAACAATACCTAATGTTTTAATTTGTGATATGATTCAAAAGACAAACAATATTTTTGAAACGACCAATTTGTGGAAGTGAGATTTCAAGTTCCTAATGCTATATAGTAAGTTAGTTCTGAAATTATTTGATATTATAAAAAATACTTAAATTTTCTACTAAAATTTATTAAAAACATGTCAGTAATACAACCTGTAAAATGTTGTTAAAACAGGTGCTTAAATTTAATTATTCAACCTATTAAAATCAAATCAGCCGGTAAAATATTGAAATTGAGCTCAGTACACAGATAATGTTTAAAATTTATAGCTATTCCCATCTATATATTAAAAATTATTAAAAAGATTTTTTATGGCTTAAATGGCTTGAATATATTCAGTCGAGAAAAAAATCACTCGTTTAGTTTAAAAAATTAAAATTAAAAATTGTTTATTCTTTGATTTTCTTGGCGATTAAGTAATTAACTTTAAAAATATATATATAGATTTTTAAAAACCTTTTTAAAATTATTCTGCTATTAGTAATATTATGTTGAAACTATTAAGTTTTTTATACAAAATGTGATCATAAAAGAACAAAATGTTGTAAAGAGAAAAACAAAAGTATTATATACATTTTTATACAAATTAAATTCTCTTAGTTCAATACTCAATTAGGCTCAAAGATTTTTATTTCCAACAAAATATTGTATATAAGTAGTATGAATACTCATCTTAAAAGAGTAATTTGATTTCATAAATCAAAATTCAAACTTTAATTGGAATATTTTTTTTACAACTATTTAAATAATAAGATTACACATATTAAAAATACAGCCTGTATTTTTTTAATTGGTTTTTGTATTCCATCTTACTTTACGTCTGTTTGGAAACATAACATGTACTTATATAATCATATAATATATAACTTGGTAAAAGTATGATAAAACTGTGTTTATAGGAAACCCTTGTATAAATAACTACAGGCTCTATTAACAAAGTTCTCATAAGTATCCTTAAGTAAATACTCTGCTTTTATCAAATTTGAATAAAGTATTTTGATCTTTTTAGGAACTTTGTTTAGTTTTACTAAACTATAAAATGTTTTAGGAAAGATTTATTCAGTTATTTTTATATGTTCGCATTATGTTAACTTTTATTAGTGATATTGAAACTACTACGCTTTTCTATGTGAAAAAAATCAGAAATTGATGGTAAAAATGAATTACTTTTTACATAAATAATTGCTGGCCCTAGAAATACAAAAATCTTATCCTGTTTGTCTCATGCTTTGTGTAATTATGTGTTATAATTTTGGTTATGTTTCATAAATAGCAGTAGCTTGAAAAGAAATATAAGCATAATATGAATATAAATTGTTTTCACATTCGTCTCTGTTCCATATTGCAATTATTTTTCTATACATATAAAATCAGATACAACTCAAACCCTATTTCTTTTTAAAAGGAAAATAAAATGTATATTAAAAGTACAACAATATTTTATTTTAGTAAAATACATTCTTGAATGTATTTAAATAATAAAAACAAATAAATTGCTTACTTAAACGTATATAAATATTAATTCATATAAATAAATAGGGCTAGAGAGGAGGGATTTGAGTCTTAAAGGAATAGCACAGTAGTTATTATTATTCTCTATAAACGTGTATTAATTTCTATACTATGGATATTATGTTAAATTAGAGCATTAGTATCTAAAAAAATTTGTCTCTTTAAATATATAGACTCTTTCTACATCAATCAGATAACCATCTTTATACAATAGTAAATTGGGCTACCTATAGAATTTTAACAGGCGGGTTAAACTCACTATATTTGTATAGTTATAAACACAGTATTTATATATATTAAAATGCTAATGCTTTGCTTATGTTTTTTTAAATGAAATTATTTTAGGAAACAAGATTAGTTTGCTAGATTTGTAATTATTGAAAAATTGAAATAGAAAGATATTCAACTATCATAGTTTAATTAAATATAGTAAGATATAAAATAAGCATACTACAAATTATTTTATTTGTGATAGTATCTAATCAATATTTAAATGTTATGGTATTCACCATTTAAAATGGCCATTTATTATGAATAGATTCATACACAAATATTAGGCTTGTATTGTTCTAGGGGAGTAATATTAAAACAATGTGTTCAATTCCCTTCTGTGTCATGTCTTTTAGTAGGTCATGTGGTTTTCGTTTGGGACAGTATTTGAAATATTAATATAAGAAAAGAAAACCAAAACGATATATTTTGTCAGGTTTTCAATTCATGCCTTAATTTGAAAATAATATTTACAATAGTGTAAAAGAAAAATTACTTTTATAGGCATTATAGGTATGTTGAAAAAAAGACAATTAAATTATAGATTTGGCATGAAGTTTAATAAGATTGTAGGGTTTATAAAAATAAATCATCCATCCTAAAATATCGTAAAATAGCTATGGTTTTGTAAAAAATATTTTTCAATGTTAATTAAGGTCTGTAAATATTAGATAAACGTTATGTAATTTAGTTAATAATAACCAAAATCAGGTTAGTCAAAGAATATGATGTGACTTTTTAAATAAAAAGATTTATTTGGTGAAAATAATAAAAATAATACATTTAACTCCTAAGTGATGTGCAGTCGTGAAAAAAACCCATCAATATACATTGTTGAGAATGTCTCAAATGATTAAAATATTAATATAAGTTCCAACTGTTTAATATATTCATGTACACGTATTATTTTTCCCAACACACACTAAGATCATAGTTGTAAACTTATCTTCATGTAAATAAATTTAAATTGGAGAGCTACTAGAGCTGAATGCTATACATGTAGTTTTGTTAGTGAATCTGTACTCCTTTTGAATAATATTATACATTTTAAAAACGTGTTTCTTATCATTCAAGTAAATAATTTCTCACATTTTTTTTTAAACAGGCAGTAAGATAAACGGGATCAGGAAATAATTGTAAAACTCTATTTAAAGGAGAAGTTAATAATTAATATATTTACCATAGAACACATGTTATGTCTAATAATATAAATCATAGCTCAATAAAGTTAATTGAAATATCACCAAAACTCCTTCAAACAATTAAAATTTACTGTACTTCAGGGAGATCCTAAATTCAAGATTGAAATAAAAATATCATTCAAAACAAATGATAAACTTTGCAAATATATATATATATATATATGTATTATCAACTTGATTTCAATTGATTACTGGTGGTACATTATGCTTCAAAGAAGTTATAATATTTGGGATGGTGTTAGTTTTTGATTTACCCCTAATTTAGGGTCTTAGGGCCAGTTTCATAGTCATATTGAGTATGCCTAAAGTGTGGAGATACACTAAATATAAAACAACACCTACCTGTATCAAAATGGAATGGGCCAGTTTAATATATGAGAGACTGCCCTTCCCATTCTGATTTAGGAGTCGTCATGTATTTAGTGTGTCTCACTTGAGACATACTCAATCTGACTATGAAACAGGCCCGTAGCTTGTGACAGAATTTTTAGTAAAAAAATTTTCAAGATGCCCTTCAAACACTTTGCTTTTGGTTGAGTTGAGCTTTTTTGTAGTTTTATCTTTAAATACCACCGGAAAGGGCTAAAAGTGTAAATATTAGAAACAATCACCCTGATTTTTCAAAAGTTGTCATAATTATATCTATATTTTTTAATTATGTTTAATATTTTCTACTTACATTGTAATTTTATTTCAAATGGGTAATTTGTAGCGATTATTGTTTTTATTTAGTCTAATTATCGTCTGAGACAGATGTAGGAACATGTAGTAGATAGCAAATTACGAATTCTTTAGGATATCGCATGGGCTATTCTAACAAGTATTTATATACATATTATATATATGAATAATCTTAGTACATATTCCCATTTATATCGGTTTGTCACTAGGAAAGGTAATATTCTTAAATAATCTTACAATCAAGTACACTTAATATCACTTTTGCTAATGGAGTAAGTTGCTATTGAGATAAAGAAAAGTATATTTCGACTGGAATCTACTTTAAACTTTTATTTCTATTGTTTTTATTTTGGACGTTCGGTATATAATAATATTTGGACTTTCCTGTTAAATAATGTTTAAAATGTAATATTTATTAAGGGTATTACTTTTTAAGTTTGTGTGTTTATTTAGTTTTACTCTCCCACAGCAGTAATCACATCATCTAAGTTCTGAGGAGTCATTGATTCATCATTTATATTTTGGGCGATGAGAAGGTTTATGTTTGATTCCCGGTTGGGTATTCTGAGTTGAATAATATAAGTTTATATCACAAAAAAATGTCTAGACTTGTTTAATTGCTTACATATTTTAAATACACAGGGTAAAACACATTAAGGTATTATCTGAGGGCTCTAATAAATTAGGACTAGGCCCTACATAACTTGCACATTCCCATTTAGTAATTTATTTTAATAACTGAATTTTACTATCTAAATATATTATTTGTTAATACTATTCAATTAAGACCTGCTAGGATTATGTTTTGTAATCTCACACCACGAAGTAATGTATGAAATTAATTCTAATCAAATATGTCTCCTACCATTATTTATTTAATTGAGAGTCATCTAAAAATATATATAAATTCTTAGTTGACATCTGCACATGAGTTGACAACGGAAATAATTAATACACCATTGGTTAACTAAATGAGACAAAGTAGATTTTTATAGAAGCCATAATTTGAATTATATTTAGGAAATACATTAAAGGTTTTTAAACTTAGAGGAATGTCAAATAAATAACAATAAATCTCACGCCATTAAAATATCCTATAATAAAGCCAGAATTAATGATAATTTATAAAATATTTTAATTAAAATTATTAGTAAGGAGCATACAAATATTTTATAAGGAATAATTATACTAATAGAAGTAAGTTTGGAATAATTTAATTCCTTAACCGATGAGTAAGTGAATTAGTTTGTAAAAGTGATAAAATTTCTCAATTAAAATCAGAAATTTTAGAGTTAATTAAAACAAATCATAAATACAAAAAGGATTTAAAAATTGTTTAGATGGAGGGTAAATTGATTATATTTGTGTCATAAGAAACTCCAGAATCTTCATGTCATGTGAGATGACGCAATACAAAAATCACACATTAAATTAGTAAAATAAATATAGTCAGTTAGTTAGTGATTTAATAAACATAATACATGTAAAACATAATAAGTATATATATAATATATATATATATATGATGCTATTTAATTTGGAATGATTGTTACTTTTTAATAAAACTAGCTTTTGTTTTTAATTATATTTTTTTAAATAAATAGAAACATATTTATAAAAAGAATTTATGTTATTGTTTTCAAATTACTTATTTTGGTAAACAAAATATTATAATCACTTTTACAGTTCTTATCTAGAGTGGAGAAAATATCTTACTGAATGACCTAGGGATGGACAATATTTAATGAATATGACTAAAACTTGTTAGTGACTAATAAAAATACCGTTAAATTTAATATATTTTGGATACGAATAACTAATTTGTTCTTTATTAATGTTTACAATTATCAATTTTAATTTTATTTTATAGATGTTTGTAAAGCTAAATACTTTCTAGAGTCTAGATCTAAATTTTCATTTAAATACAATTCATAAGATGTTTCTTTATTTTTATTGAAATGATTTTTTTAATAAAAATAACACATTTAAATATAATTGTATCTAGTTGTATTTGTCTTTATTAATACATGTAATTGTTCAAAACAAATTTATTGAAACACGAGGTGTATAGCTTAGTATTTTCACTTGTAATTTAATAATAATTGCATATTAGATTCTTAATCATATTGAAATAATTCTATGTTTTATTTTTTGAAAAATCATTGAAAAATGAATTTTAAACTATGCTTCATTAAATATAAAACATTATATTAATTATTAAAGAAACTCTAATTATTTAAATTCATTTAACAACATACTTGAAAAATTTTAATATTACATTATAAAGGTCTTTTAATATATTTAATTCTTCAACAAAGTAATAAATATTTTTGATAAAATTTTGGTTATGTTAATAATTATTTTTACAGCGATATAAATGTTTGGTTAGTATGGGTAATGATGTATCTTTACCCGTTATGGTTTAGTATGTGTTTATCATAAATATATATTAATAAATTTAGGGCATTAAGGATGAGCAAGGGTAAATTTATAGGAGTTATATACCTACGCTTAGGCGTTAAGAAAGAATGGGAAACAATTTAAAGCAAACACACCATTATTTCATACGTAGAATATTCCAAACTCAACCTCGTTTTAGTCCATAGACTTTATACGGGGCGTTTCCTTCACTATAACTACACAAAATAACCAAATTAAATTTATAAGAAGCCAAATTTAAAATATTTTGAAAGAATATTAAATAAAAAATGTTAGATAAAATCTTTGCTCACTTAGGAAATGAGTCCAAATTTTTTATTGAACCCAAACCGACAGTCTCAAACTGTTGTTTCAATGAACTCTCTAGTTAAAGAAAAATATAGTGCTCATACATTTAAATTCCTAAATCTTTAAATAAATCACATAATTAACTATTTTGTTTACACATTTAAAGCGAATTTCTTACTTGACAGCATATTTAAAATATTCCATTAAATAAACAAATAACTGTCTCAGTGTTTGAAGGGTCTAAGTTGTCACGCTCGAGATATAAAGGACTGCCTATAATGATGATATCAGAGTTCGAAACCCAGTCGGCTAAGCTAAGGGTGACTTATCAAATGGTTTTCCACTATTTCTCCATGTAAATAAGAATATAGGTATTTCTTCTAAAACTAAACGTGCCTCATCCCTTCATATTATCGTAGTTTATACACAAACATATATAATTATCATCATCATAATAACAGTTTCCAGATTGTGGCCAGGTCAGCTAAGTAAGATGGCTCCATCTTCCTCTTTCCTTCCACAAAATGTGTGTAAGTCAGAGGAGGCGAACTGAATCAATTATTATAATCAATTATTTATATTTATATAAACATACATAAATAATATATACTTTTATATGTATATAATTATATATACTTACATAATTCATATATATATTATAATCGTATCTATTGAAACATTTATAAATATATGTTCATATATATATATATATATAAATATATATATATTGTGTATGTGTATATATACTTTATATGTGTGAAGCCCTATATATATATATATATATAGGGCTTCACACATATAAAGTATATATACACATACACAAAAGTTTATATTATATATATATATATACATGCGCAAGTCCGAATAGATAGTAAAGTGTGTAAAGAAATAAAATAAAAAAATGACCAAGTGTGTAAGAAAATATTACCCTCACCTTAAGATTCGGCAGAAGGGAGCGCGAGTAATCTTACAGGTTTTAGAGCATTACCTTTTTTTGGGCCAAAATAAATCCCATATTTCTCCAGTAGCAACATATAGATTAGTTTTATACACATGCTAATAACAACAGATCTTGAATATCTGTCAAAGGTGTCCTGGAATTCTGTCAATACTTTTTAAATAAAGAGAGAATATGTTAAAAAAATTCCAGGACACCTTTACATATATTCAAGATCTGTTTATATTAACATGTGCAGAAAACTAAACTCTATGTTGCTACTGGAGAAATATTAGATTTATTTTGGCGAAAAAATTTCAATTCTATAAAAACTGTAAAAACACTTGCGCTCCCTTCTGCCGCACCTTAAAAAAATTCACCAATTACTCTATTTTATTCTACTGCTTAAACTGTAATCAGTTTAGTTTGTAGTGAAATATACTATAAAGTACTTATGACTTAAATATAATCATATTATTACGATAATAGTACGATTTTTGAATCAAATTTAATAATAATTTATGCGATATATTAAAATTATGGCTGCGTTAAGGATATTCCCTAGGAAAGTCAGGTTTTAAGCTTCTGTACTAGTAAATGTTCACTCTCGTTCTAGATCCGTTTTAGTGCCCATAACACACAATAATATAGTTACCCGCATAGGTAACCACATGGTCTAAGTCGTCACTCGCAATAGACTTAGATTTCCTATGACAGGTGTTAATATCCAGGTCGGGTTTCCTGGGAATGTTTTTTACTAAATATTTTTCCCCCTCTACCTCCTCTCAAATGTGGATACAAATCCTCTAAATTAATTTCCTCATCCCTAACACAATGATTAAGTAAGCGTATAAGCTGAAAAGTTAGTAAGATGTGATACTAAAACGATTAAATGATAATATTGTAGTGCGTGGATTTATTTTATTGACTTAAGGAGGGCAACTTTTAAAATAATTTGAAGAAAGCAATTTAACACTATAACTCAATAAAGCCTTGCATTCCACGGAAACCACTCACTAGAAGCTTTAATTTAATTATATCTTCATAAATTATGATCGAACAAATGACCCTCCTACTACAATTGTCATGCTAATTCCATCATTTTCTTATTATTTATTAACTGTTATTTATTTAGCACCGCGTCTTACTACCCGTTTTGCTTATACTCTTAAGTACTAATTACGCCAATGGTTTAGGAATTAGTAAAGTTGAATTTAGAGGAAGGGAACCCAAATTTGTTTGGAAGGAGAGTATAGAACCATTTAGGAAAAAACGCCCCCAGCTCACCCGACTGAGATTTGAACCTCGATCTCCCCGTCCTCGGCAGTCTGTCTCATGCCAAATCCAACTCTTTAGCTAACAACGCCACCGAGGTGGGTTTTATTCACTGTTATGTTGGTTACACAGCCATGGATATATAAAAATAATAGTTTTAAAGTTAACCTATTTAATGCGTATAGTAATGTTCTAGAACATATACGTCGACTATTGTTACACAGAAAAATCAATTTTGCACAGGTTACAACAAATCTAATGTTGACTACAAAATTATATTAATCATAACAAAATCATTTTGTAGTCCCCATCCTTTTTTTTTTGTAACCTCTACCTAACTTTTATTTTTTTGTAGGTTTTAAATATGCCATACGATAAATTATAGGACTTAAAATACATTTTTTTGGAAACACTCCAACTTATTCTTTTAAAATTAAAACCCTATAATGAGAGATATAAAAATAATATATGTAGTACCTTGAAAACAAAATTTGTTTTAATTTTAAATATTTAACTACTTACATTTCTTCCTAAGCTTTGTAGATATATATAGAATGTGAACTATGCTAAGGCAAGATAGTTAGAAAACTAATTTATCTAGGCTATATTCCAAGCCTGAATAGATTCACTAGTAACATCATATGTAGCCGGCACATTGGAAACCTTCCCCTCTGTGAACTATAAGGTAGTAAAAAAATGTATCTTGCCCATGCATAGAATCAAACCATGTCCCTTTGAAACGGAACAACCAGTTTATTGTGAAATATACATCTATTCACGTTTGTAAACCCTATTTCTAAATCTTAAAAAAAAAAAAGTTGATGTCTATAAATATATATATGTAGATATTCTAATCACATCCAGGAGGTCATGAGTTCTTACCCCATGTTGTAAAATCTGCAAGTTTTCTATTCAGATGGAAATGAAAGGAAGTAACCGGTTTTAGAATAGAGAGAGGGTGAAATAGACGATCTCGATAAGTATTATTTTTCCTTTTTTCTGGAGTTGATGACGCTAAGCCAACACGTGTAGAGTTACATAGCTGGAGCTCACTGGTGCTAGTCTTTATACACAGAAAATGGTTTAATCGAGTAAAGAAGTGACTTAAATAAATGTGCTAGAAAAAATTAAAGAATCTTTAAAAGTAGTTCTTATGAATAGTAGGATTTTAATACTGGAAAATTTTATGATACGAGGGCATTTATTTATATGGTGATTTAAAAAAAACTTTACCATTTACATTTTTAAATATGTATTACATAGTAAACACAGTTTAATGCGCTATATTTAACCTTATGTGAATTAAATAAATTTCTCTTCTTAGTGAATGCTAATGGTTTTCCAAATATGGTGCAGTGTGTTTAATTATTCTGCAGCTCAGTGTAGTGCATTTTATATATTAGCATTTGCTCCTAAATTTACATACACGTTAGAACATTCACACGTATGCATTTCCGGAAGTCAAAGCTTAAACCACCAAACAAACAATAGAACGCAATACCAAAGCCCTAAAACGTAGTGTGTGTTGTGTGTTTTTTTATTTGAACATCAATATTTTGAGAAGAACTTTATCTCGCTATTTTTTTATTTTTTTTTCGGAATTAGAAACAACATAAATATTGCAAGCATTTATTTCATAAATTGGTTCTCGTGGCCTGATCAATAAAGTTGGTATGTATCGTTGCGGTGATCGGAGCAGTGGCTGGGCGGTGACGGTACACGAACCCCGCACCGTTGGAAAAGGGGGAACACGTTTAGCGATGGCCGACCGATCGTTCGTCCAATTGGAGCCAAGTAGGGGTGGAGTTTATCACTCTAGTGGCATGACCGCGTTCACTTGTTTATAATTATATTATTGTGACGAGTTCGATAGGGCTGTGGGAAAAAAAAAAAAACTTTGACTATTGAATTAATACTATTACAGTTGACATTGTAAAGCATATTATTGTTATTTTCATAATTATTGCTAATATTAATGTGGGATTAGTATTGCTATCGCCTGATGGTTCATCCACACTGTAATAATAAAAAAAGTGAATAATTTTGAAAATATAATTTAATTGTAGCGTCGGAAATTTTCTTCTTCAAATTACAAAATATTCAGGGGGAAAAAATATATTTTTTTTTTCTATTTTGCAAAATATATTTGCCTGAATAAAACTATTCGAAAATTAATTTTGATAAAAAAAAGAACAGCATATTCCAAAATTAAGTTCAATTTAACGATATTGAACTATAGCTGAAAAGAAAATTTAATTTTACCATTTAGATTATATACGTAGTGTAGGCCTACTAAAATAATATTATTTTAATACAATAATATAAGTAGGATACGACCTATATTGATTTGATATTGCAAAAAATCTATTTATCATGCTATATCTTATATTTAAAATAAGTTTATAAATAATTAGTCAAACATTGGAATTACAGATAATAGCTGCAAAATCATAAAATTGCTTATGGTAATAATAAAAAAAAATCATAAGCACCAATTATAAAATTTTACATTTATGGCCATTCCAGGGATTTGTATTTTGAAATTTTAGATAGATAGAAGTCAAATTTCCAACAGGCTCGGTTGGTGGATGCTGTCCTACGAGCATCTATAAGAGTGTTGACTAAAAAAGCTTTAAAATAAGTGAATAAATTAAGAATATGTTTTTTAAAACAAGATATTTAAGGAATCATAAGTCTAAATGTAAAATAATTTTGAGAACCATCCATATACTGAGACTAGGAAAACAAATTAAAGTATTTTGAAAATAATATGAATTAGTACAGCCCTAAAGAAGTATATATTATTTGCAATGAACTTTATATATTTAAGGAATATATTTTATTCACTCACATTGAAAATATTTTTAATTATTTATTTTGTAAAATAAGAGTTTACAAAATCATTCAAATATATAATAATGATAAAATAAATATAAATTAATGTAACTAAGATTTAACTGATGGCTTAAATATTTCAATTATGACATATTTGAAGTAATCAATAATTAAATATGATATGCGAGTGTAAGATTGTGAAAGTTGGCCTATCGATTCAAAATTTACTTTTGGTATTGACATTTTGAATTGAATTTATTTAAATAAAATTGTATACCAGCCAAATTTTAATTTCTAGTTTCAGCTGAAATCATAAGAATTTAGAATATATATATATATAAATAATCTGAATGTTTTAATAAATATTAACGATACGTATTATTCAATAAATTATTTAATGTCACCTCAGATTTGCTTAAAAGAAATTTTTTAAATGATTAAAAAACTCGACCATCAGTAAATCTATTCATAAGATTTTGGATATTCAAGTTAAGTGAAATGATTGTCTCTTGTATATTTGAAAGGCGTGGTTTTAAAAAATTAAATTTAAATTTTGAAGTAGGGATAATACTTTGTTTTTATAATGTTTAAAAACTTTCTTCTGTGATTTTAATTTGTCCATACAAATTATTAAGCTCTACTATTTAGTTGTTATTTTCAAAATAAAAACATGTCACAATAATTTAATCTTTTATATGACTTGACTAGTTAAGAACTAATGGCCTTGTGAGGAATAGTTTATATAAAGTGTAACAGCATTTGAGTAGAAGAAGAGTGGGAAAATATTTATGAAGGACTGCTCTCATTATAACTATCTGGGATGCTAACCCCGACCTCCCTTCACCAGCAAGGCCACGTTTCCACTAATTCAACTGTGATATTGCTTATGATTTCTAGAAATAACAAATAGTTACACCTTATTAGGACCTATATTCTGCGATAAAATAGTATCATAAAGATTATTCCGCAGACAGGACTGAAGAGTATCTTTAATTTGCAATTTCTACTTTCTCTCGAAACTTCGAAGAGAAAGTACGGTGATCGTCAAATATCTAATTCAAGATTTTGATTTTAATGTCGACGTTTCATGATTCCTTGAAAACCAAAAATTTGTTTTCGAAATGCCATCTGTCTGTCTATCTGTCTGTCTGTCTGTGTGAACCTCGGGCTAGAGCCAAAACGATCTTGCCAATTTGGCTAAAACTTGATATCTGGGGTTTTCGTAGGTTCCCCCGAAGGGTTTTTGGAATTAAATGTCTAACCTTTAATTTAAAAGTAGTTTACTTTGAATAAAAAGAGAAAAAAAATGTTTGCTTGAAAGACAACATAACGATTTTTATTAAATTGTATATCGAGATATTGATTGCAATTTTAAACAAGATAGCTGTTCTCATTTTCATTTTCTCGTGAAAATGACTTTGTAAGGTACTTTAGATGGGGAAATTTTCAAATTTGTCTCGTTCCTCCACAACTATTTGGGATACGAAATAACCTATTGTTGTAAAATTGTAGTACTATTAAAGATGTCCATATTTGATATGAAATTTATTTTAATAAGACCATTAGTTTCTAAACTATAGGAAATAATATATACTTTTTAATTCGGGTCTTTGAAAATGAAATTGTTTCTTATTCTCTTTGTTGGAAAAAGCTATTTATCTTTTCTCAATTTTTCTGTAACAGTATTCCAGGTTTCTAATGCCATAGATTAAGTAAGTAGCAGTGCACATTATTGTATTTGCTATTTGGTGTAGTGTTTCTACAACAACGTCTGGACCTATACTTCGTTACATAAACCTTACGTGTTTTTAGTAAATGTTTATTTTAAGACAAAAGCAGGAGAAAGTCCGTGCAGTGCACAGTACCATTTATTTTACTTTTAAAAGTGGTTTTCTTTCTTAAAACTAACATAATTATAATCGTAGAAATTGTTAAAGGAACTGCAAAGAGTTACTACTTAAAAACCATGTTACATTCGTTTCACACCACCCCTTAGCTAGACACTTTTTAGAACATAATATTCAACTTTTATTGTTTGGTTAAAGACGAGATATTCTGAAATTTTTCAAGTTTTTATCCAAGTATATACACATTTGGATACACTGCAAGAAAAAATTTCAATTAACTAATTAGTATAGCGTATAAATATATTGTTATATTAATAATCTATAGACAATATTTTTATTTTAAATATATGTTTATATTTCATGCTTCATTAGTTTTGTAATCGGCCATTAATATAGTAGAGATAGTCTATTCTCTTATGAGAATTAGATTAATAACATAGTATCTTGAAGCATTGCATTAATGAAACAACTAAATGAGAAGTTATATAACACAATAATTTTAAAGAATAAAATATAAAGTGTATATTATATTTTATAGCTATACTTGAAATGCAAGCATATAATGTGAAACAGATTTATGATTTAACTAACTAAATGATTAAAAAATATATCTATTTTATCTATTTTGTTTGAAAATATTTCAACTGAATAAACATTTTAAGGATATAAATAAATATTAATAAAATCTGAAATTATGTCATTATCAAATCATAGTTAAAATAACACTAACATTATTTAAAACTAAACGATCAAAAAAAAACTAGTTTTAAATCAAATCACCAATACAGATCCAAAGTTTAACTTTTAGATACACTAAACGTATTTTATTATAACTTTATTTTAAGACGAAAAATTATATCTACCAAAAATATTTGTTGGAAAATTACACTTTATTACAAATAAAAGCTATAACAGCAATATATTTTATTTTTAATATTATTTGGTGATACTTAGTTGACTACTTAATATTTTAAATCTAATGTGTCGAATAGTCGATAAAAAAATCATTACATTTAAGTTAACCTGACAAATAAATTCAATGACATTGGTGTTAGCCCTAAAATAAGAATCATTCTTAAACCTTGGGATGTACAATAAACCAAAAGTACAATACATTAAAATATATAGCTTTATTCTAAATTAAATATTAGACTTTCTTTTACCGTGCTTAAATAAATTGAAACTATAGAGTAAAACATCAAACTCATTTACGTGGTATATTTAATTTTATCTCTCTTGTGTTTTTATTATATTTGAGTTAAACTTTAGTTTGGATATTATAAAAAGTAAATTCACATAAAAATTCAAATACTTATAATAAGTGAGAAGTACAGAAAATAAGATAATTATATTTTACCACTATGTTTGGGCAAAAAAAGACAAACAATTAATGTTATTTTGACGATTCCATTCGTTAACCTTGGTGATCTTGGGGTAAAGTGTTTACCTCAGGACCCGATGTTCATGGGTTCAAAACCAGTTGGGGTCAACGAACTTGTTTTGACCGTAAAAAATATCCGTATCACAGCTACCTTTGGAGTAGGAAGTAAAGCCCTCAGTCCCATGTCGATTGTGGTGTGTAAACAAACCCTAGAAGGTATGAGAAAATAACTTTCTCGACAAAGTTTGTAGGACTTTCTGTCTCCCTTATAGAACTTCGAACAAGCTGATATAATAATTTATTTATGGTTAATACCTCAAATCTATTAAATAAAACGTTTTCATTCAAAATAAATGACAAGAAGTGTAAAAATGCTATACCCTATCATGACCACCTTCCTTATAGCTAGGAAATGAGCCAAAATTTTAGATTCACATAGTTGTGATGCATACTATTATCAATCGGGCCAATCCCAAAATCATAAATATTAACACATACATATAAAGGTCGTTGTTTTATCAACTTGAAAATTTGTTGAATTATATTGATGTACTGTATATATAAAAATACAAGGAAAAAAGTGTCTTACATATAGAATTTCATTTTAGCACCAAGTCTTAGTATCCATTTGTGCAATCTTCATATTTACACAAAATAGAGAAGGAATGAGTAAGGTTTATTTTAGATTATCTGTACCCTCAGTTTCATCAAGGTAGCGTGGTAAACTATTTAAGAAAGTCCATTCTCAATTCAACTAACAAGGATTGGAGCACAAACATCCCTATCATCAGCCAACCAGACTAGAATAGCTTTATATTCAGTCTGAGTGTCCACCGTGTTAGGTCTTTATTTTAACTGATATATTTGTGTATTTAACTTAAGCTACGACCCAAACAAAGAGAAATATCAAAAATATTTGAAATATAAATTCACTACAAAACCATTATTCGATATGAAACATAATTGGTTAGATCATAAACAAAAATATTCTTTCATACAACCATATAAAAAGCTTTATTGATAAATTTATAATTTATTATTTTCTTTTAGGAAGATATTAGGTCCATAAACGGATGAGGCTACTGGGGAGTGAAGGAGGTAACATATTAAAGAGATACATACAGTGTGTTCATCACAAGATATTGATAGGATATCATGTCTTGTGGGGAGGAGATCCAGCGCAAATGAGAACCTCTAGAACCTGGTTCAAGGTATTGACTGGCAAACACAATGGTAGGAGACCATTTGGCTGAACCTATACATAGAGGGGAGGATAACATTTGAATGGACCTGAAATAGATAGGATATATTGAGGTGGAATGGATAGAGCTAGTTCAAGAGAGGGATAGGATGTAATGAGGTGGACTGGATATAACTAGATCAAGATAGGGATAGGATGTAATGAGGTGGACTGGATAGAACTAGATCAAGATAGGGATAGATATAATGAGCTGGGCTGGATAGAACTAGATCAAGATAGGGATAGGATGTAATGAGGTGGACTGGATAGAACTAGATCAAGATATGGATAGATATAATGAGGTGGGCTGGATAGAACTAGATCAAGATAGGGATAGGATGTAATGAGGTGGACTGGATAGAACTAGATCAAGATAGGTATATATATGAGGGGAATGAATAGAACTAGTTGAAGATGGGGATAGATATAATGAGGGGACTGAATAGAACTAGATCAAGATAGGGATAGATATAATGAGGTGGGCTGGATATAACTAGATCAAGATAGGGATAGATATAATGAGGTGGGCTGGATAGAACTAGATCAAGATAGGGATAGGATGTAATGAGGTGGACTGGATAGAACTAGATCAAACTGGATAGAACTAGATCAAGATAGGGATAGATATAATGAGGTGGGCTGGATAGAACTAGATCAAGATAGGGATAGATATAATGAGGGGAGTGAATAGAACTAGTTTAAGATAGGGATGATATAATGAGGGGAGTGAATAGAACTAGTTCAAGTTGGAGATAATGTGTAATGAGGGGGACTGGATAGAACTAGATCAAGATAAGGATAGTGTCAATGAGGGGACTGGATAGAACTAGATCAAGATAAGGATAGTGTCAATAGAGGGTAGTGTATATAACTAGTTCAATATAGCAATAGTGTCAATGAGGGGACTGGATAGAACTAGATCAAGATAAGGGTAGTGTCAATGAGGGGACTGGATGGAACTAGTTCAAGATAGGGATAGGGTGGTATGAGGGGACTGTATAGAACTAGTCCACCAATAAAGCTTTACATCCCTTATTTAAACAAATCCTAGAGTGATTAGTTGAAATCCATCCCTTTATAATCTTTCCTTAATATTATATTTTTCTCGCTGTTTATGATCAGAACTGGAAAAGGAAATATTTACTTACTCACTCTATGGTATTAGGAACTCGAAAGTTCATTGACTTACTTACAGAAGTATGCTATATATTCATATATTAAACTATCTCTATTCAAACTACCTCAATATATCCCATCCCTATCTTTATCTAGATCTATCTAATCCCCTCATTACACCATATCCATAACTTGAACTAATTCTATCCAGACCCTTCATTACACCCTGTAACTATCTTGATCTAGTTCTATCCATTCCACCTCAATATATCCTATCCCTATCTTGAACTAGTTCTATCAATTCCCCCTCATTGACCCTATCCCTATATTGAACTAGCTCGATCCTGTCCCCTCATTGACCCTATCCCTATCTTAAGCTAGTTCTATCCAGACCCTTCATTACACCCTGTAACTATCTTGATCTAGTTCTATCCAGTCCACCTCAATATATCCTATCCCTATCTTGAATTGTTCTATCAATTCCCCCTCATTGACCCTAATCCCTATCTTGATCTAGTTCTATCTAGTTCACTCTACTTTACATCCATTACAGTTTCCATCCTGTGGCTTGATCAGTTTTTTATTCAAGCTAAGTATCTTCCACTACTGGCTTTCTGGGCCGGTCGTAGCTTTATATACCTCATAATCCATCGTAAGACTAGAACAGACACAACATACAGTTCCTCGGCCGTCTATTCTTCACTGTGAAAGAGTAAAACCACAGTTCATCAATGGTCAATCTCTCAGAAATGCCGGGAATTGAGCCAGGTACCCTTAGTTCAGAAGACAAACACGCTACCACCTGAGCTTAGGTTTAGGAGGTGGGGGTCGTGGATCGCCTATACTTTAAATACGAGTAGTATAGACATGGGGCCAGCTTCAGACCGAGTACGCCTCAATTACAATGCTATATTATTATTATTATTATTATTATTAGCACCGCGTCTTACTACCCTTTCGGGCTATACTCACTTACGCTAATGTGTAATGGTAGGGTGATTGTGAGATGAAATGGAGGACCTACAGTTTAACGTGGAATCCGAAACCACGGTGGAGGCCTGGCATTCCCCACATTCCCAAGATGTCTTATCAGAAGTGAAGGAAGGGTTTGATAATCAGATAAATCATTGCCGGGACCGAGGATTGAACCCCGGCTGCCAGCACAGAAGTCTGACACCTTACCCCTAGACCACCAGGTCACCTACATTGCTATGTTAAATACGGGATGACACCTACCTAGACCAGAATATAATGGGCCATTTTACTATTCGAAGTTCATATTAAAGTTTAGATAGGTGCTGTCTTTTATTTAATATAGTTGTGCACATTGAGATGTATTAAGCTTGACTATGAAACTGACCCTCAGTGTAGCAAACCTAAAATTCCAATTCTTCCTACCACGTCCAGTGTGTCAATGTTTAATTACGTCCAAGTTGTAGGTGTAAGGATGGTATAGTCTTTATTTTTTTAAATATAATCACATTGAGTAGAGGAAGAGCTAGAAACCACTAAGAGGAATTGATTGTAAGCACACCTGGCTGGCTTTGAACCTCAATCTGTCTACTACCGGAAAAGCGGACTAAATTATCACGATATTGAGTCCACGTATCCACCAATACGTTTACTTGAAATTAATAATATTTCTGGCTAAATATTTTATATTTAAATCTTACATGATAATTATTCAACGTTTCCCTAATGTTATCTAGAAATAGCTTGTTGTTAGAATTCAATACACTTTTAAGTAGCTCTAATTTTTCGAAAATGATATAATATCTATTTTTACTTTCATGGCATATTACAGGTAACGAAAATATTGTGATCGTAAAAAAATTCTAACTCTAGATTTTGATTAATTTCGACATTTTATGATCCCCTAAATCCAAAAGAGTGGCTTTTGAATATCAGTCTGTCTGTTTCTGTCCATCTGGCTGACTGTCCATCTAGCTGACTGTCCATCTATCTTTACCTCAGACTAGAACCTAAACTACTTTACTAATCGGGCTAAAACTTGTTATTTAGGTTTGTCATAAGGTCTACCCGATGTGTTTTCGGAATTTGATACCTAACCCTAAAATAAAAGGGTAGTAAAATGAAGGGCAAAAAAGAGAAAAAATTGTAATTTCTAGAAAATGGCTATAACGATTTTGACTAAATTTAATGTATAAATATTGATCAATATTATAAACAAAATGATTACCCTAATTTTTTCAGCAAAATGACTTTAAGCGTTCCGGTCTGATGCATAAATTCTCATTTTTTAATCACATTTCCGAAACTATTTGAGATATTTATTCACATGTAATTGAAAATATGTATGTCTATTTATATTACAAATAATTTTATTGAAAAATATTTTAATAAAACCAATACTTTTCAAGCTAAAGGCAAATATATATATTTTTTAACTTTTCGAACAACAAAGGTCAAGTATTGCAACTGTAAAAAAAAATCTAAGCCAAGTTATTGATGGATGTCGACGTTTAAAGACCCCCTGAATCCTAAGAAGTAGTTTTTGAAATGCCATCTCTCTGTGTGTCTGTTTAACTCTACAATTAAGAATAGTTTAATAAAGGGCGAAAAGAGAAATAATCGATTTTCTCAAAATCGGTTCAAATGATTTTGATTAAAGGCGTTAATTAAGATTATAAAAATAAATTGCTACTTTTATTTTCCCATGAAAATTACTTTTAGGGTACTTTACAGAAGTGGAAATGTTCATATCTCCGCAACTATATGAGATAGTATAAATCTTATCATTGCGAAATTGTTGTAATATTAAAAAAAATAATTAAATATATCTTTATAAAACCAATATATTTGGAGATATTGGCAAATATGTTAATACAATTTTGTGAGATTTATTTGTAGAGAAATACTAATCAAGCTATAACGCAACTCATCAGAGTAAGTGGATAAGTAAGTATCTCAAAAAGCTGATGTTCTTTTTTCTTTAGCCCCTTGGGGGAAATGTTTGTACAGCAATTATCCATCTCTTTCATTTTAGACTCGATAGTTACTATTTACCCTTTTGATTAGTTTAAATTTATAGATGAGGAATTTAATAAAAATGTGATAAACATTAGATAGGCAACCCTTTAAAAATTTCAAAAATTTCAACCGGAAGGTTCTTGTTGACCCATTATCAATCTTTTAATTATTTTGTTGTCCAAATACAATAGTGAGGACTTTAATTCTTTAAAAAGAAAATCATAAAATTTTAATCCGGGTTTCAAAAAATGTTTAATATGAGTTTAACACAATTTTATTTCGTGTTTGCTAGATTATATTATTTAGTTTCACAAAATTATGTTACGAGTTTTGAGTAAATATCGCAATTTTTAAACAATGGAGTGATAAAGTCTGTGCAGAGATCTGTATCATTTATTTGTTACAATTTACATGTGTAATTTTGGGCGAAGCTCATAAAGAGCTTAACATAGTCAAATATTAACTGGATCAGGAGGTAAGAATATATATTAATTACGACTTGTTCCACAGTTTCTTCTCCCAACTTTTATTTTTAAAAAATGTAATTTTTATCCTCTTTTCAACCAAGACTGTATAAAAATTATAAATAATCTGCTTCTTCCTCATAATTACATAATAATTATCGTTTTTTAATAGTTCTTAAGGGGAAAATGAGGCATGCCATTTTATATATATATATATATATATATATATATATATATACCAACTTAGTGAAGCACTGAAACGCAATGCAGACATTTAAGATAGTCAGCAATATTTAATAATTGGTTTAATATCTTTTATATTGTTTTCAAATAAATTGAAGATGATAGTTATTATCAGGTTTGTGACCAACTAAATAGTTAAATTATAAGTTTAAACTTTTAAAAAACAATGACGCCTTACATTAAAATTTGTAAATCATAGATTAAATTCAATGTTTAGAAAATTGGATATAGCTTTACTCTATTAAATTAAGTCATGTTTGGACAGATTATAATAAAATTTAAGATATATTGGATTGTCTTATAAGTTGTTACCACCTTGTTTAAAGACTTTAAAATAAAATTTAAGCCTTTTGACTGGTCAGATCCTTGTCCCACATTTTGTTGAAACAATATTAAAAAATATCAGACTCCTTAATAAATAGTCCCGGATATTTAAACTGTACAACATTTAAACTCTTCTCAGTGCTCTCCTATGTAATAGTATTTGTATTTTTTTTTGCATTTTGTTTTTTATCCCCTCGGTAAAAACTTCAATGAGTTAGGGATGAGTAGGTTATATTTAAATGGAAATTTACCAGCAATTGTTAGTATTGTAGTCAGATAATCCCCTAAGAAATATCTTTTTCAGTAAACTCGATGAATATGTAATACAAGTGTTTTGCTAGAATGGTTGCCTAAACATTACGACCACCAATGCGGGTAATAGCTTTATTGAGATTTTCTTTTGTTCTTATAAATAAAATTACTAAAAACATTTTAGAGTACTCTTAGTGAAAAATGAGCGTTACAAATCTTCCTTTAGAGAGAAGTAAAGCCGTCGGTCCCATGTTAATTATGGCATGTAAAGGAACCCTAGAAATGATGAGAAAATACCTTTCCCGGCAAAATTGGTAGGCTCTTTCACTCTCATTCATAGAAGTGATCATATGCTGATATAATCAGTTGGTTCAGAAAGTAAATACACGTTAAATACCGCAAATAAATTAAACTATATTGAAAAATATTTTCTTTTCAGAATCCATTTCTATCAGAACATTTAGGCGACGAGAGATATAAATTCAAATTACCCTGAAAGGTATAAATATTACCTTGGTGTGCTGCGCTATGGTCCTATTCTACAAGCTATGTTATTGCGTAATCAAGAAATGTAATCGTGCTATCGTTAAGGGTAAACGAAGAGTATCTCTTTACAAACAGGTTTTCCTGTTAACACTGAATACATCAATTCTTGCTTGGAACTTACATAAAAGTATTAAAATGAGTCTAACTTCAAACTCATGGATAACAGTTTATGGAAGAGAATATGATCATTATTATCGAATAACCTAGGACTTCTATAGTTTTTTATATTGTTTATACTCTCCAGTACGTGAAGTATTTATTCAATAATGTTCTTTCAAATTTCTACGCAACAAAACAGTAACTATTAATTTCTATAAAGCTAAAAGTGCAACGAGATTACAACGTTTATTTATCGAGCTTTCCGAGTAAATAAATAATATATGAATCCACTTTAAAATTTTAGAGTTTCATCTAGATTAAATACAATTGCTTATTACTAAAACTGTCCAGTACGTCAATAATAAATTATCTTATTTTGTATCTGAACATACAATGTCAAATTCCTTAATATATTTTAAAACATATTAATAATACATGCAAATTGATGTGTGAGAGTGATCTCATTTAAATACTTCTAGAGTTTAATGACATTGCATATTGAAAATGTAAATAAGGACAAAGTAAAAGTCAATTTATTTAAGACAAGGATGTAACCCTCAAGATGTCAAAGATAAATCTGTTTGCTTTTCATGAGAATTTACTTTCCTCAGTATCAATGAACTATCTAAATAATTATAGTAAAGCCCGTAATAGTAAATCCCTTTGATTTCTATAATAATATGCTCTTCAGAATATCAATGAACTATCTTTATATTTTATAAAGTAAAGTACTCTTCACCATGTAGTGGGATATCAATTAGTTTTCTATAAGTATTGCATCTAACATTCACTCTCGTAATATAAAAAGGGTTGAAACAAGGGGATAAATTTTCCCCATAACTTTTTAACATAACCATGGAGTATGCTATTAGGGTATCGCAAGATAGCAGTAAAAGTATTAAACGCTTCCATGAAGCTTTTAGAACAGGCAGATGATTTATCTTTTCTGACGGAGTCTAAGGAAGTTGTTGTAAGAAATTCAGACATTTTATTAGAGGCAAGTAAAGAAATAGGTTTACAAGTGAACGCTGAAAATATTACATAAATGTTCACACAGCCAACACAGATTGGGGACAATAATTTAGAAATTACTTCGATAAACATATAATTTGACGGGGTTAATGAGTTTAAATATTTATGAACAATTTTAAATACCAATAACAATACTAAAATGGAAATCAGTAAAATAATACAGTCGGTAAATAAATGCTATTACTTTGTCACTAAGTTGTTATTTCGTCTGCTATCAAGGACTATATAACTAAGATTATACAAAACAATAATTTAATGGTTGTTCTTTATGGATGTGAGCCCTTGTATTTTACCTTACACAGCGAAAACCAACTTATTATGTTCGAAAACAAGGTGTTTGGGAAGAGATTTAGTCGAAAAAGGGATGAGGATATAAGGCAGATGAACAGACTACATGATGATGAGTTACACATCCTGTACTCATCACAAGACACTGTTAGGATAGTCAAGTCTCGTAGATTACCGTGGGCAGGACATGCAGCGCTAGTGGGAAATTCTAGAACCTTGTTCAGGTACTGACTGACAAACACAATGGGAAGAAACCATTGGGATGACCAAGACTCGGATTAGAGGACAAAACTAGAATGGACCTGAAAGAGGGTGTAATGGGGTGGACTGGATAGAACTATCTCAAGATAGGGATATGGTGTATCGAGGTGGACTGGACAGAGCTAGCTCAAGATAGGGATAGGGTGTAATGAGGTGGACTGGACAGAACTATCTCAAGATAGGGATATGGTGTATCGAGGTGGACTGGATAGAACTATCTCAAGATAGGGATATGGTGTAATGAGGTGGACTGGATAGAACTAGCTCAAGATAGGGATATGGTGTAATGGGGTTGACTGGATAGAACTATCTCAAGATAGGGATAGTGTAGGGAGGTGGACTGGACAGAACTTGCTCAAGATAGGTAAAGATGCCGTACTTTTGTAAGTGTGGCAATTAATTTCGAGTTCCTAAGGCCGTAGGGTGGGTAAATTTATGTATGTGGTGTTCAGATAATCAATAAATTATATACATATTTTTATCATAGCTTATAATACACTAAATCAAGTCATCAATTTGCTTTCCAAAAGATTGTTCAGTTAATTCTGGGAGGACGGATCTAACGGTTTCTTTCAAAGTTCTGGTGCAAATAGGCCTACATGTATCTGGTGTAGATAGGCCTACATGTCTCTGGTGTAGATAGGCCTAAATGTCTCTGGTGCAAATAGGCCTACATGTGTCTGGTGCAAATAGGCCTACATGTCTCTGGTGCAAATAGGCCTACATGTCTCTGGTGCAAATAGTCCTACATGTCTCTGGTGCAAATAGGCCTACATGTCTCTGGTGCAGATAGATCTACATGTCTCTGGTGCAAATAGGTCTACATGTCTCTGGTGCAAATAGGCCTACATGTCTCTAGTGCAAATAGCCCTACATGTCTCTGGTGCAAATATGCCTACATGTCTCTGGTGCAAATATGCCTACATGTCTCTGGTGCAAATATCCCTACATGTCTCTGGTGCTAATAGACCTACATGTAACTGGTGCTAATAGGCCTACATGTGTCTGGTGCTAATAGGCCTTCATGTCTCTGGTGCTAATAGGCCTAAATGTCTCTGGTGCAAATAGACCTACAACTGTGTCTGGTGCTAATAGACCTACAACTGTGTCTGGTGCTAATAGACCTACATGTCTCTGGTGCTAATATACCTACATGTGTCTGGTGCAAATAGACCTACATGTCTCTGGTGCAAATAGGCCTACATGTCTCTGGTGCAAATAGGCCTACATGTCTCTGGTGTAAACAGGCCTACATGTCTCTGGTGCATACAACTCTTTATCAATTGAAAATAATGAAATATTAAGATCTGAAATAAATAAATATTTTTTTTTACATAAAGCACAGAACAGTTAATTTATTCAAGGAGATATAATTTTCTCTTGCTAACTTTCACATTTCACAGCCCAGAGTGTAAATAATATATCCAATTGTTTTAAGACAGTGTGTGTAACAGTACATGATTTCAAATAGATATCCTGTGGTTTATAACTATATTCTAGTCTCATATAGTTAGGCAATTATCTAAGAGTGTTGAATTTCAATTTAAAAATAATATATTTTGATATGTTACAGTGTATAGTCTGGCATCTGGAGAAGTTATCAATATGTTGCTATTAGTGTGTGTGTCAGACCATCAAGAAATATTTCTTTATTTTTAATCATAGTGCCGTTTTTATAGTGTCTTGAAAATACGGGATTGTTAAATATCAATTATCACCGTTTAAAGAATGTTTAAGCACATTTTAGATCGGTGGTGTCGTAGAATACCAAATTTTAATTGAGTCTTCTAATAAGTATCTTCTTAACTAAAAATTCTAATTACAAAATCAAACATATTTATCATAAACCGAACTTTCTATAAACCAATACAATTCAAATCTTTCATTAAAAGTAAAGAGACAAAGCAAATTAAATCTCAAAGAATAAACGAAAGCGATGAAACTTTATTGCGTTTTTTGTTCCAAGCTAAATAATGTATTGCTCTAGCTCATTTATATATATTCTATCAATTTTATCAAGCTATCTTCTGATATACAGCTATCCTACAACTCGCATAATCATGATATATTCTTATTTAAAAAAGTAACATGGAAATGTGGCGAAGACTTGTAATCATCTAGATTTCATGACTATATACACCAACAAGAAAATACATTTTCGTGATTTACTAGTGAACAAAATTTGACATATTTCCAAAATTCTGAATTTGAAAAATAAGCCCTTAGAATATCGATATCTATCTCATAAATGTGAATGATCTCATTTCCTGCCATACTTTGAATTAATAGTCACACGATCATATTAAATCCTTAGGACTAGGGTTTTAATATTTTAAGGGTGTATTTTAGATCTTTTTTTAGATAAAATGATACAATATTAATTTTTGGAACACCACTTAAAAAAAAAATACTCGTTTTCTAGAAACACTACTTTAAAGTTTAATAACTAGACTGGTGATTTTATTTCAATGAAAGCTTACTCAAGAAAGTCTTCACTTTAATTATGTCAAAGTGCAATATTTAAATTTTCAATAAATTATCAGTTTGTTTGCTAACAAAATGTAGTATTTTGAATGTCAAGACTGTACTGTGCCTACTTGTGAGATGAACTTTAAATTATAGTGAGCAGCTATTCATTACTTGATACAAAAGTGCACTCTCTAAATCATCAATAAAGTGTTAATTTAGATTTTAGGTGTTGTAAGAGTGCATACTAGCGTGTTAAGAAGTCATCCACTTTTTAGGTAACAAAGTGAACGTGAAGTACAGTACACTTCAACATTTTATATGCCTGTATATTATGACCAGCTATTAAAGTATGTATATATATATATATAACCAAAACCAAGATTATCAATTTTTAAGAAGTTTATTCACCTATTTTCTAACAAAATTTACATTGAAAATTCAGTAACTGTTATTAAGCAAAGTACAGGCTTTTATGAGATCCAGTACCTAATATTAAAAAATCAAACCCTATATTTATGAATAGATATTTATTTATCATATCTGTGTATATTTTTATAAATAGCCTTAATAATAATTACAGAATATTTCGATTTCTAATAAAACTGACTAGTCAAATGTATAGAGGATTTTATATTCTGCCGATTCTTCCTTATCATAAAACATATGTTTCATACAAACAATTTAAATGTTTAAAACCTAATATATTCCTTATTTATTTACTATTTTTTTAGTTAAATGGATATTATTTTACTTTTGCGCAAATATTTGAGGGCTAATCAGATTATATTATCACACTGCAGCAGGAAATATTTATAAAACAGTTTAACGAAAATAATCAACTTTCGGATTATTTTGTAATATTCTACATGCTCTTACACGTTACCAACTAACACGCAGATATTTAAATATATATATATATCTATATATATATATATAAATTATATTTAGTACACATTAGATAAAAATTTCGTTTACTTAACACAATCCGTTTAACTTCTAGGCTCAATGGTCTAAAATATTTAACAACGTTACAATGACTTCGTACTCAGATATTGTATTCCAATCTCTGGTGTTATGGTCAATTTTGTAGTATTGAGAGATTTTTCTGAGATTAGCTAGTTTGTAAGTTATTACTATTTTGTTCAGTAAGTAAACGTCAAATGGATTACTTCTACCAGTTAGTTAAAACTAAAGGAAACGTGTCTTTAACAATTTAATGATTGATATAGTAATAAACTCCTCTAGATAACATTACATTAAAATATGTAAATCTTTGAAATATTGTTAAATACCATTTTAACAATATTGCCTCTGTAAAACATTATTAAAAACAGTAATACTAATTTTTTAGCATAACAATAACTGCATGCGTTTACGTTTGAAAATTTTTAATAATTTCTCTATTAAAATAATTCAAACTTTATATCGTGTGAAAAATAATCAAATGTAACAAACAGGAGAGGCTAAGAACATAAACTATTGTAAGATTGATTAAATAAATAACAAAATAAAATCTTGAGAAATAATTTGGTAATAAAGAATTGGATATTAAAAAGACAAAGGCATTATCTTCAGTATGTTAGAAAAAATTATGTTACGATTGTGATTATATTAGAAAACCAAGAAAGAAATATTTTTTATAAACTAAATAGCTTCTTTTTATAATATGATGTGTCCTTCTTGGTTAGAAAATTGTTTTAATTAACAAAGAAAATATAAGTTTCCTTTGATCCACTTGATTATGGAAGCAAAATCAAATAATATAATTAATCTTGATATCTAATACCATATATATTTCATGTGTTGGTTATTGAATAAATTTCACCAAATTATTAATTTAAATATGATTGGCGAGATAGAAATACACTAAGCAATATGTAGTCAGTTTGAGCATAAAATCTTACCCTATCTATATTATATATTTATTATAATATTTTAAATATAAGTTTAGGTGTAACAAATTTATCTCCATACATTTTTTAATGTTTCTTTTATAAAGTTTGTATTTCAATGGGGCATACAGATAAAAGGAGAATTTTTAAACGTAGAAATACGGTTTAAGCTACGATAGTAGCAAACGGTCCCTGGAATTATAGCATATCAGATTTTAATTAAAATAAAGTAATATTTGAAACTTTGCGCTAGCAACCGATTTAGGTTTTCTAGTATGCGTTTTATAAATGAGCTAAGTCCTCAAATAGAACGAGTTAGAATTAATCTCAGGGAAAAAGTTGTTTTCTTCGCTCAGTTAAAAGGGAAAATTTGTTTCGTGGCATATTTAATAGACTATATATATATAAATATATATAAATATATATAAGTATATATATATATAAATATATATATGTCATTATATAATAAATAAGACCAACCTCAGTATTTTAAAACAATAAACAATCAATATTGATTCTAATTTGAAATTTTGTAAATACTTAAGCTTTTTTAGAGTTCAAAAAGTGAATAAATATGTATTGCTTATCATAAATGCTAAATACTATCTGCCAAATCACAATATCGCCATTTCAACACATTAACGGGGAAAACATTAGTTGGTCCTTAGCTGTATGTGATTTCGGATTAATTTACATATTCAAACTGGATTTTAATCTTTGTTTCTATGTTAGACTTTATTTTAGAGAAAAGCATGAATGTCAGCCAATAATAATAGAAATTTTCCGAGAAAGCCCCCCAACACAATTATGTTAATTATGGTTCATATGACATCCCAACAACAAAATTAACAATATCTAACAATATTTAAAAAAAAAAAGCTTGAACATCCGTAAATATTTCTTTAAAATCTAAGTGGTTAAACACATCGTCAGGCCATTTACTAGTAACATTTTTAAAATTTATTCGCCTTTCAAAATATTTTGAATGTTTATTTAATAACATTTATCTAAGGATACATTTTGATTATATCTATTAATTAAACCTTATCATACAAATAATACACGGACAAATAATGTTAGGTGGAGCGTAGTTTGTTACCTGAGCCGGTGAGATTTTACAGGGACGTTCTAGAAAACTGTCCCTCAGTACACATCGTATCAGCCTCACACAAAATAACGTAAATACCGAGTGATTGGTTGTTGGGTTTAAATAAGATATATATTGAATGACACTAGACGATTACTAGTACAGTCTCATCAAAGGGTATTTTCTTTGGAAATCATATACAATAGGTCTAAGGAAAAGCCAAATTAAAATTTGAGAGGGCCCATTATTAAATTGTCTAGAGCAGCTTTTCCAAAACTTTCTCTCATGACATACTCAATTTGTATTGTGATTTATATAGATTATTAAAAAATATTCATGTAAAGATTTACATACTTTCTGTAACTTATGTATTCTTATATGTAAGTGTAGATACATAATACAAAAAGGTATTTACAAGATACGTATATGTTTTTACTAATACATATGATGCCTAATGAACATTTTAAATAATATTTTTATGAACGGTATGAGTCTTTTTTTGGTTCACCAAAAATCACATGTTAGGATGAAAATAGGTAAGTTTTATCACGGGTCTGTTTTGAGATCCAATCGGTTCCTGTAATTTGTTTTAATGAAAACAATGAATAAGATATTTATATTTATACTCATTAAAAAGAGTTTAATATATTTCAAAACATTTTCCGGTAAAGTAGACATTCACGACGAAAATTTAATCAAAACATAATGAAAGAAATGTA
The DNA here is from genome assembly GCA_901482245.1 of Timema douglasi. Lineage (NCBI taxonomy): Eukaryota > Metazoa > Arthropoda > Insecta > Phasmatodea > Timematidae > Timema > Timema douglasi. The sequence continues at coordinate 314,486 of CABEEJ010000271.1, forward strand.
TTAACGTTGTCCTTCAGTTCAGTGTCACATGATAGTTCAACAATAGAATAGTCAGATTCACAAACTGGTAGTTCCTCTTTTTTTGTTCTACAGATCCAAACTTTACTGCTGTAAGTTGGAGTAAAATATTCCTTTAATTTTCATTCCATTCCTAAAATATGTTCTTTAATAGAACTATAAATGCAATAGGGGTTGTTATAATCATCACGTTTTATTCATTACCTAAAAAGATTAGTGATTTCCTCTTTTATTACGATGGGACTGTAAACAAATTTTTAAACTGCTGATTCTAATTTTATGCCTAACTTTATCTTATATATCTAATTACATTTTATGTTTAAATTAATTTATTTAAAAACAATCAAAAATGAAATCAATAATTCAAATAACACATCCGATGTAGATGGTGTATCCATAAATAATAAACTTGTATCCTTCATTTAATCACGTTGTTTAAAAATAATTCACTCTAGAAAGCCACCAACCTCTCAGTATAATAGTAGATAGACTTCTCATTTATTTGCGTAATGTGGTAAAAGTTCTAGAATTCAATGGGCCAATTATGATATGTTATTAATTTAACACATTCTTGTATAATTTCAAAAATCTAGTACGAGAGCTTACTATTGCTATATATATCGCTACTTTATCCTACATACCATTGACATTCAATATCCTTTTGAATCATATAATATTTGATTAAATTTCATTTTCTTTTTTCAAGAGGTTTGTAAAAATGTGAATCTTTTATATGATTATATCTTTAAAACTGTTAAAATTGTTTTCTGAGAGGTCTGAACCTTAAACATGTAATGGAAATAATGGACACACCTTAATTTGATTTAGGTTTGTTCAAAATTGTTCACCATATCCGCAATTCTACACTCCACTGTTTTAATAGAAAACGAAAATTGGATTCTCTCTTTCTTTTAACGTAAAATTGGGATTTTAATATTTTCATAGTAGGAAGCATATGTTTAAATATTTTACAGCTTATTGAGAGGATAACTGGGTTAATCTATAAATTTGTAACTTTCTAATGAGGCTTTTAAGATATATTCAAAATGGCTGCTAGAAAATTAAAGTACCTATTTTTGTTTTTCTATCTATATTCTATGTTTTTATTGGTGAAAATATGTATTTGATTGTTAATGAATTCCAGGTGAATTATTGCCAAGTGTCACTTTAAATTCGAGGGTTTCATAGATATATTTGGCAGCGTTGGATAACAAATGACTCATAATGGCTTGTCATCAACACCCTTGACTTAAACCATTTCTAAGTAGTCCTAAGAAATCAGAAAAGTGTTAAGTAAAAGACTAATTTTTTGCCTCAACAGTAATCTGCCCGTTTGTTGGTGACATTTTCGGTATCCTTGTGCTCGGCTGCAAATCGCTAGGCTGATGTTTTATTACCGATATATACATGATGAAATAAATACAAACGAGAATTACTTTAATAGTAGAAATTATAAACTTATTTTTTTGAAAAAAAATTATAAATAATATCACAAACAAAACGAAACTCATTCTTTGACAGCAAGGCAGGAATTACGGGACGAGTATTATGTGTCAGGTACAATTAATTAATTATCCGTGCATAAGTTACTTGTAGAAGTACAGAGAGAAAATGTATTTATTTTAAATTAATTTTATTTAATAATAATAATTTTATTGCCAATAATGAATGTAACCTTCCTGGCCCTTTTGATAAAATATAGATATAGCTTACAAACTAATTTAATACTAATACTCTAATAAAACTAATAACACTAATACTCAATAATAATTAATAATCTATAACAGATTAGCAATTACATATACACCTGGTGTTCGATCCATCAATATGTTTTATTTAGCCTCCTTTTTTACCATTCCGGGATTGGTAATACCGACTGAGTATATGTCAGACCATACTCTTCTTGAGATGAATACAGTGTTCTATTTTTACATGCGCTGAAACACAAATGAAACAATTAGGCTCTTAGATCATAATTAGACAATTTTTAATTATAAATCTGTCGTGCTGATTATTTTTATATATTGTGAGAACTTTATCTTAACCTTTTTGGATTCGATCTTAAGTCTCTTAGAAATGAATGATCAACGTCTGAATTCTAAATAAAAAAGCCGTAAGAGCCCATAATTCGTGATATTCTATACTAAAATGTTATTTATACACGCCGTTACAAAGTTTGTCGTAGCAAGAATGAATTAAATCAAAGTTCCCATTTTCAAGGATATTTAAGTGTTTTATGAGTTCCTAGGAAACGAATACATCTCCTATATGTTTACGATTACGTCGATCTTCCAAAATAATTTTCTTCAACTAAAGTGTAAGATTTGTATAGTTAAATGTTGTGTTGTTTTAAATAGTGATTTATTAAAAGTGATAACACATGATTGTGCAGATATTTGATTTATTTAAAAAGATCATATTCCGTTATGATCATTTTGCTTAGAAAGAACACGCAATAAAAGAATAACAATAGTAATTATAATTATACTTTATTTTATCATTGAGATTTATATTGAACCAGGTGAAAGCCTGTATACTACAAGGTAATTAACATAATTGTTTTAGTAATTATCTTGAGCTAAAAAAGGTATAGACGAATAAAACATTTTAGAAAGATAATGGCTGTCTTACATATTTCCTTTGAATGTGATAATGATTAAAAAATGGAACAGTAATCAACAGTGCAACAAAATTTTAATAACTAATTTATATTTCAATAATTTAGGGGGTAGCTACAACACTTAAGTAATCAGTGTGTGAAGATTCATCTTGCTACCTTACCGGAAACTTAAAAAAAATAATCTTTGGACAGATAAACATATTACAGCATGGCTTTTATTATATTGAATAGGCTAAGATTTTCTATGATTAGAGTATGTAGAAGAATATAGAAGTGCCAGAAAATATTTAGTTTGAAAACAATCTCAAAAATAAATTTAATTTGATAATAAATTTAGTTTTAAACATACAACTTTAACAACTAATACTTATGGTATGGACGCGGATTTAACAATTGGTTTATTAGTTTTATTAATAAAGGTCCGAAACAAAAGAATAATTTTCTAATTACCTTCAATTCCAGATGTATTTCAATGGTCAAAAACTATTTACTACCATAAACGTAATAATTTAATTCTTGGCTACTTTAGTAAATTAAACCCTTTCAAAAAATGATAAATTATTATAACAAAACTGACTTTCAAATTTGGTTACCTATAAGTTCAACCTTTAATCAAAAACTTATTAATATGCTTAGTTGATTGACACCATACATGTTCATAAAATTGTTGGATACAATTTGATATTAGATCTAATGAATTAATGCATATTTTTACTAATAAAAAATAAGTATCACATTATTTTTATATCCTACAATGATTCTGAAAATACAGTTAGCTATCTTGACATTTTAATAAATGATAAAATAAGTTTTCGGAATAGCCGTGGTCGGGTAAAATAAAAACCATTGATACGACACTGTCAAACATATATTTTAGTATAGGCTAATTAAGTTGGAAAATATTAAAACAAATAGTATATTTCATAAAAACATAAAATATCATATATTCATGAATAAAATATCAATAAATTACCCTTAAATTAGTTTTTACGCAAAACAAATATATGCTGCTATTTATAATCTAAAAACACCCTAAGTAGTCCCTATTTGCACAAAACCCTTTTGGACATCTTAAACTTATTTTAAAAATTACAATTTTCAAAATTATGCTTTACGTTATACGCCTTTAAACGATTTTTTTCGAGTAACATAAGATAAAATTTATTTATCATTTATATCACTAACCAGACAAAAATTTAAATCAAAATAATAAAGCCATTTTAGAAATATTCTTAATCTTCCAAAGACAGAAATTAATAAACTATTCTCAAGTATAGAGCTATAGTTAAAATCACGATACTATAGTACACTTATGTAGTATTGGGGTAAAGTGCTCACTTCAGCACCTAACGTTAGTGGGTTTGAAGGATTTTTTTCGATCGGTAAACATCCGTAGCACAACTTCTGATGGGAAGTAGAGCTGTCAGTCCCATGTCGATTATTGCATGTATAAATGCCCTAGAAGGTATGTGAAAATACCCTTACGGAAAAATAAATAGGCCCTTTCACTCACATTCATGGACATTCTGGTGTGCTGATATAATCAGCCGGTTCTTAAAGTTCACTTTATATAGCACAAATATATTAAAAAATAAAAAGGGTTTTGCATAGCGATATGACCACATATCATCTAAACGTCACGTTTGAACACAATTTATAAAATTGTATGAAGCAGTAAAATTGTACGGATATTAAAATATTAACAATTGCAAGTACGATTAGGAAGATTTGAATATAATTTTACGCCTCAAAGTTCGCTTGTTCCTTAACAATTTAAATTGTGCCACATCAAGCAGATAAGTTGATATTTCCTGGACACAATCTAATACTTTAAATGATTTTCAAATATTATGAAACAAATAACATTTCATTGAAAGGTAATATTACATATAATGTAAAATATTTTATGAATAGTTTACGGTAACATTTGAAATGTTAAAATTTTATAAAATGTAATCAATATTTTTATTTTAACATATCAATTATTGTTATGTGGATTTTAAAAATAAGATTAATAAAAATAGGTTCATTTTGGTGTTTTTCAAAACTGCCAAAATAGCCCTGGTTAACTTGTTTATTTGCGTTTGTTTAATATTCACGTTTTAATGTAAAAACCACAATCAAGATCATGTGATAATAAATTTGGATTTAACCTGAAAATGTAGATAACATTTAAATTAAATCTGAAATAAATATGATGGATTACAAAAGTTACAAGTCAAGACAATATGTTTGGAAATTAAGCTGTATAATTATTTCATAACTATCTAAAATTATTTTATTAAAGAATAATTTGAACCTAACTGGGAGTTTAGTGCGTAATAATTATATCCCTTTATCTAAAAATTAATCTCAAAATTTAATCAAGATGAAACCAAAGGCACAACCTAACAACCCAAATAACAAAAACCGAATATTCCCATTGTATTCCTGGCTTATTATTAGAATTCACCATCATAAAACACTCAAAACTTTTCAAATCCTTACTAAACAACTTCCAACTCACAAACCTGTAAAATATAAAAATAAAATATGATCTCAAAGAAATATTAAAACTGCTTTATATCAATTAATATTTATAGTTCAATTCCCTTGAAATTCCAATCCTATATAGTCCACACCAGTCTCCCATTTAATTACTCCGTTGATATATTTAGAAAACAGCTATTTTAAATATCCCCTCTCATTATAAAGATCTACTTAATCAAGTCTATAAGTACAGATTTTACTTCGAATATGTAGATACATAATAATTAATTAGGACAATCTTTGACTCACTGTTTAACATTAAGTGAATAGTAATACCTCTGGGTGACCTGGCGGTCTATGTGTAAGGTGTCAGACTTCTGTGCTGGCGGCCGGGGCTCAATCCTCGGTCGCGGCAAAGATTTATCTGATTACCAAACCCTTCCTTCACCTCTGACAAGACATATTGTGAATGTGGGGAATGCCAGGCCTCCACCGTGGTTCGGATTCCACGTTAAACTGTAGGTCCTCCATTTCATCTCGCAATCACCCTACCATTACACATTAGCGTAAGTGCGTATAACCCGAACGGATAGTAAACGCGGTGCTAATGATAATAATAATAATAATAATAATAGTAAGACCATTAATATTGATTTCAATATCACTAAAAATTACATGTTTAGAATTGAATACAAAATTTACAGAAAATTGACCCTTTCTATTGAGATTACTCCAAATTATCTAACAATCCATAAGATATGAAATATATTGCATATTTTCTACGGGCTAGTGTACATATCATTCAGTTCAATATAAATTCCATAGGGAGAAAGTATTTCCTAAATTATTACCTATTTTAATACAAAAAACCAAACTATCTATTTTTGCTAATCTCCTTTCCGCAAACCAAGATTTATTGGCCCTTTATAAGGTTATCATTACTATCCTGTAAAATATGATCAGTTTAAGGGGCCTTCATGGATAATCTAATCATTAAATCTTTTCTACTTTACAAAAGTACTATCAATGAAGGTGTTTTGTGGCTTAACTGACACTTTAATATAACTGACGTGTTTTATAAACGTCTTGTTTAATATATTAACATACAAAACCAGAAATAATTATTATAAACTAGAAGTCATAATATTACATATTAATAGATTTAAAAATAATGCTTTATAATTTTGAAATATATAATGTGTTAAAACAAGGAGATGCACTTTCCCCCTTACTTCTTATTATTGTCTTAGAATATGCTTTTAGGGTAATGGAAGACAGTGGGGGAGGGTTCACATTAAACGGTACAATGGAGCTATTAGGATATGCAGTTTTTCTTTTATCATAGTAAGAAAGGTATTGTTAAAGATGCAGAGATTTTATTAGAGGCTGGTAAAGAAATAGGTCTAGACATGAACGCTGAAAAGACTAAGTAAATGATCAGAGAAATTAAAACAATTTTTGGAAGATAATTTGGATATTATTTCGATCAACATTTATTTTGAAAGGATAAATGAGCTTAAATAATTAGGATCGATTTTAACTAGCAATAATTATTTTAAGCTAGAAAAAGAATACGGTTGTTCAGTAAGTTGTTGCAATCTCTCTGACTGTACAGGAATGTAGAATTCAGAATCTTACAAAACAATAATTTTACTGGTTGTTCTCTATAGGTGCTAAACGAGGTCTCTTACCTTTCAGGTAGAAAATAAATTCTGGATGCTTCAAATCAAGGCACCTAGTTAGTTAGTTAGTTCAAAAAGGGAGGAATCTACATCATGATGAGCTATATACCCTATACTCATCACAAAATGTTGTTGGGATGATCAAGTTTTGTAGATTACGATGAGCAGGACATGTAGCGTGAGTGGCAGTATAGTGAATCATGTTCAGAATTTTGACGGGCAAACCCAACGGGAAGAGACCACTGGGAAGACCCAGACGCAGATGGGAGGATAGCATTAGAATGGACCTGAAAGAGATAGGGTGTAATGAGGTGGACTTGATAGAACTAGCTCAAGATAGGGATAGTTTGCTTACTTTTATAAGTGTGATAATGAACTTTTAAGTTCTTAATGCCATATAGGGATTAAGTAATATTTAATACGTAAATTAATTGTGTATAAAAACTTATTCCTCATATAAATATAAATAATTTACACGTGTCTACTTCACCCATGTTCTAAAAATGTTCTTTCGCATGCAATCAATGTGTAGCAGCAATTTCACTCTATATGTGAAATATACTACATTAGATTTAATTTGTTTTATAGACATTCTGATAATACGAACTTCTTCCGGTTGGATGTAAGTGGCTATTGATGACACTTTAAAGGTTTCGGACTAGTTTCTCTCGTAGCTGAAGAACTTAGGGCTAAACCTTGAATTTCTCATGAATGGACAATTTACCCGCCTTTATGTTTGAATGATCTAAAGTATCTTTCCAGCTTTAGACTGGACTGTATATTATAAGGAGATATGGGTTATAATCCCACTTGAATGCACAGTACAGGAGAATGATTTTCCTGTGTGTTTTCTCACTCTCCTTTCATGCAGGTTTGGGAACACTCGAACAAAATTGAAGCTGAATCCTCCTTAACACATAATCGTTATTAATACATATGCGCATAACTCAAAATAATAATAAAACGGCCCACATCGGTGGCACCATGCTTCAATAAGCTACTCTCCCAGTAGACCAGACTGCCGATGACGAGGAGATCGAAGTTCGAATCTCGGTCATGTGTACTGAGAGTGGTTTTTGAAAAATGCTTTTCTACTCTCTCTACACGTAAATGCGCGTACACTTCCTATAAATATAACCATTTTATTCATAAAACTATTATAGTAATTAGTACATAGGCGTATAACCCAAACGGGTAGTAAGACGTGATGCTAAAGGAAAGTGGTAGATCAAGGCGATACATTAAAAAAGATATTCAGGGCACATTTTATAAAATACAAATATTTGTTTTTTTGTGGTTGACATTAATAACATTTAATATACCATAAGTAGATCACTAATATGTACTAATATTTTTTTTAATATCACCGCGTCTTACCAAATGTTAAAGTTGTTCACATACGTAATACATATACGCTAATGCTAATGTGATGGAAATAAGGAAGGCTGCGTTTAGAGGAGGTGTGCCCGTATTTTCGTGGAGAGAGAGTGGAAAGCCATTTAAGGAACACATTAAGGAAAAAATCTTAAGCATGGATTCGGGCTCTAACAATCCCATCAACGGTGATCCATGCAAGATTCGCTTGTTATTAGAATGTGTGGCTTCTTATGTTGACCTTATTGATATCAATTCAATATTCATTTTAACTTTATTTAAATAGATAGCTTTTTTTTTTAAATGCAAAGAATAACTTAAATAACAACAAACAACACACATTTTTGAATTCTCAAATGAGGGAGTCGGGGAAAAATCACAAAAAGCGCCATTTTATGAAAAACTCTGTTAGCACGGATTTCTGGTAGTTTACCTCTTGAACTAAAAGCTGTTTTCTACATTCAGTCAAGACCTAGAGAATAGATAATATCTACGAATATTATTTTTATTTTTTATAACTCGATTTACAGATTTCATTGACGTTTAAATAGTGAGAATATTCTAGATATATATGTGAGATTTATCATGGTTTTGTCCCGAAACCCTCAAATGTTACTCCATATGAATTTTTAGCTAAACTTCGGACTAGCCCAACACCTTAGCTCAGTCAGTAAAGCTTCTGTTTACTGACCCAAGAGTGTTGGCTTCGATTCCCGACATGGCCGATAACATTGTCATTGGTGAAGTCTGGGTTTCCAATTGGTAAACTGTCGATTATTTCTATATATGTAAGTACACAACGCACCTAAATTAATCTTTCATTTTTTTAAATTTTTCTGGTCAAAAGTTCCATGCATGTAAGTAAACAGCCTAAATTAATTTGATCAAAACTTTTTTTTTCTGGGTCAAATGTGGGACCACCTGATGAATAGTTAGAAAGATAATCTGCACTAGGCCTTACAATAAATTTTCTTTGATTTACATTTTGTAGTTTACTTCCACACATGTATACACTATACATACACAGTACATACAAACCGACAGCCTACTTGGGAAAATTTCTTACACATTTTTTGAATTCAAGATATTTTAATTGATGTCATTTTTATTACTTAGATAACTTATATATATTTCAATCTTCTCCATTAAAATATAAGAGCTTTTATGTAGGTCTCAGAAGAAATTTTTGCTGTTATACTCATTTTATTGAGACACATTGATGAATGTGGACTTAGTGAAAATAGAGCACTCTCCTAAGGAACTATGCTAGATCAAAATGTTAGGAGTTTGTAGCAAAAAACAAAAACAAATATTAAACTTATAGTATTAGTCTAATGTATTTTACGTAGAATTTATTTTTAAACGCATCATGGGCTAGTTACTATTTTCTCAGTACCATACTATTTCTCTAACATGAAACCTACACAAGGAGCTGTTCCTCGTATGTGTATTGTTTAAAAGTTTTCTCTCCAGTCTGATAAAACATATAATCATTTTTGTTATTTTTATCGCTGCCTCTTATTGTCTGTTAAGCCTATACGCATATGTGATAAACTACTCTAAACCAGTAGGGATGAATAGGGAAGCCTTTTAGAATTAATATACCCGCATTTTCGTGGAATTAGAGTGGGAAACCATTTAGGAAATATCGCTTTCACTAGACCCGACCGGGATCCATATCCATTCTCCCCGTCATTAACATGGAAGTGATGCCTTAGACAAATTCGTTATTGAGGCGAGACATTCTTGAGACAGTTAGAGATAGAATATATTCAAACCCTAGGTGGGATCTTCACCCCACATAAAAATACGGTCATGTTAGCCCCACCGTATGAATGTCAAATTTATTTAGTACATTTGTTTGATTTTCCTATTTTAGGGAGGATGTGTTTTTGATTCCCAGCTTGGTCCAACATTTTAATGGTTTCCCACTCAAATTCTAGTGTGGGTAAACTTTCTTTGCAATCTAACTTTCTTATCAATACACAATTTCAACAATTAAAATAGGTTGGGTAGAGAAACGCCATGCAAAAAAATAAAGTGGCATACCTTGATGGGAAAATTTTAGAGTTTGCTATCAAGTAAGGAAAAAATCAAATACCACCACACAATTAGATATAGCTCTTAAATTATATTTATATAATTGGATCCAGAAATTCAAGTATGGTCATACATGTTAGTTCCATAAATACTATAGTTCCACAAGGTATAAGGGCTAAACCATCACTTTAAATGCACTGTAACAGGACATTTTCAAAGTGGAAATTTCATATTTAAATTTAATTGATTTCATTGGTTTGTAGCTTATTTTTAATGTAAATAGAGAAGTAGATTTTTTAGCATATAGCATGATATATTATAATAGTTATAGGTGTATTAACTTTTCAGTAAACTCAAAAAGTACTCGTCGAATCAAGATTGAACTTCTTCTGTTGTATTCCTTATATTTAATAATACAGGATAAGCTATATGACCATCACGCTATTCATCAGCGAGTGAATTAGTGTAGAAAGAACCGACTGTAAATGTGGTTACATTTGCCTTTAGATTTATAATAACTCAAATGTATTAACTTTTAATTTGTAAATCTTCTTTTTAACCCTCCTTGGCAACGAGAGTTTTAGAAATATAAACACACATATTCAAATTTACTTTGAAATGAGTGTTTTATAGTTATGATTCCAATAACTTCATACGCTCACAGTAAAAGATAAATAGTATTATTTTCGCAAATAAGAAACACACATCACAAATATAAGATACACACAACTAACCTCTCACCTGTCGGTTGATCTCTTATTAAAATAGATAAGGCTAGACTTATAGTCATACATAGCACTTAACTAATGTTAAATAATGCAGAAAATACACTGCACAATTCACAGTTAAAATACAACGATCTATGATGAATTGTAGGTAATAAAGTCTGAACGGTTCCTCCACGTAATACAACCACTGTTAGCGCACTTGGTGTTTATTTTTAGATTGAGGTGTTATTTGAGTTATTATAGTTTAGCTTGTAGATTGTGTGTAATTACTTTTGTTTATTTGATAATAAATCCAAATGTTTTATTTTGGTTTTCATTGCAAAATTGTTTTCACGTAAGATATTCATTTAAGTGTGTGTGCATTTTCTTAATAAATTTAGGTATTTTTCAATTATCTTATGGTTTTGCCTGTAAATTAGGTTTATTTACTTTTTTCCTGGTGACCTGGCGGTCTAGGGGTAGGGTGTCAGACTCCTGTACTGGAAGCCGGGGTTCAATCCTCGGTCCCGGCATAGATTTATCTGATTACCAAACCCTTCCTTTACCTCTGACAAGACATCTTGTGAATGTGACAGGCCTCCACCGTGGTTCGGATTCCACGTTAAACTGTAGGTCCTCCATTTCATCTCTCAATCATCCTACCATTACACATTAGCGTGTGTATAACCCGAACGGGTAGTAAGACGCGGTGCTAATAATTATTATTATTATTATTTCATTTAATAATAAACTAAAAAAAATTTGTTTGAATGCTCATTACAACCATTATTCCACGTAATAAAGCCACTGTTAAGAGTTCATGCACTAGTCTCTTAATATTTTCAGTAATTTTCTTATGGTTTTGCTTGTAAATTATGTTTATTTACTTTGGTTTTTGATAGTAAATGTAAACTAGTTTTTTTGGTGTTCACTGCAACAATTCATCCACGTAAGAATGTTAAGTGTTAGCATGCTTGCATTTGGTACTTATATTTAGGTATGTTATCAATCATTTTATGCTTTTGCCTGTGCATTAGGATATATTTAGTTTTGTTTCTTGGTACTAGAACAAGAGCACTGTTTTATTTGGTGTGATAGGGCACCTATAATAGAGTAATTCTTTCAATTCACTCCATTTTTGTTTTTAAATATTAAATCTATACAAATTATGAAATTCTAAGATTGTCAGAGCACTATCATTTTTGTGGATTCTTTCTTTTTCTGTTAAGAATAGTAATGATACTTAAGAATCCATTTATAGAAGGTTTTTCTGACTTTGTTTGCTTCCATTTCTATGTTAATGCTTCGTTTTTAAATTTCTTTCAATTTAGATTTAAAGCTACAATATTAACTATAATCTCTCCTTTGATTTGCAGTAGATAATTTTCCTTTGATATCAAGTTAGACAGAAAACAATTGATATTATATTCGTTAAATGGTGATATTCATCAATAAAAACCATGTTTCGCGTGTTTTTAAGATGTCAGTCTAGAAATATATTTCATTATAAAAAAATACAACTTAATAACTCGGTTGAGTGCTTATGAGTATAAATTCAAATCATTTGAGATGCTCTATTACATTAAAAATATTTCGATTGGCCACCATATTGAAACGGATGAACAGATTGAACTATCATGTATACACCGTTCGTTCGTGGCACAAGGAATGTCCCAGCCAAATTTTGTTAAAGTTGGGCCATGCTATATCTTGGAACAAACAAACAGAAAAACATATTTTGGAGTAGCCATCAATCAACTTTATCCAGTTATCCAGTTAGCTTGATCTAAAAACCATGAATGTACTGTACAATAAATACAGTCGTTGTTCAGTCTAGGTTAAAGATTGTCCCTACAGAATTTTGTTAAAATTGGTCCTTGTATTTTATATTTATCGTTGAACATATATCCGGACAGTAAGATGAAATGCCAAATGTTCAATATAAGAGCCCCCGGCTTCGCTCGGTAAACGATGGCTGGAGGCTATGATTGAAACAGTATTAATTTGGAAAGGATGTAAAAATATATTTAAAGATGTAATTAGGAAACCCCATTTCAGTTAAACCAAAAATTCAATTTTATTGTGAGCTTGAGGATTAAATCATGTAACCACCAGTACGGGATCATTTTATATAAAGCGCTTATATAGGCTAATAATTGATAGAGTTAAAATATTTTCATAGCATATATAAGATAATGTTAAACTGTTATTTAGCTGATTTTAAGATCTATTCACAGGCTATTAACTAATTCACTAATAGGTAGGAATATTTATACCCACTTAAGAAATTATACTCTCATAGCCTTGAAAGAAAGTTGGAAAACTGAGATAATAAGTCATATGAAATAAAATAACACCAGTATAACTTGCAGGAATTTTAACCCCAACCTCTCCAGCAAGGGACACAATACACAACATAATTGTAACGCCTTGAGTAACTAAACCACGACTATTAAGCTCAAATAAAGTTCCATATATTTCTATCAGTATGTGTATATACTGTAGATACGGTAGTAATTTTATGGCCCACATACACTATATAGATATATATGTTTGTGTTACGGGTAAAGTTTGAAATTGGATAAAGTCAATAGTATCCAGGTAATGTTGAATTTATCCAAAATACGTGGCTAATGTTATATGAGAGGTGATTAAATAAAGTTTTTAGAAGTTTATACGATTAATATGGACATAAAACAAACGCATTTGAACAATGACAACATTTTAGAGTTAAGGTTAAGTTAGATAGGTTAGATTAGGCTGGGTTAGGTTAGGCTAGGCTAGGTTAGGTTAGGTTAGGCTAGGTTAGGTTAGGCTAGGCCAGGCTAGGTTAGGTTAGGTTAGGCTAGGTTAGGTTAGTTTAGGTTAGGTTAGGTTAGGTTAGGTTAGTTTAGGTTAGTTTAGGTTAGTTTAGGTTAGTTTAGGTTAGTTTAGGTTAGTTTAGGCTAAGTTAGGCTAGGCTAGGTTAGGTTAGGCTAGGTTAGGTTAGGTTAGGTTAGGTTAGGTTAGGTGGAAAGAAAGTATCAAAATGAGACATTTCGAATGTTTTTATTTTTATTTTAGGTTAGTGGCATAGAAAGAAACAAAACGAAGCATGTTGAATGTTAGTGCATTGTTATGATTCAATTTCAGAGATCAAAATGACGTTACAGCATATAATACGTATTCACATGTGCTTAGTTTTACAAATACTACTCAACGTTATCCTAGTCTTGCAGGCTAATGTCGAGATTATCCGGATAAGTTTAAAAATGAGATAAATTACTTTCTATTTCTAACTTTTTCCACTGCATTTGGATAATGTTAATATCTCCCGGATAATTTCTACGCTATCCAGATTGTGCACTTTACCGTAATATATACATACAGAGAAATAAAATACAGATATAAATCCACATATTTATTTTATGATTGTAATAATCGAAGCTTATTTACTACACTTTTACTTCTCGTAATATGTAGCTTAGTTTATTTTATTTAACAATGTTTTTCCCTCCCTTTACACTAAATATATAGCTCATTTATATTTATATATTAAATACAAATACATATACAACTATTGTAAACAAATGAAATGATTTGCTATTTTAAATTTAATCTATATTGAAAATTTCTTAACTTTAATTTTTAATGATTACATCATTAATCGGCGAGTATAATTGTATTAAGCACAATAGTTCAATAGCTAGTAATGAGCAATATTAGGCCTACAGTTTCTCAATTCTTTAATTTATATTATTTTACTATTTGGAACAAGAATTGTCAATTTCCTATTCTTTTTGTTGATATCTGGATTTAACTCTAATTTGACAAGCTTTAAATACTTTTTTTTTTTAACAAAAAAGCATTTACACTGTTTGTGTTTACTCTACTGCACTTCTATATTAAGTAAGTATTGTATTATTTAGACTTTTTTTATTTGGGTTAAGACATATATTCTACATGAATCAGCGTAAATAACTTAGTAACATTTTCATGAAAACACGTTTTGACTGAAACTCTGTATGTTTTAAGACGACTGTTTTATTCTTGTTGCTGCTTGGGAACGGATTAGATATATTTATGGCTACACACATGTAACAAATGCATCTCGCAGCAAACTATATTGCCAATGACGTATAAATTGGGGTTCTAGTCCCTTCGGGTGTACTAAAGATTATTTTCCCTAAGTGGTTTTGACACTACCTTCAAGCAAATACTGGTTCTTTTTCTCTAAATCGAACCTAACTCATCCCTAACCCATTAGCGTAAACCATACATAAGCTTGTAACCCTAATTCGAAGATAGATGCACCGCTTAAAAAAAAGGTACGGAACTCCACACTGACTTTCTAGCTCTATTGTTTAAAAATGGAGTTATTTAATCTTAGCTCATAATATGATATAAAACTTTATTGGCACAAGCTTTTAAATTGTATAATTCTATTTTTTTAAATTAACGTCTTCATTTGTATATTTGGACCAATGAAAAATATCGATATTATGTCCCTAACAGTCAACACTTCGTATTAAAATGTTGACTTCCGGTTAAAATTTTCGCCATTTTTTTTAGGGAATGCACATATTATGGTTATCGCATTGCTACTAAATTTATATTTTATAAATTTTGACCAATAAAATAGGTAGCTATTGAATATTGAATCTAAACCAATTATATCAATGTTAAAGTCACTACTAGTTTTATTGTCACGTAATACTATCTCACTAAACCGATTAAATTTTTTAAACTGTTATTGGTAATATTATTAAATGATTAATATACGGTAATTATTATAAATACTTAAGACAATCACAATAATTATTCAAATGGTGAAAATAGGCATTAATGAAATTACCCTAATTTAAGTTGCACGCCTCTCACCTTGTTGCACAAACTTTGTTTAGGTTTAAATTTATTTTCTCATTTTTTTATTACTCTGTAAATGATAAGTAATAAAAAACTTTAAAATAATTTATTTTTAAATAAAGTACTTTGAACAAAATCTTTGAACAACACCACACACATAACGTGTTAGTATGGCTTAGTGGTAAAATTTCGATTTGAAATGATAAATAACTGGCTATACTATCGAGTGGAGTTAAAGTTTGATTGTTCGAAATCCTATTGAGTCCATATGTTTTGTCTAGTTGATTGAATAGCTAAAATAACATTTATACAATCATTTTTATAATGTTTTAACTTATTTCCCTCTTAATAATCACTATTTTTTATATTCTAATTATTTGCTTATTATACATTTCAATATTAATCGCCAATTTTGAATTATAACCTTCAATAGAAGATTATTCTCAAGTTTAGCGTTACACTGAAAATGTACTTAAAGATCTATTCTCAAATAATGAAGAGTGTTTTATGTCAATTTCTTGAGGATTCTTCCACCTCCCACCCCACACCCCAACCCGATCCCGGTGAGAGCGCCAACGTGTCTACCCCCTACCCCCTCTTGAAAATCCTCGATTCGTCCTTGTGCTCTAAAAACATTTCCCCTAATAGGTTAACTTCTTGAAATACTTATTTGCTCACTCTCTGGTATTAGAGAATTATTGCGTTTGAACTTGAGTAGTATCTCTTCACCACAAGAGCTCACTACATCGTATCAATATATTTGCCATTATCACCGAAACAATTGGTTTTATAAAAATATATTTCAATTAAATTTATTTTTATTTTTAATAGTTTTCCTAGTTATTTAGTATCTCAAATATTTGCGTATATATAGAAATTGTTGTTTCTGTAAAGTACCCTAAAAATCATTTTCATGGGAAAATGAAAAGAGCCATTTTGTTTAAAATCTTAATCAACGCCAAGATACGAATTATAATCAAAATCGTTAAAGACGATTATGATACAATCGATTGTTTCTCTTTTCACCCTTTAGTAAAGAGCTCTTAATCTTAGGGCTAAACAGACACAGACAGACGGCGTTGTGAAAACAACTTTTTATGGTTTGGGGGGTCAGGAAACGTCGACATCCATCAACATCTTGGGATACATTTTATTATAATTTTAGTAATACTTTACCTTAAAATGTTATAAAAGTTAAAAACTATATTTATTTGCGTATAGCATGAAAACTATTGGTTTTATAAAAATATATTTCAAGTAAAATATGTTTATTATAAATAGATCTACATGTGTTCTATGTCAATTAATTTCATATCTCAAAGACTTACGAGTAAAATTGACAATTATAATTTACGCATCAGACCGGAACACTTAAAAGCATTTTGACGAAAAGTTGTAAGTAGCCACTTGGTTTGTAATATTGATTAAAGCCTAGCAATGAAATTTAATCAAAATCGTTAACGCCGATTTTGATAAAAACTATTTTTTTCTCTTTCCGCCCTTAAGGAAACTACCCTTATTTTATTGTTGGAAATCTAAATCACAAACACCTTGGGGTAGCTCTATGAAAATCCTATATACCAAGTTTTAGCCCAATCGGTAATATAGTTTAGGCTCTAGTTGGAGGTACAGACAGGCAGACAGATGGGGTTCGGGTGGTCATGAGGCATCGACATCCATCAAAATCTCGAGTTCAATTTTTCTAACGACCACGATACTTTTTCTACCTGTAAGTTAGTGAGAAAGTAAAAATATTGATATTGGGTCCAAGGGTCAACACTTCATATTAAAGTGTCGACTTCTGGTTTAAAATTTTTGAAATTTTATTTGAGGTTTAACATCTTATGGTTTTGCAGTGCTATTAAATTCT
This sequence comes from Timema douglasi, assembly GCA_901482245.1. Lineage (NCBI taxonomy): Eukaryota > Metazoa > Arthropoda > Insecta > Phasmatodea > Timematidae > Timema > Timema douglasi. The sequence continues at coordinate 332,111 of CABEEJ010000271.1, forward strand.
TCATTTATAAATTTTGACCAATAAAATAGGTAAATATTAACTATGGAATCTAAAATAATAGCGATAGATCATTGTTGTACAAACATTTTCCCTGAGATGTTGAAAGAAGGAGAACATCAACTTTTTGAGAGACTTAATTATTTAATACTCTATGGCATTAGATAATTATTGAATTAACTCTTGAGTAGTATATATTTACAACTAAAGCTCACAAAATTGTATTAATATATTTGGAAATATGAAATTATTGGTTTTATAAAAATATATTTCATATAAAAGATTTTATTTTAATTAGAACTACAATTTTGCAATGATAAGTTATTTAGCATCTATAATATTTGCGGAAATACAGAAATTTCTTCTTCTGTTAAGTACCCTAAAATTCATTTTCATAGGAAAATGAAAATTGCCAGTTTATTTATAATCTTAATATAAGCCTAGATACGAATTCTAATCAAAATAACTAGAGCTGTTTTTGAGAAACTCAATATTATCTCTTTTCGCTTTTTATTAAACTTGTATGGATAAAAAAAGCACAGACAAACGGCATAGCAAAGACCACCTAGAAATTTATAAGACACACACCATCAAACAGGGTGATTTTGAATTGTGCGATGGTAGAAAACACATTTCTTAAAATATTGTCATTCCATTTTTGCCCATAAATAATAAACTATATTTTTTGTTAAGTCAATACATATTTGTATAGGTCTAGGAACCATTATATTCAAAATTGTTTAAAAATGAAATTTCTCAAATGCTGCTCTATATTATTCCGACATTCAAAGATATCTAAGTTGATGGTACGGTAACGTGTATTTTATGTTACGAGCAGTGTGTTAAATATGGATAATGTCCTGATTAGCCATGAGATGTTTACATTATCTAAGTGGAGTGGATAAAGTCAGAAATAGAAAGTAATTTATATTATTTTTGACTTGTCCGGATAATCCCGACATTGGCCAGCAAGACTTAGATAATGTTGAATATTATTTATAAAACCAAGCATGTGTGAATAAGAATAAAATTTTGGAACGTCATTTTGATTTCTGAACTTGTATAATAGCAGAGCACTAATATTAAAAACGTTTAATTTTGATTCTTTCTTTTCCACTAACCTAAACTAAACAAATATAGCCTAAAATCACATAATACAACCTATACTAGCCTAACTTAGCCTATCCTAACCCAACTAAACTAACTAACCTAACCTTAACCCTAAAATTTTGACAGTATTCAAGTGTGAAAGGATAATGTCAATATTAACCGAATAAACTTTGAAAAACATTATTTAATCATCTCTAATTTAACATTATCCACGTATTTTGGATGATTTCAACATTATCTGGATATTATTGACTTTATTCAAGTTTAACTTAGACCGTAGCATATATATTATTTTAAAGATAGGTTAAAAAACTATAGATGGTTTAGTGGGACGATCTATAACTAAGTAAAAATTAATTTTAAAAGCTTTCCAAATATTATATCTATATTTTATATAAAATAAACGTATCAAACATAGGCTTAAAAGATCTATTTTAAAACGTATAATGTAGAGCTATTATAGTCATCAGCTTATAATATATGAACCTCTTAAGTTTTTGATTCACCAGTTGGTAGGATTTGTATAAATTCTCACATTCTTTATTGAATATAAAATCAATATCTCTCCGAATAATATTGTACGACATTATACCGAGATATGTAGACGTGCTCCACTCGGATGACTAACAGTCTGAAGAAGACCCCGGCTACCTTCTCTAAAGTAAAGTACACAAAATAACGTACCTCATACATTCTTATCCCCTTCCCACTATTGTGCTTTCTGTATTCATTTGATCTCATTTTCTCTTCTTCTGCGAACTTGTTTCGGTAGTTTTCCGTTTTCACACCACTACAAATACCCCCCCCCCTCCCAGCCTCTCCCTTAGCCCAACGTAACAATGGGTGGATACTTAATGTGTTTCTACTTCTTCCTAAAGGATACTGGGAGGTGAACATCCATTATAGGGCCTATTGTTGGAAGCATTGTTGCTAACTACGTTAGTGATGAAGATTTCTGGTAGCAATTTGGACCCATGGACAAAATACGCTAAAAGATAACCAAGAAAGGGTTGGAAGAAGAGTACGCGGAAGGTAATTTCGAGACGGTTTTAGAGGTGGGAGTGAAGTCTTTTGTTGTTTCTAAAGAACAGTGATAAAATATGGGCTTGTCTTGGGTTGTGTAATACATCGTCCCTTTTTGGAGTATACGTGGCATGGTTTTAGGAATAACAACTTTCTGTGTAACATGAATAGAGAACCAAGATACACTTAAGGAACGATTGTATTTCAACTTTTTGCTTGACACGATTTAGAAAGTTTCATGTAGGAATTCTAATCCTATGAAGCAAATAAAAAAAAACATTAAGACAAAGGTATATAGAAAAGAATTTGACATATCCGGAAAGCATACGATAGTTTTGTGACATAGATTATGAATAAATAAAATTTCCCAAATTATAAAATAGAAGAGATATATATTTATAATAGGTTGATATAATATGTGACTACCTCTGTTGTCAGAGTTTCTGACTACATATACAAAGGTTCAGGGTTCGATATCTCGGCGCTTCAAGACTTATCTCTAAACCAGTGGGTATTGAATGGGGTCAGGCTCAGCCTCTTGGGGACAAATTAAATACTTGAATAAATAGGAAGCCACTACGGTATAGAAAACTGATATAAGCAGCCGGAGGGTCTGTTGTCCTGACCACATAGCGCGATCCATCAACACAAGCTTGCTTTATCTTCGCCAGCACATGGCGGCCTCTCGGTTGGTGTAGCTTGATTGCGAGCTGTCGCCATGAAGATTATTTGTTTATTAATATGTATAGTATATAATCAAATAGAGGCATATTACTTATTTTTCAAATGGAACAAGTTTATACTTTATTTAACTTTATTATACGACTACGCTATATTAGTTTTTAAACACTATTTTATGAACGTGTAGTTTGTTTTTATTGAACTGAACGATTACTTGGGCTTTTTTAACGATTATATAAAATATATCCATAAATCAAAGCATATAGAATAGTCTCATGCATAATTTTACTAAAGTTACCCCAGCCATGATATATCTCTAATGATGGTGGAAGGAAAGACGTAAGCTAGGGAACATACAATATTTTAAAGTACGTGAAGAGAGAATGAAATCACACCAATTGGAAAGAATTAACACATTTTAATAAGGTAAAGAATTCTGACTTGTCTGATTATGGCCCCTTTTAAATTACAATTAAACACGCCTTTCAATAATTAATTATATACTTATTAATCATTTTGTAATAGTTTGAAATCCCCTCAAATTTATGAAATACCGTTAATACATATTTACTATTTTTGTAGTGCTATGCAACCAAAATTTGAGGATATTATTTGATGACCAATTACTTGATTTGAATTAATTTCGTGTTTATTAATTTTTGGTTTAATTAATTAATAGCTAATATAGGGTTATACCAGTAAAATATAATATAACTATTTTTTTCAAAGCAACATATTTTAGTGCTAGTTAAAATATTACAACAATATAGTCGATGAATAAAATTTACACTTTAGTTTATTAATACCCGTGCATTGTTAGGTGCTTCCTACTCAAAGAATAATACAACAATAATTGTAGGGTGATTGTGATATAAAATGGAGGACCTACAGTTTAACCTGGAATCCGAACCACGGTGAAGGCCTGTTATTCCACACATTCACAAGATATCTTGTCAGAGGTGAAGGAAGGGTTTGGTAATCAGATAAATCTGTACCGGGACTGAGGATTGAATTCCAGACTACAGCAGACAAGTCTGACACCTTACCCCTAGACCACCAGGTCACCAATAGTGACTTGATTGAAATGAGACTAAGTTCCGTATATGGATTACACTTGGACGATGCAAGTAGCTTGATTGGGATTTGACTAAGTTGGATGATACTGGGCACATACTAGGTTTATGTTTGGGATTATACTGGGACCAGACATGGGACTTAGTCTATGTTAGACTTGGTTTCTTGTTGGGATGATGCTGGGACAAGACATGGGACTTAGTCTATGTTAGACTTGGTTTCTTGTTGGGATGATACTGGGACAAGACATGGGACTTAGTCTATGTTAGTCTTGGTTTCTTGTTGGGATGATGCTGGAACTAGACTAATTAGAACTATAATTTGATCTGGGTGAGACAAGGCAAATATTGGGATGAGATCTGATCGAGATTAGTGATTTAATTGGTACTAAACTGTATCTCTTAATATGCTGATACTAGGAGTCCAGTAGGGACAATACTCAATTTGATTGGAAATAGATATAGCCTTTATACCTCTTGAAGAGATATTCTTATATATAGAATGTTCTCGTAAAGTTCTTCTTTTACAATACTTTTCAAAATAAACATCCAGATTGGTTTAAAATACAAACGGTCACGTACTTCCATCAACTTTTACAACCACATGTCACAATGTCACAATGTCACATCCTCGCATCAGAGGTTCTACCTTAGCAATATTGCAGGTAAAATAAATACTCTGGAATGAATTTGAAGTTCCATTTAAGTTACTTTCCGTGAAACCTAACATTAACTAAGACATTTCTCAAATGGTGCTCTATATTATTCTGACATTCAAAGCTATATAAGTTGATGGTTCGTTAAGGTATATTTTTACGGTAATATGTGAAATCTGGATATTTTCAATATTAGCTGGGAGATGTTGACATTATCCAAGAGATAGTAGTGAAGTTTTATGGGATGCTAGTTGTTGGACTCCTGGTATATCTTTCATAAGTCATGTTTAAGTACATTTGAATCCCACTAAATTAGGATTTGTTTCCACTTCATTTCCTGATTTTAACTTGGCTACACTGTCTCCCAAAGAGATTGTGTATAAAAAGAAAAAGAAATACATTTATTATAAATATATGTATATATTGCCACCTGTCTGTCATTGTATTACTTAAGGCATTATCTAGAGTTGTTTCCATGTTGTCTCTATTCAACTGTTCACATAACCTTACTTCTTAATTTTTCTTCAATTTAGGCATAATGTAAAACTCCAAAATTAGTCAAACAGGAAATAAAAAAGACTTATGAAAGAAAATAAAGCGTATATTCACCTAATTTGAGCAATCCTACCTAACCTAAGATAAATTAGTTTGTTCGTAACTAAGGTATTAATTTTATTATTATTATTATTATTATCATCGCGTCTTACTACCCGTTCGGGCTGTACGCACTTACACTAATGTGCAATGGTAGGTAGATTGTGAGATGAAATGGAGGACCTACAGTTCAGCGTGGGATCCGAACCAAGGTGGAGGCCTTGAATTCCACAAGTTGTGATTAATACACATCTTGTCAGAGGTGAAAGCAGGGTTTGGCAATCAGCTAAATCTGTGCCGTGACCGAGGATTGAACTCTGGACCCCCAGCACAGAAGTATAACACCTTACCCCTGGACCACAAGGACACTGACCGTAACTTAAGAATTACTTGGGATTAGTGCTCATTGGAAATATTCACTGCATTCTAGAGTTTGTCTGGAAAGCAACATGTCCGATACTAGCCGATCTCTTTTGAAATAAAAAAATTGTTAGCCACTTTTATAATATTCTCGTTTTTGGCCAAATCATTATAATAGCTTATTTTTGAGTTTGACCTTTACTGTATATTCAATAAACAAACCAATTGTACTTACCATAGGAGAGTGAGAAGTCTTGAAAATGTAGTTGATACAAAGAAACAAAGCACTGAAACCATAATCATACTACCCGTAGGATACTCAGAGCTTAACACAAGTTGAAAGTATGGAAGACAGCAACGATATACAATTAAATATGAATGATGGGTGAAACTTGGGGGATGAAAGATTATAGCTACAGGCATAAGCCATATCGAGATTATAATTAAATAAATTGAAAAATGAAATCTGCACACGGGAACCGAACCCAGGACGTTTGGCTTAGCACACCAAACTCTACCACTGAGCTATTCAGGGATCATCTCGGTCTCAGAGTAACTCTTCCTTCATACATTAAGGCAGAGTCTGTTGTGGACATGTACACTCCGTCGAGATTGTAAGGTAGCAACTCACTGGCTCAGCCCACGCGGTATGCTATACCTCCTCACATGACTGCAGGA
>CABEEJ010000272.1:0-21296 GCA_901482245.1 Timema douglasi
GGCATTTGGCCTAAAAGGCATTTGGCCTAAAGGCATTTAGCCTACACTTTAGGCCAAATGACTTTAGGCCAAATGACGGGTACCCTCATCAGTGGCTTGGATGAATCAAAGTTTGAAAGAACTGGAGCAGTACTGATAACAGATTTGAGAGTTTTGACACAATCCGAGTGACATTGTAGACACTGTCATGTTACATCTGCCGTCAGTAGTTCTCTCTGGGGAGCTGTCAGTGTTGACATTTGAGGTATGAATGGTCTCAAGTAATTGACCATTCCTAAAAACTTCTGCAGCTCATATGATCTGGTAGGCAATAAATAGCTAAAGATCGCTCTGGATTAGGCCTTATTTTGTTTGCAGAAAACACATGACCCAAAAATCGAGTCTCTGAGGTCTTGTATTGGAGCTTGTTAAGATTAAATTTAGCATTTTAAATTTTTGCACGTTCAACAAGATGAGACACAATATTGTCGTGTTCTTCCACTGATTCTGCAGCAACCAAAAGATTATCAAAGTATATCAACAATACCCTTAATGTCTCCAAAGAACTGTTCATTCCATTCCTGAAACTTCTCCAGAGCACAAATGGCAGCCTTAGGAACTTATAGAAGCCCCATGGAGTGGAGAATGCATAGCAATCACTGGAGTCTTCATCAAGCTCTAGCTGCCAGAATCAATTTTTAAGATTAAAAAGTGAAAAAAAAAATCCCAGATAATTTATCAGAGAAGTAAAGAGAGAATATTATCAAAAGCCAACGATTGAATAAATCGTTGGAATTTGATAACATTCTCTCTTTATTTCTCTATTTAGGTCTTGGAGGTCCAGACAAAGTCGTAATGAACCATTAGGTTTTTCGACAATGACTAAATTACTTTCCCACAATCTGGGCTCCTTAACCTTAATATTTCTATACTTTACCAAATTGTCCAAAGTTGACTTGAGTTTACAGTAAACAGTTTGCGCCAGTCTTCTAGGTGGTCTAACTCGAGGTCTAGCACTTTTTCGAATGTTTACTTCGCACTTTTTGGGGAACTTGCCAAGACCTGTGAAGATTTCTTTATTCTCTTATATGAATTTAGCTTTCCTCTCACTGTCTGATTATTATAAAATTTTGTTTCCAATTTCACCACTATCACTCTTTTGATTAGATTTCGATTCACACATGCATCTAGACCTAAAATTGGAGTGACATCAACATCCACCAGTCTGAAATCTATGTAGTTTACTACATTATTGTACTCACACCTGAAATACACAATACCTAGAGGCTTCACCTTAAAACCTCCATATGATTCCAGCATTTCATTTGTAGGCTTAACCTTAAACTGTTTCTCTATTTGCTTAAATATCTGAATAGGAATAATATTGACTTCTGAACCAGTATCTAGCTTAAAGTGCAAAGCTTTGTTTTTAATCCTCACAGTTTCATACTACACTTCATATCGTACTGCTTTTCTTCATTCACCACTTCAACACATTTAGTCTTTGATCCAGTAGCTTTGACTGCAATAATGTCTACATACAAAGCTTTAATATCACTATCACTATTAATGTGTTGTAAAGCCTTCACTTATCTGACGTTTTGACATACAATAGCATACATATTTTGAAAATTGAAAAATTTGTAGTCGACGATTTCTGTACGTCGATCATAGGCTCTGCCTTAAAAATAAGAGTGAAGAATGACCATGGACATGGACCGAATCCTGGATAGCATAGTGGTAAGAACATTGGCATACTAAGCCAAAGGTCCCGGGTTCGATTCCCGTGTCCAGGTGTAAGTTTTCAACTTTCAGAATATTATATCTAGATGGAGTAATACTCATTAAAAAAAAAAAAGGCATAAATAATAGCTATGGCTATTTGATTCACTTTCATCTACATTGTAGATTCTCATTTCACTCAGTTTATGTCCATCCGCTCTATCTTCTAAGAGGTTAAAAAATTATTCTACTCGTTCTTTGCTGAAACCCTTCATCCTGGCAGGTGATGTCACTTTCGACTGCCTTAGCGATAGTTTTGGACTCCTCTTCATGAACGTATAAAATAACTTCTTTCCTGCCATGCCTTTTTCCTCGTTAAAACAATGTCTAAGTCCATGTAATTTAGCGACATCAAAAGCGAGTTTTCTCACATCTTTTACTATTCGTCCAAACATTCTTTCTTCGAACTTGAGAATGTGTGCCTCTAGTTCTTCCACCATTTCCTTGGTGAAGACAGGGGGTCAACTGAAGGATTTAACAAGGGCAGCTTCTTTGTTTTGCCCACTAATGTATCGCTTTAATGTCGCCTTTGGAACACCATATCTTCTTGCTGCTTCATTCAGCCCAACGCTTGCTGAACGAACCGCATTCACAGCCAAAGATAAATTTACTTCACTCCACTGTCCGTATTTGCCTCTTTTTGATATCTTCCTGCAACAAGTTTGGACGAATAAAAGATTAGGGAATACTTTGTGTTCATGGTTTCCTAAATTGGACTGGTCCAACTTAGGCAGCCGTGATTGTTCAATTTAGGAAACAACGCTATTTTGCAAACAATATTCAACCATAACCGAACATTTAAAGATAACTGTAAACGACTCATAACTAAAAATATAGACAAACATTCCAACAATATAAGAAACGTATTAAAATAGCTCTTACCTGTGTTATATGTGCACAATTTATTATTCAGCAGTTACGAGATATTACACCAGATGATGAAAATACTAGCAATCCATCTTCACAAGTTTTGTTGGCGCAACTGGCGAAGGTTCATTGCCAGCTTAGGGCCACGTCTCTAGTATTATAATTTGACACCAGACTGGCAGCACTTTCATACATCCTTGTATATAATAAAGAGGTGGTCCAAATTAGGAGCCGGTCCAATATAGGCAAACTTTCCCTATTATCACAGGAATATTGCTGCTCTCTAGTAAGCACGGAATGAGTTAAGGAAAGTCTCTGCTTCTGCCATCCATCAGACAAGTGGAACCGCAATTAAATGGATACAATTCAGGATTTTGTGGAGATTATGAGAATGAGTACAAATCATACTTTTTTATTTGGTGCTTGTTTAAGAAATGTCTGAATGGATACAATTCAGCTCTCCATGATTGACAGGCAGGTATATATTCTTTCCAAAAATAGATTCCCTCAACACACTCCAGCTCGCGGAAAACAATAAATTACCGATACAAAAGAAAGGAGTAGGTTGTTTTATCCTTCTTTTTTTCTCTCGGATCATGTTTGGAAGGCCGGTGTTCTATTTTAAAATGAGACATAGCTCTTGTAGTTATAGGAAATGAACCAACATTCTTTTGGCAAGGATGAAAAAAAGTGGGAAACCACCCCAACTGCATTTGGCCAGGTATATTCTAATGCTTGTAGAAAGAACAGGTTTAAAAAATACAAATAAATACATTAAAAAAATTGTGGTCAACGTTGATGGCATTTTACTTTATTATTATTTTAAAGGAAGGCCTATTTATAATATCAATCGAAAGTTAAAGATGTAAATCACATTACTTGGGTTATGAATAAATCAGTGTAGTTTTAACTAACGTTTGTGACTATCATTTACTCTTTTTACGATCGAAATTAGAGTATACTCAACCTAAAGACTATAAAAATATAAATGATTTTAAGTAACATTTTACAATACTTTGTATAACAACTGGTAAAAAGTGAATACATTTCCATGTGTGTTTAATTTACATAGTATTTACAAAGTCCAGTACTTTAGCGTTAGGGAAAGAACTATAAATAAAATCAATGATAAATTAAACACGTCTTTATTTATTATTAAACAATTTTTTTGTAAAGTTTCTAATCTTTAAAAACATTCAAATTAAGTATTGGAATTTAATGAATAACTAATGTTGAAATTAAATCTAACATTTTAAGATTTCCTTAAATGATTTAGTAATGTTGTTTTTGGGATTTCCTATTGTTAACAAGTATCAAACAATGGTAAATAAAAGTGTAATTTAAAAAGTAGTTTTATGATCAAATTAAAATACATTTTAGATCAAGTCACGTCAACCATATAAGTTAACAATAAAGATAAAAATGTAAACGTAAATAATATGAATGCAATAGCGCTTTGTTACAATCGCGCCTAATTAAAGTAAGACAGGGTGGTTAAATTTTATCGAGCTCAAAAAAACCCACATGGGTTTTATAAAAAAAAAACCTTAAAAACACTTATTATATTTTGAATACAAAGCAATTGTCTAATTTATTTTTGAAAGTAGTTAGTTTGTTTCTCTTTTAATATTTAAAATATGATTAATTACTTTGAATAAAAATGTAAGAGATAGATAAATTGGAAATGGAATTAAACATACTAACATAGGACTAGGTCAAACTAATGTTATTGGATATTTTAAAGAATACAAATACAATTTAAATTTAAAATATTCCTTTCTAAGAACTGCATGTTACTAACATGGTTGCATGTAAGTTTTACTATGAATTTTGTTAATCATTGTCTATTGTTTCTAACTCCTTAAAAATATTGATTTATATAATAATATAATATTTTTGTTAGGCCTACACGTTATATTCTTTGTAAAGTAAGTCTAGGCACTAATTGATATGTTAGAATGATTGGTTGGATCAGATAACATACATAATATCTTTAACTACAGTACTACAAACCCAATAAAACCTAATATAACCCAACTGTTTTTTTAATAACACATTTTTTCCCCAACCCTTAGCTAAGATCTATTCATTGAGAAGAGAATGGTTTGAATCCCTACAAAGTTTAACAATTTAAAAAAAACCTTTTTTAGAATCATACTTGTGTGTGTGTTAAATTTGAACACACACGCACACACATACGAGGACACAAACATGTTTGGGTTGTGATCTTTCTCCTGCCCATAATTTATAAGCGAAGGGTGTCCAAATTATTGTATATAGTCAATCGAGTTCAGTCATTTTCAGCTTTATAAAATTAATATAAAGAGTTAAAAAAAAAGACTCAACAAAGTAGGCACGTCTTTACTCGCAGCCCCATACTTTAAAATTAACAGGATCAATCTTGCTTAAAGTATTTAGAGTGTACCGATCTCCACCTCTACGTTTAACTGCTAGAGGCCACAATAGTTAGAAAGAGGGTGGATGGAATCTATAGGGAATTTATTATAACAAAAAATTGGAAAATTTGCAAGTTTAAGAAACATATTAATTATTTATTCAAAGTAAACAAAAAAATGCATGGCCTCACAAGGCAAACTTAAAAGCGTTGAAAAAACATATAAGAATGGCAGAAACTGCACTTGTGCAGTACATATGAGAATATATTTCACAATCTCAAAGTAAATTATTCATTTATGAAGAGACCGAACCAAAATAAAAAACTGTTAATATAATAATAAAGTGCTTAAAGAGCCCCTTTAAACGGATAACAATGCGCCTGAATACCCATTGTAAATTTAGGCTAAACAAATTTAAATTTCAAAATTAAATTTAAATTTAAATATCAATTCTGACATTTATAAAATAGTTTAAACCTTTGAAACCTTACTATAGTAATTAAAAAGGGCTTGAAGAGCCTTTTTTAAATGGTTAACAACGCGCCTGAATCCCCACTTTGAATTAAGACTAAACAAATTTAAATTTCAAGTTTAAATTTAAATTTAAATATCAATTCTGATATTTATAAAGTACACAAATGTTTGACTTCCCAACACAACTCAAACTTCTGTGAGACTATTACTTCCACCGCCTTAGAAGTAATCGAGAAGATTCCGACTTGTTAATATTTATTATTATAATAAAAAGCAAAATTTTATTATAATACTTGTAATTTCTCACAAAAAGAAACGGTAAATGTTTAGGTTATCTACTAATATTATAAATGCGAAAGTTTGTGTGTTTGGATGTTTGTTACTTAATCACGCCAAAACTGCAGAACGGATTCGAATGAAACTTTGTACGTTGGTAGAATATGTCCTGGAATAACATATACGACTATTCCCAACCTTTAATTTTACATTACTAATGTTTAAACATTTCGTATGTATAAGAGATTTTACGAGTAAATAAGAATGTGATTATAATTAAAATATTACTTTACCTTACTATTTTTTAAAGTTAGTAAAGATCAGTTCAAGACGAAAATTTTTGCACAAAATATACAATTGAATTTTTATCATAAAGGTGACTTCGTATTTACACGTTGTTTTCACGTATAAATACGAAGTCATCTTTATGATAAAAGTTCAATTGTATTTTTCGTGCGTAAGTTTTCGTTTTGAACTGTTCTCTACTAACTTTAAAAAGGTGAGTTAAAGTAATATAAGGTAAACGGATTCTTACGGATTTGAATGAAACTTTGTACTTTGGTAGAGTATGTCCTGGAATAACATATAGGACTATTCCCGACCTTTTATTTTAAATAATAATAAATATATTGTTATAATGTGATTGAAATTATGTTATTTAAGAATTTGTGATTTAATATTTTGTAATTAAAGTAAATAGTAATTAGTGTGACGTAGTTTCATACTAATACATAATAAATATGATGTGATTTTTTATCTATGTAGTTCGATAAAAATATTATTTCATTTATTTATTTATATTACTAATAATGAAGGTAAAAGTTAAAAAAATATATAATTGATAACTTAAATAATATATATATATTTCTTTTATTACGAAATATTTAAAAGTGAAAATTAAAATACGACAGAATTATGTACAGCTATAACTGAGAAAATCGCATAGATATTTGAAAAAAATAAAGTTTGATTTATGACCAAAACAGTTTAGTTAGAAATTAAAAGATTTTATCAATTATTGCGGGCGAAACCGCGACAGGTATAAGCTAGTAACTTATAAACCAACAAAAATGAATTGCTTTAATAATTTATTCAAAGAAAATACGTCTATAAAATACTACCTATAAAAGAAACATTATTAAATTTTAAAATCCAAACAATTATTGGTAACCACAAGTTCAATTAAAATTTATATTTAAACTAAATATTCCAAGCTAGAAAAATAATCAAAAGTTGTCTACCTATTTATATTTCTAGAAATTACAAAGAGACTAGCGCCCAATCAGCAAAAGAAAACATTAAGTGTTCCATAAAACAAATTAAATTTCAAAATTAAATCTTCTAATGAAAAATTACAGATGCCTAAACAGAACTATTTCAATCGCATAAATAATCTAAGTGTTTCACAACACTCAGACCCATTAAAGGTCGTTAAAATTTGAAATAATCAATAAAATATATAAAGTTTATATATTGCCATCCTGGAAAGATTATGTACAAGTCCAGACCAGGACTCCTCGTGGAAGTGTCGGATATAATAGTCCATCATGCTAGCTGACCAGAACAGGACTTCTCATGGAAGCTTCGGATGTAATAGTCAACCGGGTATGCTGAGCTACTTTGTTATATAGGTCTAGTTGATGAGTAAAGGGGTGAGATATTTTCATATTAAAAATACAACGTTGTGAACACGTGCTTAAGTCACGTAGGATGGACACCTGGTGAGTTGGTAGACAAAACCTGGCACGTGCCCAAGTCGCGTAGGCTGGACGCCTGGTGGGCTGGCCGTTAGCTTGAAACACTCTTCAAGTCACGTACACCGGACACCTGGTGAGTTGGCCGTTGAATCTTGGTACGTTCAACAAGCCACGTACACCAGACATCTGGAGAGTTGGCAGTGTAAGCTTGTCCTGACATCAAATCTTGTAGGCCAGACATCTGGTGAGTTGACTGTTAAGATTGTGAGTGGCCCGTTTGTAGTCCAGCAGGGCCATTCAGCGCATCTCTGGATCCCCCTTTTGAAAATCTTGTCGAACAATAGTTCATCGCTTGACTGTCTTCTCTTCATCGTTAACTTTTGTGTGAACAGGTTGGTCATGGAACTTGTGCTACACCAGAAGATACAATGATTGAGTAAAGCACATATTTTAGACATAGTAAGTTTTGTAATACTTGATATTGCAAGATGTTTATGAGTATAGGCATTATTTGGAGTGGGTAGTATGAATGTAAACTAGCTAGTCTTACTAGTGTTACTATTGCAAGGATGTCTATATGTATTGGTTTATTTGGGCTGGGTAGTAACCTTGTTGCACTAACTAGTATTGCTGCAACCCCCCCTTACTATACTAGGGTGAGGATGACTGGAAAATCAGGTGATAATATAGCCTAATTTTAACAACATATCTTTATTTTTTAATAAACAATGAAATAGTACAAAATTTTAGCACATCAACAAAAAATAGAGCGTGAAGCGCGTCTTCCTTTCTAACATAGAAACACATCCGTTTAGAGTACGGAGACCTTAACTTAACAATGCTCAACCCCGCAGGGAAATGTAACAAAGGGTAACAGCAAATGCTAACACGCAAGCGGGATGAACATAATCATACATATTAAACAACAACCCTAAATGACTAATATCATCAGCTGACCTAAGGTGAGAACGGCGACGTAGGGCCTGGGATTATTGTTTTGCATCAAAATTTTCTTTCAGCGTAATGGGGGGAAACCAGTCAACATTATTGTTCAGCACTTAACTCATATTGGAATATTGAACTTTGCAACGACATCGACCACCAGCGTCCCAATATATATACAGAAATGAATTCACAGATAGGGGAAGGGACGCAAGGAGATGGAGGGAAGGAGAAGCGATAAACAAGACGACAAGAAGGATCGGGTAACTAGTCGAACAATCTAGACGCTACGCGTGGCGGAACAAGAGAACTATCTTCTTTTGTTTCTGGCCAGTCTCGGGTTTGATCCTTAGTAGTGGTCCGTTGAACGCTCCGCTAGTCTATCGGGCGGTCGGTTGGAGTGAGGAGGTCAGTGCTAGTGCTCGTGTGCTTCAGCTCATCAGGGAGGTTTTGTGAGTGTCACCCCATTCGATTTAGCCAAAATACGTAACTCGTTACATCTAACGTGTAACTTGTTACATTGCTAATATTAAAAAAAAAAATTGGTTTGAAAAAAATTAATTAATGATACAGTGCACCGCACAGACATTCCCTTGTGAATTACTGATGACAAATTTACTCAAATTTGATTCCTAATTGTAATATACAATGGAAGTAAGCACACTCTGGGTTGGTTACTATATGAGAAAGTATTTAAGATTGTGTCGTATTATTCATTTTAATTTACGTGAACATATTTATAAAGCGATTGAAGCTATACCACCAAAGAAAGACGAATGCAGAATTTCTCGGTTTGCTCTTTCTTGGATATTAGCTATAGGTCAGTGGAACACCCAGGAGAGTGAAAACTGGGCATTGGTCTTCTCCAAGACTCAATACTATTTTAATAACTACATAAATAATGTAATAGTTAAAATATAGAGTATTAAAGATGTATCGCGTGCATAAGCTATATTTTAGAACTAGGTTTATGATTTATAGTTCAAAAGAGATATATATTATGCACATTTAAATAGATCCTATATTTCCTATTGAAAAAATAGCAATTCATACTTGATTCGATATATTGTACGCAAGGCCAAAGCCAGATAAGTATTGGATTAAAACTATTTTATTTACTCTTTAAAAATAACAAAATAAATACAATAAACGATATATATCTAGTAGTATTGTGATTGTCGAAAAATTGAGCTCGAGATTTCGATAAAATTAATGTTGACGTTTCATGACCCCCTCAAATCAAAAACATGGTTTTCGCAATGCTGTCCGTAGAGCCGAAAATCTTTTACTAATTGGGCTAAAACTTGATATAGGCCTATGGAGTTTTCATAAAATCTTCCTGAGGATTAAAAAAAATTAAAGTTAAGAGTAGTTTACTGAAGGGCAAAAAGAGAAAAAAAATTGTTTTCTCAAAATTTGCTGCAACAATTTTGGTTAAATTTTATATACACTGTTTATCATTATTATCAAGATGGAGATTCTCATTTTCTCAGGAAAATGACTTTGAGGGTACTTTACAGAAAGGAAATTCTCCTATTTTCATAATTTCTCCCAATTATTTTAATTACGAAATAACAACATTGAAAAATTGTAGTACTATTAAAGATAAAGATCATTTATTTGAAATACAATTTTATTAAGCCAACAAATTCCAATCTATAATTAAATATACAACTTTTTAATTCAAGTCTATAAAAATAAATGTGATTGCTATGCTCTGGTGCACAAAGAGTTTTCTTTTTTCTCACTTTTCCTGTAATAGTATTCCTAGTTTCTAAACCCATAAAGTAACAGTGTATATTATCTCATTTATGATCTTTGGTGTATTGTTTTTACAACAATGTATAAGCATATAATTTAGTTTTACAAATCTTACGAGCCTTTAGCAAATGTATGTTTTAAGATATAAGCGAAAGAAAGTCTGTGGAGTGCATCGTGCCCTTTATTTATTTAAACGACAATTTTTATTATCTACTAGTACGATAAACACTTATTCTTACAAATCTTTCTGCAAAATTATACACATTTGAAATCTGTACTACTCTATTTTGTAAAGAGCAAATGTTATCATATACTTTTTGATTTCAAAACAATTCTGAAGCTCAATCTGCTACCATAATCGTAAACACTTATTCTCAAACAAAATAAATAATAAGTCTAAATTGAATTTAAAAAATTAATCAATTAGGGCATCATTAATCAAACTAATAAAGATAAAATAAATTAAACATAGGAGAAAAAACGTATATGTATTACAATATATTATGTTTACATTAAGTATTGCAATCCTTATAAAATCTTTTCTAAGAACTAATCATATCAAATAATATAACCATTTTTGTACTGTACATACCATAAAATATTCATGCGTTCATAATGGTATTATTTATCTTTTTCTGTGCATCCATTACAGACTGTAGTTCCCGAAGTGGCATACTTCTGAAACGACGAGGATCAATTATTTCTGGCAACATTGCTTCCATATAATACATACACAGCCTTGCAGACATTTCTTTCTCCCAAAAGTCATCGTTTCTAGAAATTCTTTCAATATGATGGCCTCGTTGAGTCCACACCATGAAGTCACAATATATCGTTTGGGTTATATGGAGTTGACTCAGAACTTGATAGAAGTAATGATGGGATCTTTTAGCTTCAAATCTAGTCCCAGGCAAAAGTTTTTCAACCTTTTGAAGCAGTTTCAGATGTCATATTTTCCGCGGTTTTAGGACATTTTAACTCTAAAATTACATCTTCACCAAGAATACTATCAGCAAATACCATCATACAACCCTAATTTAAACCTACAAACAAGCCACATGGTTCTACCTTGACCCCTATAATTCTTTTATATTCAGCCCCAGCTATTTACTCATTGGCCTTGCCATACTATGTTGCCTCTGTATGTATAGATTCGGAATACAGACGTTTTGTGACTATTTTTGCACAAGATGTTGTTGGTTTCATTCTGAACATCACCCCAAAGTTTTATGCTGTCAAACGGTTCTTTATTTCCTCCCTCAACCGTTCATTTTCAGACTGCCCACTTGTCAAATTTGATAAATTCTTTTGATGTCCTGGGGAGACACTAAGATTATTGAGGAAAACAGATATTTCCTCTTCATTACATCATCATCTATATCAATTTTTTTTGACATAAGTCACCATATTCAGTTTTACCTCACGAATATTTCACAAATCATTGAATAGTGCTTCAGCTGTTAGACCCATTTTAGCATTGTAAGCAATTGCACCCCAGGTTGCGTTTTTTAAACGTGTTATTCGAAGATTCGGTAGAGTATTTTTTGTTGAAGAAGTCTCAGTTTGAAATTTGTATAGTGACTTTGTGAAACATTTAATGGCATGGTTAGCGCATTCAATTTTACGCACTTGCCTTCCATAAGAAATAAATCACTTTACGTTTTTTAATACACTTGAATCACCATCACAAATCATGGTGTGATGCTGTATTCCATGCATTTGTTCACTTTTCTGAAACGATTCTACAATGATGTCTGATTCCACTCCTATAGATGGCTTATTCCAATTCTTAAAGCATTTATCATGAGTATCTGGTAGCCCTTTATTCTTTAGCTATCCCCACATTGCACAGTATTTATTTCTAACACCAACACACCACAATGTTTTGGTCCGGTGTCCGATGACGCATCCCACTCTGGCACTAGCTGCATAGCGATGGCCATGGCTATGATGTGACCAGCCTCCATCGACAATGACAGTTATAATGGAATTCCCGTTTTATATTCGTCACAATTTTCTTTTGCCAACTTTAGCTCTTCTTTACCAGCCTCCAACATATCGTTGATAAGGATGGTCTTCCATACCTGTAACATTAGAATTTTATTTAATATATATACATATGTTTTTTCAACAATGTAACTTATTTGTAGAAAAATGGAGAAATAATTAATCACTATACTATCAAAATCTAGTTGCCTAGCTATGATCTGATGAAATTGTGAATATAGAATATACTGTACAGCACCAATAAATATAACTAGTTTACCTTTCACATATTTTCCTCCAATTATATAAGGTTTTATGGTTTAATGGTTGAACACCCATAAAAGAAAACACTTCTTCCATATCAGTGTAGCCTCCTACAGTTGAAACAAACCCCCAAACTGCTGCACATTTTAAATAAAGACTCCTGAACAACTTTTTGGTTGAACTATCTTCTGAGTAACACTCTGGATCATCCCGCTTCCTTTTTATACCCTTGATTTATAATGCTTCACTCGATAGTTTACGTGTCTGAAAACAAAATGGGCATTTAATGACTAAGCTCCAAATACATGACATTGATTTTGATTAAATAAGTTGAAACCATCCCTTAGAACTCTTTTCACATTTCTAATAATGTTACTCCAACGAACGTAGGTTCCTAACAAAGTATTGTCCATCAACAAAAAATCAGCCAGTTACCATTTGAAGATTTGGATCTTTGTCTGGATCAGTACACTCATTTTCAATAATTAGAGGTGGTTATTATTCAGGGGTTAATATTACAGGTAACATCGTAGTTGATTAATCGATGTCTAGTCTGTATGAACACAAACAAAATAATACTCGTAGCAAAAAACATAACCAATAGCTTATTTGAGGGAGTGTCTTACGACTCACATACCCACTTCATTCTAGCTCTGTTCAGGTTTATATAATTTATTATGTAGCCCAATACTTTACTTACTTACTTTTTACATCATATACTTTTTCCAGCGTATAATTGGGTCACAATTTTTATTCAAGCCATATATTTTACACTACCAGCTTGATTTAGGCCTGTTGTAACTTCAAATGCCTTGTAATCTAACTTAAGACTAGGACAAGCACAAAATCCAGTCCCCGACCGTTAATTAATCATTGTGAAAGGGTAAACCAACATTTTTCCAATGATAAATTTTCGGCCATACCATGAATCAAACCCGGGACCCTTAACTCAGTGGACGGACAAGCTACCAATTAAGCTAAGGTGTTGGATGAGAGAGACTATTCCAATAATAAAATTAATTTTAAATATTTATTATTTAGAAAGGGTGCTGGTGAAATGGGGTTGTTCAAATTTTCAAAATTAAATAATAAATAACTTTTCAGTGTGGTAGAAGATTGAATTTTTTCAGGCCGTTATAATAACTATCCCATATATACATTTAGGTTTGATTTATAAATTTGTAAAAAGAAGAAGTAGTAAATAGGGAGTGAAATTCCTTAAAGATTTCTAAAACTAATATAAGTAACACTTTTTGGTGTGATATCGACATGTAATAGTCGAATGACGTAAGAATACTTCAAATTTGAAAATTTAAGCCCGGGAAGCGAAAGAGTTCGAAATTGATAGCTATTGTAGACCACTACTTATCTGTGTTATTTTAACCCTTTTAATTAGTATAACCTTTTTATATATACTATACGTACTTATTGCCCTCCTTAACATCTTCTTACTTTTCCCTTATTACCCCTTTTATGCACTTAAACTTTATTTTAAACTTATTACATAACCTTTAAAAGTTAATGTGATTTAATTGTTACCCTTTTTAATATTTTTAGTTACCCTAAACTATTCTCCTGGCCAAAGCTGTACTTCATGCTAGTAATATATAAAAAAGAAAGTGAATGTAGGTGTGTGTTCAAAAAAATCCAAGCCCCTTCGAGATAGGATGAAATATTGAAATTTTAAAGATCTTTATAAGGACCACCTCATTTAACGAGGAAAATCTACGAAATTAGGAATTTCAAAATAGGGCTCCAAGACATGGGAGAGGGGGTTAAATTTAAGAAAGACGCTTTAACTGAGGTAGAAAATTGAAATTTGGTAAGAAGGTAGGGGGACCATTCCAAAAAATCATATAAGTGTTAACATTTCAAATTTATGAGTGAAAGCTGAGCGGGAATTCTAAATTAGAATTGCCATAGTTAGCTTGGTATTGTGCAAGAAGGAATTATATAAACGCTAGCAGTCGGATGTTGAACGTCCTAATTTGAATAGTTTGATATAATGCAAAGAATGAATCAGCTTGCTAGTAAATTATATAATATATGAGATGATTTCACACTAAATCATTATTTGAAATAAATCTCTTCCCCAGCCCCCTCCAAAATAAACACAATATAATATTTAGTCACAAAAGAATGTCTAGTTTTCTGAACAGTTATTATGTTTATTATTATTATTAGCACCGCGTCTTACTACCCGTTCGGGTTATACGCACTTACGCTAATGTGAAATGGTAGGGTGATTGTGAGATGAAATGAAGGACCTACAGTTTAACGTGGAATCCGAACCACGGTGGAGGCCTGGCATTCCTCACATTCACAAGATGTCTTGTCAGAGGTGAAGGAAGGGTTTGGTAATCAGATAAATCTTTGCCGGGACCGAGGATTGAACCCCGGCTGCCAGCATAGAAGTCTGACACCTTACCCCTAGACCACCAGGTCACCAACAGTTATTATGTTATGGTCGGATAAATAAATCGAGCATTGAACAATGACGTTCATGTAATGGTGAAAAAAACCCTACTTTGCTTAAATTGTATTTGCTTAAAATAAATTAATAAAAATGCACAGTGTTGGTCAAAACAATAAAAGTATGTAACATTAATACATATTTGTAGTTGTCAACACAAAATTTATATTTAAAATACATAAAAATGCACACAAGTTTTCAAAACAATAAATTAAAAAGGGGAATTATTCATAAATGTTAATCAACACTAGGTCAATAAACCACACACAAAAAAATCCGTAGCTTATGGAAACAGCTGTTATTTAACAAATGTTCTTCACTAATAAAACTCCCTTTAACATTAGCCCTGATCTTTGGTTTATCTTTTTAAATCACTTTAAATATATTTTTTACCTAGTGAGCGTATCATTTAAAAAATAAAATATTTAATGATGTCTTAGAAATAAACAAACACAATATATCTATTGACATTATTTATTTGACATTCTTTCTAATCAAAAGAGGAGTGGTGACTTTCCGCTCAAAGCTCTTGAATGTGTTGTTTCATGTAAGGTTATTTCTTTGAAATGAGAAGAACAACATGCAGATTAAAAACTGATACAAGTTAACACAAATAGCTATTTGGCATTTTAGTAAGGTTTTCTCTGGCTCCTATAATGAGCACAACACCCTAGATAAGGCCCTTCTCGACGTTCTTCGACTTTATTTTTTAACTCAGTGCCTTACTAACCGTTCCGGCTATACACATTTACTCCCGCTAATAAGGTAGGGATGATGAAGGTAGAATTTAGGTGAAATGTACCTGTACTTGCATACAGAAATAAAAGAAAAGTATTAGGATAAAATACCTTGAGAATAACCGGCTGCGAATTGAACCCTGATCTCCCCGTTGCCAGTAGGCTAGACTAAATGAACCTTGCAATTAGTCTACGTGTTCACTAATACAGCCATAGATGATTTTAGTTGAGATTGTTATTCCTATTCTCGAACAATATTTTGTTTTATGTTTGTGGCGCTATTTTTATACTTTAGCATTCAATCATAATATAATAATGCTGGCCGTTTGGTATACTTCACTGGTCTTGGAGTAAAGTGTTCGCCTCAAGACCCGGTGTTCGTGGGTTAAAACCCTGCCAGGGTCATAGGATTTCTTTCGAGTGATAACAATTCATATCATAACTTCTTTTGGAGGGAAAGTAAAGCCATCGGTCCCATGTAGATTGTGGTATGTAAGGTTTGTGAAAATACCTTTCCCGGCAAAATTGTTAGGTCCTTTCGATCTCACTAATAGAAATTCTCGTGTGATTATATGATCATTTGGTTCAGGAAGTGCACGTTAAATACAACAAATAAATAAAACTAGTAGTTGGACCCGTTCCTTACCCACGCAATAAAATTTCAAATGATATCAAATTAATACGTTTAACACCAAACCAATTATTGTCATTAATCCGGCCCTGCTTAATAATTGCTGAATAATTGTTCGATTAAATATCTCTTTAAAATATTTGTTAGTGTTGTGATCTATTAGAACATTTTCTTACGAAACTAATAGTCCGTACGTTGTATGAAATAAACTATTGATATTTCTAATACAAAGTTGAAAATGAGAAAACCTGTATTTATTATTATAATTATTAGGTGTAAAGGTGTATTTATTGTTAGCTAATCTAAATACCTGTTTTATACTCGATATAGATCAAATTTAAATTCTAACATTTACCGAGGAATAGCTATTTCATTTATTTGTTTGGAGTTTTGTTTCAAGTTTTTACCCCAAAAGTGAAACTTTGTGAATTTGTTTGAAACTATCACAAATATATCAACACAAAAGAAAAAAAACTATTCACACATGGACTAAATATATAAAACATTACTAGTTCAAATGTATTGCATTTTTAAAGGAAAAAACAAACAAAAACTTTAGAATTATTTTCACTGAAAAATGTCTATTTGAAAACCAGAGTTTGGGACGTCAGTCACAACAAACCCTCATGGTACTGCGAGGGAAGCTAGCTATCGGTCGTTGAACGGTGGAGAAAATTGCTTCAAGATACAGACAAATCAACGATATTCTGTTTTTAAAAATACAACACTTGATGTGCTGTTTCAGAAAACTGTTCAGGGGAAGAGGTATTAAAATATGGAGGGGGTGAAATTATATACATATTTTCTTCGGTTTATTTTTAATTATTAAATATAGCTTTTTTAATATGACCCTTGTTCAAATTATTAACTAAAACACATATTTAAAAAAAATATTCAGGAAATAGCTAAAGAAAAAATCTTTATGAAAACAGAGACATCAAATTTTTGAAAAACTATTTTGGGCGTAATCATGGAAGAAAAATCATAACAATTATTTTAAAAAGTTGAAATTCAATAAATGATATCTTTTTTTTTAATAATTGGATTTACATAAACAAAATTAATTTTGTTGAAACAAACGACCTTTATTTTAATAGGAGAGAAACGTACAAAGCTATTAAACAATAACTACCATCAAATTTAAGGAGGTTATTAGTACATGTTTTTTTTTTTTTTTTTANTTTTTTTTTTTTTTAGATACTCGCTGGGAGTTCCCCCTTAAAGTGTACAAGTAAAACAAGCCTTAGCCACCTTTCTCGCTATTTAGCAGATGTATCTGAACTGACTCTCCCTTTACTTTATAAGAGAAAATAATTGAGAATGCAGTAAGCTAAAGTGTACAAAGCGAGCAAAGTTATGGAAACGGAGAATTTATAGGAGTAAATTATTTATGAAAATCAGTAAATACTGTAGTATAAAATATTGTATCTAAAGATGGAGGTGATACAAGTGTATGTCCCACAAGTGGGGTGCTTAGCTGAAGAAAAAGACATATAGAAAATGAGTGTCAGATAGTAATGGGTGATTTAAATGAAAAAGTAGGAAAAGAGAGAGAGAGAGTAGGGTTTGAGAAGGTTTTCAGGAAGGACGGGGAGAAAAAACCAAGAAGGTAAAGGGCTGTTGGAATCAGTGGCAGTTCATGACCAAAAAAATACGTGGTGCACAGTTCAAATATTATAAAATTCGGTCTATACACACTTTTAATATATCGTACCTATCTATATTTACATATCGTTTTACTTAGGCTAATATTTTACAGCAGTACGGGGATGTGTAAAGCTTCGAAATAAATATAGGATTCTACTTTACAAATCAACATTCATTGGGGAAAAATAAAAAATAATTGAACACACCTACATTATTACAATCTTCTACTTTGCTGGCACAATCATAAATAATTAAACACCTTAGAATAAAACAAGCACATAATAAATGAAAAAAATTATTTTCAAAACACCCAACAATTTAATCTTAAACGCCTCAAGCTACTTTAAATAAAAACTCCATTCTTCTTTATTTAGATTTTGCGAATTTCTCAATGACTTTAGAGAGTTAAAGTCTGAAATGTTCATAATAAAGTTTATTTCGACAGACAGCATGGCCAGAGCTGACAACCTTTCCTGGTACATAGTATTTCTTAAAAATGTTTTGACACGTTTTAGTGTAGGAAAACATATTTCTGCTTCTGCCATTGTCATAGGGATTGTTATAATAATATTTAAAAGTTTTAAGCATTATTCAAAAATTTCACTTAAATTGTTTTCATTTATATATGTTAAAGCGGCAGTCATATTTCGAAATTCATCCCTGACGTAAATGCTACTTAGCACTGTTCGTAGTTTTTTGCATCTAAAAATGGGTATGAATTTCTTGTGAGCTCTAAATAATTATCAGGAAACAACTTACAATAATCAGAAAACTTTTCTGGCAAAAACAAATTTGCAGCAACAAGATGACCAGTAAAGCTGAATCCGTCTTTTGCTTGACAGATGATGACGTCACAAACTTCTTTAGCCTCTCTATTACGAGTGTGGCTCTCATTTCGTCTCCACTTTATTTTATTTTCATCAAGATCATCAGTTATAGAGTTTTCATTTCTTATTTTGGAAATTTCCTCTATGAAACAATCTATTTTGTTTTTTACAAACTCCGGAACAGTTTCCCTTTTTTGCAACTGGTTATACAATATATCCACATGAGGCATTATTTTATGAAAAAAAGTTAGCCAAAATATAAAAACATCGTCATTTAATGTTCTCTTCAGACCTGACGCTTGTTCAATTCTAACTATATGTCATCTCTCGTTTCTATTGTATCCATGCACTCTATAAGCTCTTATCTATATTCGCAAACTGTGTTTACTGTTCGAGAATGAAAGTTCCATCTTGTAGGTGCTGGTCGTGTAACAATACAATGCTTCGTATTGTACGATTACTACCCCACCCAACCTGATATCACACGTTCGAGTCGCTAAAAGCATACTACCCGCTCCCCAGAATAACCTCGACGAAACCTACAATAGTAATCTTCACTATTGTAGCCCAATGTAGCCCCAACAATTACACAAAAATCAGCATTCTTAAATATCCATTATAAACTGTCTACTAAAATAACTGTTCCACACGTACCTTCCGATCTTCAAGCTGGCCTCGCTACGACGCTGCCAAGTCAAAACAGCCAATGCAAAAGAGTGGGGCGAATACGACTTGAGAAGTCTGTATTCAACGATCTACCCGGCCCGATAATTACGTTAACACTAGACAGTGTTTCCCAAGAGTCCAGTCACCAAATCAACAAACCTTGTTCTGCCCCCTGGCGGAGGGATAAGGAAACCCTCGCCAAACATTGGATGCTTCTACACCGGTCAAAGAGATGGATTACTGCATTGCGACAATCACACATCCAATCAGCGACCAGGAAAACTTGTGAAGTTGCATCATAATGACGAAATGGACTGTTACTGCGTAACTGACTAGTATGTGTAAACCCCCCCCCCCCTTTGTTCTTGTTTTCTAGACTCAATATAAAGAGGGATGTAAATTGTAAATGGGTAGCATTACTGTATCATTACTATTGAACGTTAGAGATGTAGCGTGTTAGGAAGGAACGTTTGGTAGAGGTATCATTATCTAAGAACGTTTGATAGATGTATAGCGTTAGGAAAGACCGTTTGATATGGATAGTATTATCAAAGATGGTTTGATATAGGTAGCATTAGGAAAGAACGTTTAGTATAATTTATGTTTGTAACACTGCTTTTTATTGAGGTCATGAACGAGGGTCCAACATTAATTTGTTAAATGTCTAGTCAACGCCATGGGGAAATTGCGTCTGACTTTGTATCTTTTATTTTTACATTGCTAACTTTGTGTTGGGATCACTTTGATCAAACTTTAATGTGAACTGTTAAATCATTGAGTTAACGTAATTGGAAGTTATTTCGTTCGAAATGTCAATGTAATATTTGTATAACTTATTCTTTATTTGCGTCTTGGAAGACCTTTAGTCCTGTTTTGGCTTAAGTGTAACTAGCCATAACCCAATTTATGAAAGACCTTAAGACCAGTTTTCTTTGTGAATGTTCAGCGCGAATAAAGCAATGTTTTCTTTTATAGTAGTAGCTATAGAATGTTTTGAATTAAGGCCATTTTTCCCGTGTTTGTTTCCTGCTTTGTGCAAATTAAAGTATTCTTCATTTAAATCTGCTCTCTTTCCTGTTGTCATTTATATATGTACGTTACATCCTTCCTATCCTATAGTTTTAGGGGCCTTATCTATAGGATCGGCGGAGGGTGTAATAGTCGTGATAAACGTTTACCCACAACTTAATCTAAAATCTCTGTTCTCTGAGGGGAATTGGAAAAATTGTACAAAATCCTCCTAAAATGGCGAAAAATATACGGACATTACGATTAATTGGAGCTGCATTTGACATTATTAAATTTAGTTGATGGGCATGACATTGAATATAAGAAGCGTTAGGATAGCTCTGCTTTATTTTAGCCTGAACACCATTGAGAGATCCACTCATAACTGAAGGACCATCATATGCTTGTGCTTTTAACTTATGAGGCTCTTTCTCTACATGTTGATCTATTTCCTCTTTGAGACAATTTGACAAAGATGAAGCGTCATGAAATGGGGGGTTTACATAGTTCCAAAATCTTTCCACTGGTTTTTCGTTTACTATAACCCGATAAATTATTACCATTTGAAAAGTAGCTGAGACATCAATTGTTTCGTCAGCTACAACAGCCAAAAAACTGGCATTATTACAGTCAACTCTCGATTTTACGACCCCGGGAATAGCGTCCCTCTCGAAGTAACGACCCTTTTTTGAGGAACCGTGAAAAATGTGGGGGAAAAGGTTGAAAAGTTTAAGGAAATCGGCTGTAAAATGTGTTTGTTGCATTTATTTAGGTCGCTGCGTTGCAATTATCTTTGTGAACGCTGTATTACTAGTAACTGGGGTGGGTCAGGTATAAAAAAAGACACCACCTCATCAATGCCAGCCAATATCACTTGACTCTG
>CABEEJ010000272.1:23014-74933 GCA_901482245.1 Timema douglasi
GTAAAGACTGAAGTTGGATGCCCCACATTGGAACGCCAATTGTAACAGACTGACTTTGGATGCCCCTAGTCGAGACGTCATTTGTTACGTTCTGCTGGAATGCCTTCACGTTGAGCGCCATTTTAATGTACTAACTTCACTTTGGTTTGAAGAAGATATATATTACAAATAAATGTCTGGAGAAGAGATACTTTTGTATAAACTTTAATGGTATAATGTATTAAATATCCCTGTCGTTTGAAAAAGAAGAATGGAAACCATTTAGGTGAAAACACCTTGGCCGTGATTCCAAACACAACCAAGCTAACATTATCAAACTATACGAGATTGATGCTGTAATGTATTACACATCTCTCTCGTCTGCCGAAGAAGATTAGAATGACGCGTCTACAAAGCTAGCGTCTTCTTGAGTCGAGACGTGTGAACCCCGTAGTTAACACTCTCGAACCCAGACCACTCTTTGCTTTCTTTCCATCGACCAAGGGGGTTAGTTTCTTTTAGCGCGTATATTAAGCAAACAGACGAATTATCCTGCACCTGCTATGTAATTACTGCGTAAATACAACCCGGAAATAAAACCATGCTTCTGACGCGTGCAGCTAAATGAAAGAAAAAAAAGAAACATGGCCGTAGTCTAGAAAAGATGAGTTTACTTTATATTAACTGAAAATAAGAAATATTAATATATTTACTTTAAAATATGATCTCGAATACTAAAAAAGACAGGAAAAATCGATATCATTACAATGTATTAAGTTTAAAAAAAAGTTTTGCGCAAAATTTATTTTATATTTAAGATAAGCACTAAAACAGTAAATTATTATGAACTAATTAACTACTATTGACATCATTATTGTACATATTTAATTGTGTACATATTGAAAAAGAAAAACCACACTTTAAAAAACATTATAACTGGTAGTAACGCTTTAGTTGATCAAAACAAATCGCCAAGTTCGCTATCAAGATGCGCACATGACCTTGAGTTCATGGTTCACTTTAAAACTTGCAAGGTCAACAACTTATCTTCCTCTCGATGCACATGCTCAAATTGTTGTATGCCCCTGGAGTTTAGTAGAAGTACGAGGACAGCGCTAGCTGTCAGGAAAACAAGTGGAATATTATGGTACATACAAAAGCATAGCTGATTTTAAGATATATATATATCGATTCATTATGAAATGTTATTATTTAATTAAAATAATGTTAAATACTATTTTGTGTGAAATTATAAGCGGTGCATTTGCACCTGCGCACTTAAGAGGAGTTGCCACTGGTTGGAATTATATGCAAGAAATAAAATGAAAGTGGTAAACAGCTGGTATAAGAAGGAAAAAGAAAGTCACAAGATCACTTGAAACAGTTGGGTTGGGGAGCAAAAGTCGGTGATAGACTACTTTATCATGGATGCAGAAATGAGAAGGCAGACCATAAACATCAAGGAAATACCATGTGTGTCCTTAGATTGTGGCCACAGGTTTTTGGTGACAGACATACAGGTATGGGAATATTGAAGAAAAGTAATAAGACAAGAAAGAAGAATCAGGGTGTGGAGTCTGAAAAATGAAGAAGAAAAAGGGGTGTACCTAAGAAAGGCAATAATCTTAAAACCAATGGCGGCTCGTAGCTAAAATTAGTGAGGGTGCTGATCCATAAAATGTTTAACTTTTTTTTTTTAAATGTGTAAAAGGAAAAAAAAATGCATAAAAAGAAAATTTATTCGGAAACTTGATAAAATCTTAACACAAAAAATTTTTTTACTTTCTTTGACTTAAATTGTTACAGTTAAAGCTTGATCTATTAATTTAAAAATGAAATCCATTATTTTTGTTTTAATTTGCTCAAAAGGTTCAATAAGTTTCTCTTTGATCTCTGGATGACAATTGAGGAAATTGTTCTCCCTTGAAAGTACTGAAAGCGCATTGAGTCTTTCTGTTAAATAAAAAAACAGAAAAAAATGAATCAAATGGAATAGCTGTAAGCACATAATAATCTAATTCTACACTCTTCTACACTTTATCATATTTAAGAATATGGTATACGGTTTTTAAGCACCACACACGCTGAGTAAATAAAACTTCCTTCCACTGTGATGGTGGTGCCAGAGCCGGCACTGCGAGAGCAACAGTGCTCTCTCTACCTGGCAGTCCCACCTTTATCCCCACCCCTCCTATGTGCGCATGCGCACAACAGTCAAATACCACGTCGCTGGCACTGTGAAGTGCACAGTTCCATACAATAATTTTTTGTATATTTTTCATAAACTGCGGGATAGCTACTGAAGTACTGACATTAAGCTTAAGGAATATATATTGTACTACAAAAATAAAGAAAGAATTAAAGAAAAAAGGACTCATTATATTAAATGTTATCGATAATATTAAGTGGAAATAGGGGGTGCTGCAGTTCCGCAGTGCCTATACACGATCCGCCACTGCTTAAAACCCAAGGATAAGATGAAATGCAAAGTGTAGAGGTTGAGTGGGAAAGATTTAAGAACAGTCTGGTGGGAGCGGGAGAGGAGGTATATGGGAAGATAAGTAATGAGAGGAAGTGGAAGGAGACACCCTGGTGGAACGACAGAGTGAAGGAAGCAGTAGAGGAGAAGAATAAAGCATTTAGAAGGAGTTTTAAGATTAGGAACGAGTAAACAGAGGAAGACTATAAGAAGAAGAAGAAGAAGAAAAGAGAGAATCCAGGAAGGGTTGGATGCAAAAATGGACGGAAATGCTGGAATGCAATGTGCTATATAGCCAATTAAGAAACAAAAGGAGGGAGAAAATACAAGAAGTTAAAATAATATATAAAGAGGGAATGATGAGGGGATGGATGAAGTATTTTGAGAAAATGTTCAACCCGAAAGAAGAAAGAAATGAGAGTGAAATAGAGAAGCAGGAAGAGGAGGAAAGAGGCAGAGGACACATTAAAGAAGATGAAACAAGGGAAAGCATCGGGTGTGTACGAAGTGACTTTGGAAATTATAAGAACAGCAGGTGAAGTAGGAATACAATGATTATACAGGGTGCTGAGAATGGTTTGGAAGGAGAACAAGGTACCGGAAGATTGGAAAAAAGGGAGTTATTATACATATTTTCAATGAAGGAGAAAGGTGTACAAATTATAGGGGACTAACCCTGATGTGCCACCGTACAAAAATAAATGGGAAAATTCTGGAAAAGAAAATAAGAAATAAAATTAAATGAAGGTGGAGAGAGGAACAACATGAATTTAGGGAAACAGAGGTCTACAATAGATTTAATCTTTGCCATATGACAGCTGTTGGAAAGAAGGTATGAATATGGGAAATACTTGGTAATGGTATTTATGGAGTGGAGAAGGCATATAATAGCGTGGATAGAAATACGGTTTGGAAAGCGATGGAGGAAGAAGAATTGTAAAGAAGAGTGGCAATGAAAGTGAAAAGCATGTATAAGAATGCCAGGAGTTGTGTTAAGACTGAGAGTGGAAGGACGGGGTGGTTCCAAATTAAGAAAGTGGGTGAAGCAGGTGAGTGACTTCTCCCCATTATTATTTGTAATGGTAATGGAAACGGTCATGAACAAAGTGGCAAGAAAACTCGGGAGGTAGGAATGGAAGTCATGATGTTTGCTGATGACTTGATGGTATGGGGGGAGAAATAAAGGAAGTACATGAACAACTACAAGGGTAAGGCCTAATAAAGTTATAAGGTTGGATGTGGTAGAGCTGAGAAAAGTAAAGAACGTAGAAATCTCAGAAGTATGATTAAGGAGAAAGTTGGAAGGAGAGGATTTAATGAGAAGAGTACAGCAGTGAGAGTTTATAGGTGTGTATGAGTCCTGCTATGGAGAAGTTAAGTGCCCTTGAAGTGTAAAGAAATGTTGAACAGTGCGTACTCATTGTCACATTATGCAACCGAAACATGGGCATTGAATGTAAGAGAAAATATGAAAGTGGAGGCCATGGGAATGAAGTTTGTGGGGAGCTTGTTAGCTGTTACGTGTAGAAACAAAATTAGGAATGAAGTTTTCCAGAAGTAGAGGAATCAAGACTGAGATGGTATGGGCATGTAATGAGAATGTAAAAAGAAAGACTTCCAGAGAAAATATAGACGAAGCATGAAGGAAAAAGACCGCAAGGGAGGCCAAGAAAGGGATGAAAGGAGCAGATAACAAAAAGTGTTAAAATGATATGAGAAGAATGGAATAAATTAAAGGAGTAAGAATGGTCGAAGGATAGACGCATTATATTTAACTGACTCAGCTACAGGATGGAAACAGTTATTATTATTATTAGTACCGTATCTTACTACCCGTTAGGGTTTATAAGCTCTTACGCTGATGGGTAATGGTAGGGTGATTGTGAGATGAAATGTATGACCTACAGTTTCACGTGGGATCCGAACCACGGTGTAGGCCTGGCATTCTACAAATTCACAAGTTGTGATTAATACACGTCTTGTCAGAGGTGATGGGTTTGGCAATCAGATAAATCTGTTCCGGGACCGAGGATTGAACACCAAACCCCCGATGGAATCAGTTAATGATGATGAATTAAATATGATAACATTTAATAAGTCAGTACAACATCTACCGTCAGTTTCATGATGGCTCAAAAAACTGACCATAGGTAAACCTCCATCGAAAGCTAATAGGAGTGAAGAACAGGGTTGGCACAACAGAATATTATGTGAACAGAAAGATAGTGTCTGTTAACAACAAAGTTGAAAATATTCAATGAGATATAAATATAATAGTTTTAATATAGAGTGAATTAATAAATTACCTTTGGATAAGAGAGTCCTAATAACTGAGCTTATCAAATTAATGAGCTGACCCTCATTAATCCTACACATTAAGAAAGTTATACAACACCCACTAAATAGACTGACATGGTTAATATTGATATGTACTACAGTAACACCAATGCTAGTATTACAGTAACTGCAATATAACAGTCAAAGGAAGTTAAAGTTACGTAGTAATCTAACTTAGCTATCATAACTAGAATATCACACAAGAATCTTTTACATAGGGGTCAATTAGATCAAATTATAACTGCAAGATCTATTAAGGTTACACAATATTCATAACACCCACCTATAACTTGTTTAATTGAGCTAAGGCTTGAAACTCCTTAGTAGTGGGGGGTATTGATGGGCCCAGTTTAACCTACTTTCAGAGCCCAGTTTGACCTACTTTCCACATCCGTATGATTTACCGTTATTCCCCCTACCCCCTGACCTACTTTCCACACCCGTTTGATTCCCCCTCCTCTTCCTCCACCCCTACAGTCCTCGCCTCCCAAACCAGGACATGTTGGTTCTTGATGATTAATTATTAATGATTGTTAATTAATTAATTAATTGGTAGGATAGAGGTGTTGGAGTTTTTATTCATAAATTTGTTTATTAGAACCTCTCGCTAGGGCTGTCGGGGTAGAATGAACATTGACGGGCATCAATGGGGACAAGCGGTTCTAGTTGAGATCCCTCTCTAGCAAGTGTCAGAGGCCGACCGAGGGCTATCCAGGATTCGATTCCCGTGTCCAGGTGTCATTTTTCAATTTTCAGAACATGATATCTAAATGGTGTTATCCTCACTAAAATGCATAAATGATAAACTTCGGCTATTTGATTCATTAATATATGCAATCCCGTACAATTATAATATAATTGTCAAATGACAGCAATAAGCCAATTACCGAGTCGCGGGTGGCTGCGTTGTCTGATGGCTGTGATCTTATATAATCACATACTTATAAGCTGACAACTTCCGCACGTCCATCATAGACTCTGCCTTAAACTATGAGTGAAGAGTGAAGCATGACCATGAGCATGGGACTAATCCTGGATAGCTCAGTGGTAAGAGCATAGGCATACTAAGCCGAAGGTCCCGGGTTCGATTCCCGTGTCCAAGTGTCATTTTTCAATTTTCAGAACATGACATCTAAATGGTGTTATCCTCACTAAAATGCATAAATAATAGCTTCGGCTATTTGATTCATTGTTTTACTTTATTTCTGCCCGAAAGATGTGGTTTATTTTGAGACACACACATGGCCTCACAGTGTAAAGGGGAGGCTGGGCGCGAAACTGCCACCCAATCAGAGCATAGCTTTTGGCATATTTTGTTACTTATCTTGAGGGATGAAGCAAGTGGGTTGTCGCCCTTCCTAAGCAATCCACGAATGGGTAAAACGTATGATTGTTGTATAGATCTCCCTCCTCCTATCTTCCCCAAAGTGTTGTTGAGATGTGGTTATGGTATATAAAGGGGTCGTCCTGGTGGGTTAAAAATCCATTTTAAATTTAACAATTGACGGGCACGATATATTCAGTCCAATTTAATTGCCCTCCCCAACAACCATTCTTTGTGGTTAATCTTTCCGGCGTCATCAAGAAAGAAGTGGTACAATAATGGTAAGTCATCCCAACACTCCTCGTTACACCAGGAAACAGGATGGTAGCACAGATTTGGCGAGGATTTAGCGATGGAAGCCCTCACCACCACGATGACCATAGAAGTAAAATGCCCAGCCTTAACATCGACGTCAGGAGAATGGGGTTCATCAAATATGGCGAGCTCGCGGAATTTATCCCAGTTGGCACGTTTAAGCCCCCATGCTCTACTGGGAGGATCTTGACGTGGTAAAGCATAACGGGGCCACATAGGTCCGAGTGAACCTCCCAAAGGAAGTAAGCAGCGATCCCGAGACTACATAAAGTTAGGTCGATGGCAGAGGATACATCAATAAAGGTGAAGAAATGTGTCTGGGTCCCAGTGTTTATTAGCACCAGGTTTCCCGAGAAAATAATATCCTCTACCATCCTCCCACGGGAGTCTGTAAAATTAGACCCCCACACCAGGTTATGAGCGTTAAAGTTTCCCAAGATGATATAGGGGGCAGGAAGTTGTATAGAGAGGGCCTCTAGGCTCCTCTTTGAAACAAGTTCACCTGGTGGGAGGTAGATGCAGAATACTGTCACTTCCATAGCAAGGAAGATTCGGACAGCGATCACTTGGAGATCAGACACGATATTAATATGTTTATGGTATATATTGTTTCGTGCGAGTATAGCCACACCTCCGCTAGCCCGATCAAAGAATGGATTGTCGGTACGATATTTAACGTACCCACGAAGCAACGGATTGTCACTTGGGTGAAAGTGGGTCTCCTGCACACAAGATGGGTGTATGGAGGGAAAAAATTATTAAGCTAAAATTTAATTATCCTCGCAATCCCTAACACTATCTCTTAAAACTAAAAATTGGTTGAGGACCTTTTTATGTCCTCTTGCCTTTCTCAGTCTCTCCTGGACCTCCCGTTTCAGGTGAGGCTTTGATTTATCCTGGAGAGACTGGGTCGGTGGATCCTTGCAAGAAGGCTTTGTTAAGGCCTTCGACGCTTTCTTTACAGTAATTTTCTCGGCGGTCCCTCACTGATCCTTCCTCAAGGCACCAGTGGGGCTCACCTTTGCAGACCTCACCTGTACCACCACTCATCCCAGAGGCGGGTTTGAGCGGTTCGACAACGGCCACACGTAATTTAGGCCCCGATAGTTCCTCGTTGGTACGGGTGGTGGAGACGACCTCGGTGACAGTTCCACCACCTGTAAAAATTTCGGCGCCACCTTAGTTGGTGCAGTATCACTATAAATGTCTCGAGTAGAGACCAATGGCACAAGTCGAGTGGACGTCTCAGCGAGGTTAACTGCGCAATGGCAGTTAGGACAGTTGATGTTCTGACTGACAATCTGGCTATATGAGGTTTGAAACACCGGAGTCTGACTGGATACGTATTCCTTGCGTGCCTGGGCATAAGAGATCTTCTTTTCAGATTGTATCTCCAAGACTTTTATCCCTACCTTCCATTTCAGACAAGCCCGAGACCAGGCAGAATGAGGACCCTTGCAGTTTACGCATAGCTTAGTAGACTCACATGGTGTGTCTTAAGCCTCCTGTCCGCAATCCGCACAGGTTGGCTTATCGCAGCTTCGTATGTCCGAATTTCTAGCAGTGAAAACAGCGCCGAGGGTCAGGGCCATACAGCCGGACCCTGAGCACGTGGAAACCTGCTCAGACCTCCTTTGATCGCAAAAGTGAGGATATACGTGTCAGTTTTTCTCTCTTGTCCGTTATTTTTTGACAATACGGTACACTTCGGTGACGTGCTGAGGAGAAAGCTCCTCACAGATATCCCCAATGCTCACGCAGTCGAGGTCATAGCAAGTGACCACTCCGTTGCAAATATTGAGGAACCTGTGAGGTTCCACCTTCACCGGTATATGAGACGTATTGCTCAACGGTATTTCTGAGATTGCCATTACTCTTGAGGACTGAATGTCAGTCCTTGTTTGTATCATGATCGTGCCATCACGAAGTTTTCTGATTGATACGTCAGTTCGTGTTGCATCATTTATCACTCTTTCGAGGATAAATGGGCTTACTCACTTTAGGCTTTCATTGTCATCTATTAGATCAGAGATGGAAGGCCTTACCCGTTTCAGTCTCTTATCAATATTACGGCCCTGTGAGTTGCCAGGAAGGTTTGGCAGTACGGTGCCAGCGGACAGAAAGATGTCAGCTGCGACAAAGGAGGGAGTCTGCCATGCTTTATGTTGGGGACAACCTGCACAGTACTCGGATTGTAAACCCAGGGTGATCCAAGTTGGTACTTACCACACGAGGCCCTGTTAACCCTCCTGACGGGGAGCTCCACACGACAACCTTCGCATGGGGCAGCGCCAGGAGAGAGGTCGTCACAGTAAGTGGATGCAGGAAAGTGCTAATTTTACATCCGGGCCCTCATGAACGCAACCGGTCTTTTCTCAAAGTAGGGTACCCGATTATTGTCATCCCTAAGGCCCTTCTACTAAGATATTACAATCGGCGTACTCTCATGATGGAGCTAGAGTGAAGTGATATTCAATAATTGTCCGAGGAAAGCCAGGTTAGAAGCCAAGGTCATCAACGGAGAAGCCAAAAGCTTTCATGCAACACTGAACTGCAGGGGGAAGGGAAGAAAGAAGCAAGGAAAGTAATAGAAGGGAGAAAAAGAGAGAAACCAAAGAAAGAAAAAATGAGGTGAAAAGAAAGATATAGGTTAGGTTCATCCTGCACAGATGCTTCCCCTTTAAGTCGCCTCTTACGACAAGCGGGGGTTACTGCGGGACTATTCTAAACCCCGTCCCGCAGGTGGAGTTAACAATGTAATCGAGTGTGATGAATATTTAGATGAAGCCACACATGCCATGTGCTTTACAGATAGTTTTTTTACTTTGTAATAATAATGCAGCCAGCCGCAATAAGGATTTACAGTAGGACAAAAATACTGTGTGTCAGAAACTATTTTCTTATATCAATAATGTATGAAGTGATAAGAGCGAACTTT
This sequence comes from Timema douglasi, assembly GCA_901482245.1. Lineage (NCBI taxonomy): Eukaryota > Metazoa > Arthropoda > Insecta > Phasmatodea > Timematidae > Timema > Timema douglasi. The sequence continues at coordinate 32,387 of CABEEJ010000272.1, forward strand.
CCCAAACGCCACAGGTAGCTGTTACATTTAGCAGCCCATTCTGGATGTCATAAAATTGTTGAATTCCAAACTGTTTATTTACTGTACATTACTTACTCTTAGATGGAGCTAAACTGTGATTTTACATATATTCAGTCAAAGAGCATAGAGACACACTACTTATGTCAAGGAACATTAAAGTGTGCTAATGATTAGATATTAGCTATCCACATCCAATAGGTAGCAGCACAAGATATGCCCAGTTAAATAAATTCTCATTCACAATTGGTACATCAATATAAACGACTGGCCAAGCACTAGGCATTTAGAATAGTGGCACTACCCAGGATGTGTAACAAAATTGAGCACAAATTTAGTAATTTTTAATATGACTACCTATATTCCTTTTAAAATCCCCGAGTAAATTTAGACTATTTTCATAATTGTCCTAGACTAACATTAAGAGAACTCAAAATGGTTTATAGAGGCACTTAATATTCCTAAATGTTGTTAAATCCTAGTGGTTATGTGGATGTGGGCCTAAATCCTTGTTCTCAAAAAATTATACTCTTGTTAGCACCTCGATTGTAAATGTCCCCTCCCCCCACCACAAGTAAATTTCTGGGCATGCCACAAATTGAAAATAATCTGTTTCAACTTTATCACTATTTATTATTAGTTTTGTATGGAACTAAAACTAGTATAACACTATTATTTACTTTACAAAAATACTCCAAGTTTGTATTTTAAACTAAATGATTATAGGGCAACTGACAATTAATGCAATTAACTGGGTTGAAGCTTTTATTAAAAATTTATTTTATGAATCCCCTTGAAGATAGTGCACAGACAAAAAATGCATTTTCATAGAATTATATCTCTATAAGGTAAAAACCTCTTTTCACTTTATGAGGTAAAGGTATTATATTTGGAGGAAAAACTAAGAAAGGTGGATAGAAACATATAAAAGGGTTAACACAATTTGGCTTTTACAGTTAAAAGAACACAGTTCACACTTTACAATGCTGCCATTGGACCAAGAGGTAATGATGGCTTCTTAAAGAAAATTGATCGTCATTGATCAATCCAACGCGTGAAAGGTATAATATAAAGGAATGTGAAGTGTGAACTATTTTCTTCTTTTCATTGTAAAAGCCATATTGTGTTTGTTCCTTTTAACTGTTTCTACCCACCTTTCCTATACCTTCTTCTAAATAGAATACAATTTTCACAGAATTGAAATTAACACACACTTAATTTAAAATGAGAGATTCCCTTGACTTGCTACACCATCACTCAGCAACAATAGGGCTATAGTGTAATCTGTCAAATTATAACAAAACACATTATAAAAAAGGTTTTACTGGAAAAAAAAATCGGATAAGCTTCTAAAATCCAAATTTGAAGATCTTGACATGAATTCACATTCATTATTATAAATGGGAAAAATATATATTATTTCCCCTTTTTGGGGAAAAAATATATATAAAAAAGTGCAATAATTATAGTTTTTTATTTCACTTATTCACACCAGTTTAGACACACCCAAATTTTGAGGGACATATTTTTATGAACATTTACTTCACACATTAAATTGACTATCAAAACCGATTTAAAAACCATTATAGTATTTTTAAGTAACGATATATTCAAAGAATAAAACTAAATAAAATATTTTTGCAAAATTGATCATTTTACCTTGTAAATGTAAACTTTTCTGTTTGGTATAAGCTACGTTGTTTACAGTGTGTTCAACTTGTTTTTATAGTATGCCAGGAATAGTTAAAAACCTGAAACCCTTTAGTTGTAATTTTTATATTCTTTGACTCAATATATATTCAAGTTGACATGTCATGACCACTCCAATTTTGTTTTGACCTCTTATAACGAAACAATAACTTTAATTACAGTAGAATTTCAGAAACTCGACATTTCGTGTAATTCTACACCCGCACATAGTTGGTGCCAGTAATCACAATCTAAGGTCATTCAACTGTATAACCTGTTTGTGTAACAGTCATGTTGTGGTGTTTCTACAAGTGCTGTGTTCGTTAGTTTTCCAATTCAGTACCGTGTTATTCAAAACAATACAATATTATATGTACATTACTATATTGCAGTTCTGTATATTACATGTGTGTATTTACATCATTATATTAACATGTAACATATTGTACTAAACGTATATTATTGTTACTGTACCTATAATATTCAATACTGTACTGTGATTCATCCTTGTTTAGTAAACATACGTCTTATGCAAGTTCATTCGTAAAACTCGGCACCATCTCAGTCCACATTAGGTCGAGTTTCCGAGAGACTACTGTACTAAAAATCAGAATCTAACCTTTTATTTAGTTTTTTTGTTGTCAAAATACAACTTTTATTTAATAAAATCCCATGGTTTTATATACCACAAATCAGGGTCTCTAGGTATGAATAAAGGAGATAGAACTTAGAGGAAATGCAACCACATTTGTGTGGCAGGAGAGTGGGAAATTATTTAAGAAAACTAGTCTCAACATACAAGACCAGGATTCGAGTCTCAGCCTACATGTCATCAGAAAACCAGACTTGATGAGCTTGACGTTTAAATCACATACACTAAAAGTTCAGTAGTTTTAAGAATAGGAATGATGAAACAAAGGAAGAAAATAAGGATAAGAAAGAGAACAGATACATTAGAATAAAGGACAAAGAAGGAAGAAAGGAAAAGAAGAAAAGGAACTATGGATGGGATATTTTGAGAAGGTGTTCAATCCTGATGAGGAAAGGGATGAGAATGAACTAGCAGAAGTGGAGGAAATGGGTTTCACATAAAAAGATGTAGAGGATCAAACATGGAAAAGCACTGGGTGTATATGAACTGATTATGTAAATTATAAAAGGTGCAATAGAAGCAGGAATACAATGGTTATACAGGGGGCTGAGAGTAAGTGATATGGAAGGAGAACAAAGGAATTATAGTACCGATTAAGAAATGAGAAGCTATTTAATATAGAACACACAATCTCACATATATAAAAAAGTACTGACTGGTACTGGTGTTAAGCCAAAAGATGCGTGGTGAGGAGGAGGACTATGCTTGCAAGAGTATAGAACTTTTACTGTGTTAATCTGTCTCAGTTACAGATAAAAAAACATTTTTATTCAGGGGGTCATTAAACTTCAAATACCATAAAAAATCTCTAATTTGGTTTATTTGATGATTACAATACTTACTCCAAAGGGTCGCGCAAAACTAAAAAAACTATATAATATATATATAACATTTTTCTTAAGTTAAAACATTTTAAATGACCCAATTAAAAAAAACTATAACACAATGCTAATCAGTTTTGGTGAGAAATTTTTTATTTATGAAGCTACTTCCCTTAAGTTTTAAATTATAATATTTTTCTTTTCTTTTACGTTAAGTTTTTAATCCAAGTTTTTTGGAGTTATTATGCTGCCATTAGGATAAAACTTACAACCAGACTCCATATAATTAATTTACTGATTAATTGAATATTGATTTATATTATAATAACTATAGATGGGACGATAAAATCCTCAATTCCTATAGCATTTTAGAAATTCAAGATTCATAAAAATCTTAAGAAAGTTTGGAAAAATAAAGGTGGATAGAAATATATAAAACAAACGAGCACAATAGGGTTTTTACAGCGGAACAAGCACAGTTCACACTTTACTTTGGTGTTATTGGACAAAGAGAGAACGGCTGCCACTAAAGAAAATTGATAATTACCACCCAATCCCCAAATTAGGTCTCCTCCAACCGGAACTCATCGGGAGGGAGTGTGAAACGTGCAACACAACTTTCTTAAAGATGAAACTAAAATAGGACAAAAAAGTATCTCAAATGCAATAATTAAAATTATATTAATATAATTAATTTACATAAAAAATGTCCCTTTGTTTATGACAAAATCAACATGAGAAACAAAATACAATTTGTCAGTGACACCAAGATCCAAACAAAGTTTTTGAATTAGATTTTAAATATTTTTCGGTGACCTAAAATAGTACATTTTTAAAGATTCAGGGATTCCAATTTGGATTTGACCCACCTCTAATTACAACCAAATATATTATAATTTAATTACAATTTATATTTTTCATGGCAGCTACATTTGTATAGAACAAATGTTTTAAAGTAAACTTCTTTAATTTGCACTATTTTCTAAGACTTAGATTAAATAAAAATTAATTCGTCTTGTCTGTAATTTTTTTAAGAGTGGACTCATCTCAATTTTTTAAGATTTGACCCATTTATAATTAATCTACACATGTTTTTAACTGGGAAAAACAATTCCATACTTTAGAGGCAACTTTCAAACTATGATGAGCATGGCCGTTAGCATAATTAATTAGGGTCAATTTAATGTCTAAACTTCTGCTGAAACTTTCTTAAACCTAACAATGAAGCAAACTTTAGACAATCACAAATAATGTTTAATCAAACTTGAGGCACAATGTTTCAAATAATTCATCAGGCAGGGAAAATTTTCACAGCTTTTTAATTTTTTGGAAACAAACACATTCTCATTTCAGCAAGTATCTTCTTACAGGGATATGAGTGTGTTCAAAATTTCTAGTTCAAGATTAACAGTCCCTTAATCTTTCTTTTGATGTGATTAAAAAAAAAATGTTTTTAGCTTAAACAGCCAGTTTAATTTAGTTGAATTTGAAATTTTACAATAAGTTTTTTTTTTCACAATAAATTATCTTTATTAAAAAGGCATGTTTGTGATAATGGTCTTAGAATGAATAAAATAAATTAGACTTGAAATGTTTGTAGTAATTATAGATAAATCATGGTGTCTATTCAACTTGACCAATGAAATTCCCAACTTTTTCCCTGATCATATCCTAAAATCCCCCGACTCAAAAGTATGTCATACCCNAATTATTTTTATGAGTAATAATAATTATTAGTTTTAAAACGTTGAATAATGATTTTTATTTGTATTAACATAGTCTACTCGGAATTATAAAATATATTACACATCTACAAAAAGAAGGGCAGTTTGAATCACATTGTAATTTACTGATTATTATAGTTCATATTTTGAGTAAAACAACATTTTCCCAGATGGAAGACACCCTGTATATACTATTCAAATTCGGTGCTTTGTTAAAAATGTCTACTCTCACACCTACATAACAAGTCTACTCGTTTAAGTTTATTTATAGATAGTTCAATTTATTTTGTACAATTCCCAGACTCAACATTAAATAAATCAAATCATAGCACAAGGAAATACAATTACAACTACAAGCAAAATCAACATATATGCTAGTTAAAAAGGATTGGCTCTTCAAATCTTTTAGTTAATTCAAGGATTCAAAATAAAAATTCAGATTCATTTTTAGAGCTAATTCTTACTAATGGTTTACCCCAACATAATGATAAGAAAGACCCGAGAGCTAGTCATCCTTAATTATTAATGTTAATTAAATTATTATGTGATCAAAGATATCAGAAAATTATAAGAGTAGTTAAAACTTTCATTTATATTTAATAAAATCCAAGTGTGTTGGCTACCAGTGTACCATAAAAATGCTGTTCTCATTGGGAATCAAAAAGTAGGCTATGGCCTTACATATATTTAATATCTTTTCCTGAATTAACTTCATGAAACTTATTTAGGAAAGAACCAATATTTTAATGGTATTTTACTGTGCATGCAGCTACAAACAACAATAAACTGACATTTGCTGATAAAAATACCCCTCTAGCCAGTTTGAAAAGACAAGAACAATTTAATTGTTGGTTTATCAAAGTTCTTTTCATAGTAAATAAATATTCAAAAAGAATTTCATAAATATTTTATTTTAAAACTGATCAATTTTAAATAAAATAATTTTTAGAAAAAAAAAAAATCAGGAATAAAATAAAATTGATAGTTGTTAACAGGGAAGGGAACAATAGTGTTAATAACTGAAACCCTGACATGTTGGGTGGTTTCACTTGCGCCTTCTAGTGCTAGTGACGGTATTAACAGAATCCTGTGGGGGGCCACGGCTAGAGGCCATTGTAGGACAGTCTCGCCAGCTTCTTTTATTTTCTCGTAAAGGACTAAGCACTGACTTGAAAAGGGTTGACTTACGGACTATCTTTTTGGCGACCACTCCAAATGATGACCTACGCTTGGAAGCTTGTCCCCCAGCCTTGTGCACGCCTGACCTTGTAGAGTGGGCCAAAATATTTTCAGGCTTTATCGAGTATCTTTTGCTACTCAATGTTCTGGAACGACCGCCCCTTACACCACTCGATACTGAAATTGGACCTTTGTTTAGTGGATTTTCGGTGTCAGGGTCTTGGATATTGTCAATCACTTCTACACCATTAGAAAGACTGTGTCCTGCATGTTCACTGACAGATTCAACTGTGCCAAAAGCCCGACTGCGAGGTTTAGCCACGCCTTTATTTTTGGCCGCAGGTCTAATTTTAGTTGTTTGTTTAGTTTGGGGCTTAGATACATGGGCATTATCTGGATAGTCCTGAATCGTGTCATTTTCAACATCTTCATCAATGCCTTTGTTAGTTAATTCTTCTATTTGTAAGGCCATAGTTTGGGTCTTTCCCACCACCTTTTTTGCAGCATGCTTGCTCTTAGCCACACGTTTACTTTTTGGTTCTGAGTCAGAAGTGTCTCCAAAATGTTGCATGGGCCCTGTCTTGCGTGGGGTCGAGCGTCGAGGAGACTTGAGCGGTGACACTTGCCGGGCATTATAAAGATCCAGCTTGCCATCTACTGGGGACCCGCAAGCACGCAACCCTTCCACAAAGAACGCATTACACTTGACGTAGTCTATATCAGCTCCAAATTCCAATTGTGAGACATACTTGAAAAACTTCACTAAAGAATCTGAAATAAAAATAAAAAAACAACTTAAAAAACACATCTAGAGATGAAATCTTCAAATACTATGAATATTCAAAATAAGTTTATAATGAAGGAAATTTATAAAACCAAGAAAAATAAATAAATAAACTACTAAGATTAAATTTGATGTATATGGCCCACCTAGGAAAATAGGAAAAATGGGGGAAGAATCCAATGCACAAAGGTGATATCTTCTTCCTTAGCAGAAGTAGTCACACACACATTTTAACACAAATAGAATAATATTTCGGCATTGTAGCCTTTATCAAACACAAAGTAGATAGATGAGAGTACAAATAACACAAACACTGTATTACTCCATTTTGAATTTAAAGAAAACAGTTAGAAACACACTGTGCCAACTGTTTTTGGGAGTAAACATAAAATTCTTGTCTGTGGTTAGTATTTATATAGACCTATTTAAAAATAATAATTTGAAAAATATTAATCTTATAAAAAGAAAGAAACTATCTTCTGTTGAGGCCTGGTGGAAATCTTGATTTGGTAATCCATTGGTGGGCCAGTTCCCACTGTCTAAGTTGAGAACTGTTGCACTGTTTGGGAAATACTCTAATATTTTGGTGGTGTAGCAGATTTGAAAGTCCTAGTTGTGGGCACCAGCATGAATGGGTACAGGCTTGTCCGGATCTTCGTGGTTTGTGTCAAAGCGATTGTTCATTCACTGTCTGAGAGAACCTTTAGTAAGGCCTATATATTTTGCATCACATGATTTGCACTGTAGTTGATATATCAAGTTATTTCTTTTGCAATTATAATAACCAGGAATTTTGTATTTCAATTTAGTTACTGTGCTGTGGAAGGATGAAGCTGGTAAGTGGGTTCCACATGTGCTGAAACGAGTGCTACTGCAGGGGTATGAACCTTTGGTAGTCGGTTTTTCTTCTCTGATTATCTTGGGGCCAAGAAGATGGACTAGAATATTGTGCAGATTGGGTGGCCGTTTGAAAGTGACTATTGGGGGTGAACCAAGAAGGTTTTGGGTCTGGGTGATACGGGTTAGGAATTTGTAACCACTTTTAAGGATGGTGTTGGTACGTTGTAGACCAGGATGGTATTGTGTTGTGAGACGGATGTCCTCAACCTGTTTTGAAAGGTCACAGTCATCCCTGGAGAGTGCTCTGGAGATTTTGTTGTCTATTAAAGGCTGGGGGTAGCCTCTGCTTTGGAAAGCTGTGGAGAGTTGTTTACAATATTCGGTTAACTCATCAGGCTGTGAACATATAAGTTTGGTTCGGGTGACAAGACTGAATGGTAGAGACCTTTTTGTGTATGAAGGATGGCTGCTATGGTAGTGGAGGTATTGTTGGTGATTGGTGGGTTTTATATGTACAGTGGTGTGAATTTGGTTGTTTTCAAGAAACAGATTCACATCAATGAAGGTAAGACTATGCTGTGATTTATTGTAGGTGAAGTTTAAGGGGCTGCAATTGTTGATATTATCTAGAAAGCTGTCCCAGGATTATTTGGAATGAGGCCAGATCATGAAAATGTTGTCGATGTAGCAAAGCCATAGATAGGGTTTGATGAGCTGAAAATGTCCTTTTCCTGTGTTTTTCCTTTATGTTTTACCCTTTACATGTTTCTATCTGTGTGTCCTATCATTCTTTACAATTTTCCATTTTCTTCCCTTCGTGTTTTTTTGTTTGTTTCCTCTTTTAGGAAGCTGCAACTAGGAAGCTGGGTTGCGCGTTTCACACACCTCCCTGATTAGTTCCGATAGAATGAAACCTAGGTCGGGGGATTGGGCGGTGAAAATCAATTTTTTTTAAGAGGCAACCATTACTTCTTTGTTCATTGGCAAAAATGTAAAAATGGAATTGTTCTTCTTTTCATTGTAAACACCATATTATGTTCGTCTCTTTTATATGGTTCTATCCACCTTTCCTGTACCTTCTTCCAAATATAATAAAATTGCCTCATTAAGTGAAAAGAGGTTTTCCTTATTAAGATATAACAATTTGTTAAGTAATCAAATGATTTATAAGTGGAAACGCTGATATTATCTCAATTAAATAACCTATGCTTAATATAGTGTTTTAAAAATTGATTACTAAGTACATCAAGTGAAAGCTAAAAAATTACGAGCCTACAAAACTTTCGATCTCAATCTCAAACTTCTAGAATGAGCTCGAAATCTGAGTACTCGCAGAGCCCTTAGTGTATGACTAGTTCTACTATAGAATACAGAAGAAAGGAAGATGTCACTTTATGCATTGGATTTTTCCCACATTTCACCTTTCCTTAGGTGGGTTTTCTCCATCAAATTTATTCTTAGTAGTTAATTTTCCTATTTCTTTAATATTATTAATTTCCTTTATTATAAAAATATTCAAAATAAAAAATAAATGACACAGTGTATTTAAGAGATTAATCACTCCATTATCTAAAACTGAGATAGTTACTTAAAACACATAAGATATGCGAAACAAAATAGTATTAATTATTGTAGAAACATTTCAACATAAAGCATAAAATAGTATGTACAGTTTTAGAGAAATGTATAGAAAAAAAAGGAATTGGTTCACCAAAGACCATAACAATCAACAAATTATTTCTCAGGCTTACATTTAAAAATATATTTTTTGCTTATAGCTCAGAACACTATTGATTTTATAAAAACATATTTCAAATAAAAGTTCATTTTTATTTTTAATAGTACAACTTTGCCATAGCATATGATTTAATTTCTCAATGAGTTGCAGAGATATTAGCAAAATTAGATATGTCTGCTTTTGTAGAGTACCCTCCAAGTAAGTTTCCCAGCAAAATAAGATGCAATATTTTGTTTGTAATGTTTAACAGTGCCTAGATATATACACATTTGAGACAAAATTGTTCAAACCACTTTTGAGGAAATTATCTTTTTCTCTTTTTGCCCTTAGATAAACTACCCTTAAATTTAAGGTTTGATAAATATTTAAAAGAAAACACTGTGGAGCCTTATGAAAACCTCTAAGTACAAAATTTTAGCCTGATAGGTAAAATAGTTTTATCTCTAGTCTTGTTAACAGATAGAAAGCATTGCAAAAAAAACTATTATTCAGGTCAAGGGGTTTATGAAACATTAACATAAATCAAAATTTCTAGTTGGATTTTTTTGTTTTAGGTGCTCTTACTATCTATTGGTAGTGTAGTCTAGCATTATTTCAACACAAATTTTCAACCAGACCTCAGACCATTAATGTATCTTAATTACCTGGAGCAGGGCCCTTGAAGCAATCCTTCATGAGTCCTGGGATATCATCCATGAAGCGTATCTTAAGTTCCTCGACCTTACGACAATCTTTAATGGCATGGAGCCAGGGCAGACGGCCTGTCAGCCAGTATAACATGTTGTATGCCAGGATTTCAAGGTCACCCCGATAAGACATCACTGGGGGAACAACAACCACATTATTTATTTCAGAGATACTTTTCCAGCTTCAACAATTTTAAAGCTTGGTGAATATGAATATTGAAAGCTAAAATACATATTTATGTCCAAATTTGGCCATTTTTTGCTGTTATTTACATTACAAATTAATTTACATGTGACAAAATTAAAAAATAATTAAATTACATATTGTGATGTTAGCTTTATTTATCATTATATCAGCAGAATATGTTTATCATGTTGGCAATAAACTATTTTGTAAATTATTACATAAAGTATCATATTTAGACAACATATTATATTTAAAAAAATCATAAAACATTGATTTGACTTTGAGAAAATTTAATACAAGTTGATTTATCTTCACTGTGAATTGGTGTTATTGAATGATACTATAGTGCAGTGTTTCTCAAGTGTGGTCCATAGTGGCCTTTCAAGTGGTCCGCATGATCCCAGGTACTTAACCAATAATATTCAATTAAATAATAATAATATTTAGCACCGCGTCTTACTACCCGTTCGGAATATTCAATTAAAGAATGATTACATATTCTAATACAAACACATTTAAATGCCTAAGTTAAATATAAAATATCTAAACTATGCTCTATTTATTTCCTCGGTGGACACAAGTCAAATAGAAAATGAAGTTTATACCAACCTTAAGTCAACAAATCTAAACAATTAATTACTAAATTTATGAGGTTCAGGCAGTTCAGTGTTAAAAATAATCAAACTATTACCAATTAAATGTAATTATTTGAGTCCCCTTTCACCCTCTCCCCAACATACAAGTCAATAGATTTGTTTAAACCTTGTATTTAGTCCTAAAATGAAAGTGCCTAAAAATATTTTTCCTGCATGATTTTAAAACTCCACCCCTATGCCCACGGCTCTGGTACTCCCCAAGTGTGTATAACTTCCATTTGGTGATCCCCCTTAACAAAAACTTTGAAAAATACTGCTTTTATATATATATATCTGAAAAAATAAAGGTAAATACTAATAAGAAAACAAAACAGCCATTTTGTACTGTACAAGATCACAGAGGAAAAAAAGGTAGTTTGGATGGGGTAAACTTACAACTTGATACCACAAAATGAAACTGTAGATAAACTTATAAGGGACACAATGAAAAATTACCCAATTGCAAATTTTTATGTTTTGTTTGGATTGCAGAACTTTAAGGGATATGAGAGCTAAGAATCAAGATTAAATATAAAAAATAGTCAAATTAAAATTGATTCTCGATATTTTCATTACTAAAAAGACATAAACCAGTGAATATATGCAATCTTGATGTCATGCATATTTAGGGCCGCATGCAAGAAGTTGACTAAGTGAATGCTTTGTGGATACAAGTTTTCTTACAGCCTCATAGGTTAAAAGGTGCAAACACTAAGCATTCACTATACATTCTTGCATACTTCCCCTAGTCTAGTTTGCCAGTGACTGGGAGGTTGGTGTTCGAATCCTGGCCAAGTGTAATGAAGCTGGTTTCTCACTTTCCTACATACATGTCTAAATTCTGCTATGTATATGTGTACAACACAAATTGGTAGTGAAACAGTGTGGAGTGGGTAGGGGTGTGCAAAGTCCCCTTTTTCAATTCGAAGCGAGCTCTAATCGAATATATAAAATATTCTCGAAGCCGAATCGAAGTTCTAATATTCTCTTTTAGTTGTTTTATGCTTGAAAAAAATAGTATATTGTGTTTATTTAAATTACTTTCTGCACTAAAATTACTTGTAAAATGTTTTATTGTACAAATGTTTGTAATATTTCGTATTACTCTGACAAATTAAGCTACTATCACAACATGCAATTCAATTTATTCAGTTTTTTTCAATATAAATCTTTATTTGTAATGTACAAAACAACTCAGAATGGCTATAAGTGAATATAACTGGAGTATTATAACTGTAAATATTTTTATTGGTGAAGCTTCAAAGCTTTGGATACCCCTAGGGGTGGGATAAAAATACTCAGTAATAATTTAAGGCATTGAGTTTGACATCCTTAATATACATGAATGAGATAATTCCTGTTGAGGTTCAGTGGCTCGTTGCATACATCCACATCACCAGACCATCTATAAAACATAGCATTGTGATGTGAGTTGAGAAATGTGGAGGAAGTAAGAAAAGGTCACGGAATGTGTTATGTGACAATGTATGGTTAAAAGTTCTAAATTTTCAATGTGAGAAACCAACACACTCCTACCTATATTTAACATAAATAAATTGAAAACAGTAGAGCCCTAAGTGGCTCAGCTATTAAGAGCATCGTATGTAGGGGTGAGTGAGACCTAACAACTCTGAGTTAGAGTTGAATTTAGAGTAGTCGTTGGAATTCTACCAGAATCTTCCCCCCCCCCTCCCCCCCAAAAAAAATCAAGTTTAATTAATTTAAGTCAATTTTGAGACATTACATAGTAAACAGTACTTCAATATTTTCTTTTGTATGATTATAAAATATGAAAGCTAAATAAAATTTGAATCCGTATTGGACTAAACAATAAAGGTATGCTGAAGGCAAGGTGAAATCACAGCACTCATGTCTTCCTTAATATATGTGCTGGCTCCCAAACACTGACCAGCCAAAGAGCTAATGGATGGGGAAGTACTTCAAACCAACCTTTGGTTTGCAAACTTTCAATCAAAGGAAGAAGATACAAGAATGTAAGATAGGAACGAGAGGAATTATAACACAATATCCCAACAAAAATATTTGTTTAGAACCATGCATTCACAAGTAGGCTCAGCCTTTAACTCTAGAATTCATATTATCATTTAACTATTTTAACTTAAACCAGTGACCACACAATCTAAGACGCCAATGTCACAATAGACTGTATTGCCAGTGATGGGAAGATCAAGGCGCAATGGGACTTTTCTTAAATAGTTTCCCAATCCTTCACATAAATGATGGGAATATTATCTCCCCAACATTATTATAACGCCCCTTTCCCCCCAAAAACCCTAAGAATAAATAATAAAGATTTTAAGGCAATAACTTAATTTTCATGGAAAGAGGGTGTAAATATCAGCCCCTTAGCTTTACGACCAGCTGAAGACAGTACAGTATTATGGAAATCTCACCCCGGCTGAACAGTATTATGGAAATCTCACCCCCGGCATGGCTGTCCCGGCTGAGGAACTCGATGGTGCCGTTGTGTGCCTTCTTAGGGTTATTCTTGCAGTCAGCAGATTGTCGTGAGGCCATGCCAAAGTCTACCAGATATACCTGGTTCTCAGAGCCCTTTAAGTGGCCCAGTAGCAGGTTGGCAGCCTTGATGTCTGCGTGGACATATGACTTGCTGTGCATGTACTCCAAGACGTCCAACTGTGCACACATTAACATTAACCCCCATAGAAACCAGAGGAGTGGGGTTTACAAGACTTAATCTATGTATATAAATGAAGTGGGTTGTCCAAGGCTAAGGCCATTTTCATAGTCAGCTTGAGTACACCTCAAGTGTGACGCTATTCTAAATGTTGGACGACACCTACTAGACCAGAATGGAATGGACCAGTTTCATATGTGAAACTGGCCCACTCCATTTGAGTTTAGGTAGGTGTCGTCTTACATTTAATGTAACACTGCTCTTGAGGCATACTCAGTCTGACAATAAAACTGGCCCTTCTCCATGGATATAACTGAAGTGGGGTGTGCAAGACTAAGACTAGAAACACATGAGTCAAACAGCTATAAAGTCACTCACCACCTGTCTAGCGATGCGCAGCACGGCAGGCAAAGGGAACGTCTTCCCGCCCTTGGCCAGAAGAGAGTCCAAGTCCTGGCCAAACCTTTCCATTACCATGAAGCGGTACTTGTGACCCCCAGATGAATGGGAACCACTTGCGACAAACCTCGGCATACCGAGGCTCTTGAGCTTCCTTGCCTTCATCCACTCATCAACTGCAAAAATATTGGGTTTCGTGGAGTTGTTAATGCCCGAGATCACACTTCCACAAAGCAGGAGGAAGATTTTGAATATTTGCCATTTCTGGCAAAGCACAATGAAAGTGTTCTTACTACATGGTTTCCCACACTAATTCAAGCATACTTCCTCTCAATCAAATGTTTATCAACCCTAAACCGTATGTGAGAATCTTCAGAAAAATCAGACAATAAATAAGATGAAAGGCAAAAATAGAAAAATTTGAAAAAGTAAGAGCGCCTGTCCCTCACCCTGAAACTTAGGAAGGCATAGCTCGACCCAACTGTTACATCTTAGAACAGAAATCTAGAGTAATTAATATAAAACAGTGGAATTAAGAGCTGTGAAACCGATTCAGGACCATTCCATATTTAATCAACCGACAAACCAACCGTTTTCAACCTTAACAGTGAAAATAGAACCTCAAAAGTGGTGACCTGGCGGTCTAGGGGTAAGGTGTCAGACTTCTATGCTGGCGGCCGGGGTTCGATCCTCGGTCCCGGCAAAGATTTATCTGATTACCAAACCCTTCCTTCACCTCTGACAAGACATCTTGTGAATGTGAGGAATGCCAGGCCTCCACCGTGGTTCGGATTCCACGTTAAACTGTAGGTCCTTCATTTCATCTCACAATCACCCTACCATTACACATTAGCGTAAGTGCGTATAACCCGAACGGGTAGTAAGACGCGGTGCTAATAATAATAATAATAATAATAATTTAAGAAAGATGTATAATATCTTGTTCTGGTCTACGTCCTCAGAAGTTAGACAAGTTTATTTCAATTTGTTTTAAGTAAAATAAAAATTAGAAAATTCTAGACCTGACCTTTTTACAGTTTATCTTGCTGAATGGGAATTTTTTCATTTATTATATTGATCACATATTTTCAAAAAAATTCTAGGCTACCAAACATTAATATTCTTATAAGTTCTTGTTCATTCTCTATTAGTTAGATAGGTATTATTTGTGTTCCTGTGTGAATGTGTTATAAAATAAACCCTGTCCAACCATCTCATGTTAGAATAAAATATCTAAACAAAACATCGAGAAACACTCCTACTTTTGTTTATATATTTAGGTGCAGAATAATCAAACATTTAAATTCCCTGACTTTTCCTTATTTTGATTAAATTCTCTGATATCAAAGAATTCCCTGACTTTTCCATCTTTAGCCACGATGAATTTGTAAATATAATAGTAAATGGTGACAAGGCTTTGTGGTAGAGAAAGACAAACTTGCAATAACTGTTAGTTTTTTTTTACATTCTTACTAACCATATCTGTCATTCACATACCCACAAAAACCAAATATTTATTTACCATAATTAAGATTAAAGTGAAACCCATTGTCAACCAACTAACAGCAACAGGGTGCACATACACACTATAACAAAGGGCAATGCTGATTATCTCCAGAAAAATAGAGCAGCAAAGGAGGAAATTTATGGCAGAATTTTAAGCTTTTAATAATTTCTTTGTGATAGTTGAAATTTCGACTTAACCAAATACCTATCATTAAAAAGTGGTAGATCCTCACAATATTTTGTTAAGTTATATTAATATCTAAACAGTGTTGTTATACAATTCTTATACTTGTTTTAATAAAAGTAAGATATTTATGATTTAAGTATATAATATGCACAGTGAATAAGTTTAGGTATTAATTTTTCAATTTTGTTTTGCTTTTCTGAGGCAACATTGTTACATAGGTCATGTGACCTTTATTGCTTCTTCTTTTTACACAGTACTTAAGAGCTGTTTGTTGACATATAATGTAGTCGTAGTGTCTTTATCAAATATAATTGTGCTATTCTCCTTAATAGTTTGTTCTATATATGGATCCCTGTGTTCTTGATTAAACAGCTTATTAATTTAGGGAGAAAACTTTAAGCCCAACTATTAATCATAATTGTGTTCTCGATTATTACAGGTACTTGTATCAAATGAATTGATAGTCAAACTAATATTTGATATCTCTATTGATTTTTTCAACACTGAATCTTACTAGCTGTTTGGGTTGATGCAAATACCTCTAGTTCTAGGTTCAAAACTTTGGAAAATTAACACAACTTGATTGAGTTTTACAATAATTTTGTCTTGAATCAACACACATACTTTTTAGTGAGTTGTTCGTACAAATGCTCTTAACCTTACCTAAGTGTACTAGTTGAAATCATTACTGCTAATGTTAATCTCCAAAAAAATAAAAGAATATTGGTAAATAACACCCTTATATCCAGGCGTTATGAGAAAAGGAAACCTATAGTAGAGAACACACTTCAAATTAAAATACATGTGAACTTTTACTATTAATTTCACCATATTTTCATGGAAACCTTTTTGAGGATGTCTGTTATATAGTATGGCCATGGATTTTAAACCCTTAGTGAATAGGACTCACTGTCAGCAGGCTTTGCTATTTTCTGGTAGACGTGTATTTCAACAAACAAAGGACCATTCTCATGAGGCTCCTGAAACATCAATCCCAAGAAACATACTTTTATAGCACAATTTGTATTTGCCAGGTACAAATAGAAATAGTAATACTAAGAGCTTATGTGTTTGATTTTAAATAAAATAAGAGAATGTAACAATTTTTAAGTGGTAAAGTTAGGGGTCATTTGTTATATCATCGTTTAAAAAAAACTCAGCAGTTTCAGTAAAATATTATTAGAATTAATATAAATCATATAGTCTATAATGTAACCTATACCCTTTTTGTACTTAGTGTCTAGCGACAGGTTTTAGCCAACAAATACTTACAATCTTTATAACGTACGGGAGACTCTTGGCACAAGATGGTGTTACTTCGGTGGCTGGAAAATAAACAAATTCTTAGTGTATCCTCAGAGTATGTTGTTCTATACTTTATTTAAAATTAATATCTTCTTCCAAATATAATACTATTATCTCATAAAGTGAAAAGAGGTTTTCCTTATAGAGATACATTATTTCAAATTAATTGATAGATAAAGTAAGCAATTATCCCTTCATCTGCTTTCCCAGTGTAGGTAAAATGTCCTCAAGACCTACCCGAGTATATTTCTCCAAAGCCTCCAGTTCCAATGGAAGGGCCTATCTTCCAAGATCGTTTATGAATGTCTGTTATAATCTCGCCAAGTGGTATATGTTCAGGGAATTTGTATTTCTTAGACTTGGTCGGCTTCCTGGCAACTTTCCCTACTGTCTTTGCAGCGGTGACTGACTTCTTCCCAGACATCTTGACCAACCTTGATGAAACAATGGGCCAGTAAAGAAATCATTCATTAATGTCACCCACTGTATTATCCCCATTAATTAATATATAACCCACAAAATACCTCATTTAGACAATTTTGAGGCGATGAAACCAATTTAATTTGGCCAGCAATAAGCCAGATAATTTTTTTAAACGATTTTTTTTAAATTGGAGCACTTAGTAGAGGATGAAATAAGACATGTTTCACTATGATTTAGTCTCCAATTTGTTAAATAAATTAATGCAATTTCTATGATGATAGAGTACATTCAATACAATGTCATCACAAGGAAATCCTCAACAAAAAAGTGTCAAGGTAAGATACTGTTAAACTAAGTATGTCTTACAAATTACAGCATTTATTAGGTCACTATGTTCATATAGCCTATATCTTTTGACATTCATTACTTGCATATTATATTTCTATGTTTCATAAACTCAATTTATTAACACTGTTCAACCACACAAATATAAGAAACATAACTTTAGGGTGTAATATGTACCTTACGATCGACTTTAAATCATTATGTGAACGACTGATCAATAGCAAGTGCACAGGATCACTGTGAAGTAAGAGGTCATCATCAATATTTACATTTCAAAAGTGATTTGGGCAAGTTATTAGTAAGTTTGATTTAAATGTAGGCCTAATATTTAGTTAAAGTTTACAAAATAATAAAATCTTGGTGTCATTCGTATCTCCGTATTCTTATGTGTGTAATAAAGTGAATAAAAATATAGAAACATTGTACCATGACAAATAAAAAGAGCCTAACGTGGGACAAATACAGCACATTATCACATTTATAATGTTGTGACAAAAAACTAGGACAATGTAACCTAGCATACACGCCTAAGGAAATTAAATACAAAATGGCATTAGTCATATATTTAAGCAAACATTTATGCTAGGGTTTGAGGATATATATCAACAGATATATATTGTTATATATTAAGATAAATATCCTGATATTTGTCAAGATAACTATCCTGATATTTATCTGTTGATATATCAAAGGAACTTAGAATTTTTTTAAAAGATATTTGCTGTTGAAGAGTAGCATACTTTAGAACCTAAAAGATCAACTACACGATATACAGACATATTTAGTAAAATGTAGGAATATGGCATTAGGTTCTATACACTAATCGACGAATTTGTGTGATCATAGATTTTGTTGATGAAATCTAGCCCAAAAACCAAAATAACTATCCTTTGAGCATCTGAGTTCTATCAGCAATAGTTTTATCCCAATTGTTATGGCTCTATCAACCACCTATATACCCTTTTCATATTTGTTTGGTAAGCAGTTCCATTGTACCATTCCTCCATTAACTTGGTGGTAGTTAATATTACAGAAACTGCTGCCTGGTTTGATTGGGCAAAACTAAAAAAAAAAAAAAAAAAAAAAAAAAAAAAAAATGTAAATTTTGTTTAAAGTATATGTATATNCAACAGCTAAGTTTTAGCCTTGACACATTTTTTTCAAATTTTGTCACAGTCCAATCAAAATTAAGAAATTGATTGGCAAATGTAAAGGCAAGTTAGCAGTCCTCTTCAAATACTTGAACAAAGATTCATGCAGTAAGAAAACAGACTTAGAATGGGTGTAGGGTCATAGGAAGGGGAAGATGAAAGCCAAAATGTTAGTTTAGTTAATTGTGTTACTTTTTTAAACCAAGATGAAGATTTGTGAGACACCTGAGACTGATGTGAATGTGATGACAAAACTCTTATTGTTTGTATTTTTATCTATACTGTGTTCACAGCTTAGTTGGCAGTGTAAGAAAAGCATTGCCTGTGCAATTCACATAGAAATTGTGGTTATACTAACCGCATTAAAAACACTAGTGCATCGAGCGTCACTATTTTATTGGTGATAGTCATACAGTGGGCCTATTTATGATTTAACACACAAAATACTCTATTTACGATTTACTAGAGGAAATACAATTTTTTTATAGATAAAAAATTATATTGAATTAAATATGTTAAATTAGTAATTAATTTAATGTTAATTCATTTATTTTATAGCCTAATTAAAAACATTTGATTATATTATATTAAATGGCTTTTAATTTTGTGAACTGTCTTGTGCCTAAAGAATTAGCTTCCTATTAAATAATTTGTTTCAATGTTCAATTTTCTTTAATGAGCATTAAGACATAATTTTATCTATTAAATTATCAAAACTAAGCAGCCTACATGTAGACAGACTAATTGATCAGTAGGGGTCTGCTTGTATGATATTGAATAAATTTTCTTATAAAATCACGGAATGAATTTAGAATTCATCAATTTATGTGAATTAAATCAAGGCAAAATCAAAGGACCTAAAAACAAAACAGTAACAATATCACCGAAAAACAGTTTTTTGTTGAACTTTAAAATAAAATATATACTCTAGGCTATTTCTTATAGTTATTATGTCAGGAACAGTTTATCACTCAAAGCGGACACACTCCAGAAATTGTAGGCCTACTGCTTATTGAACCGTTGTCATCTTCACTGGAAGGCTCCATCACATTTATAAGTGGCTCAATGTCATCCTGTAGATTATCAATTTCAGATATTTTGTCTTCAGTCTTCTTGGTGTGTTTGTAATAATTTTCCCACTGTTGAGTTGTAACCACCTCAAATGCAGTGTCAATCAAGGATTTCATTTAAGATTCTTTAAATTTAGTCTTATGACAAGTGATGTGTGTCTTCACTTGACACCAGACGAGTTAAATGAGGTTCAGTTCATAGTGATACGGAGGGAGTCTAAACCAAGCTCTCTTGCTTTCTCATCAAACAATTTTGCGGAGTACATGTGCATAATTTTTTCCATTTAGGCCAAAAGCTCGCTCTTCAAACTATCTTTAGGAAAAAATATATTATTTTCTAACAGCTCGGTTTATATTTCTTCTTAAGTGGTTACCGGTGTTGACATCTTCCCCAGCTTTCGGGAATGATAGGAAGCGTTGTCTATAACAAACATGCTTCCTGTGCCAATGTTTGGCAGTAGTTCCTCTTCAAACCACTTATCAAAACCATTTTGTGATAATTCGCAGCTCCCTTTTAAGCCCAAAACACAATTTTTCCATCAATGACAAAACCATTCTTTCCTCCGGCATGAAACAAGGTTTATGTTGTAATGATCCCAATTCCTCATACTTTTATTAGTTAAAATTAATCTTAACATGATGTTTAGTTTTTAATTTTATAGTTTAATATTTTTATTCATCTTTGTCAAGGTAACCTTATTTCTTTTTTGTGGCATGTGCCAAGGTTATATGCTTTTCCTGGTTGAACATTATGAAACAGGTGCAGTTAGACTCCACCCCTTTATGTATTTTCCTACTTTTTAACAATCTCTGGTTGGTGGAAAAAAAGAGAGTTGATTTTGAGTTTGGGGCTCAAGAATCTACAGAATTCACACAAGAAAATTCATAAGTGCTGCCACTTCTGTAACTTGAACCTACTCGAGTCCTATTTGTTGCAAAGACTGGACGTGTGTAAGCTCATGTCCTATTTGTAGAGGAGCCTGGATGTATGTCAATTACTTGGAAGTTGTAACCTAGTAATGAATTCTTTAATTGATTTCATATGTAATGAGATCTTTGTTCACAAGTTGTACTTATCTTTGTAACTGTGTTAGTATAATATTGAAAACAGAATTTTAGCCTAAAAAGCCCTACTTTAGTTAACGCGACTAAAATCAATAAACCAATTTTATTTATAGAAATAATTATTTTTAGCACCACATTTTAGGGCCCACTTTCGTTTGGGTTATACGCTTATGTAATTTTCTGATAATGGTTTTAGAAATCGGGAAGGTTATATTTAGAGGAAGTGTACCTGCATTTGAATGTAGGGATAGTGAAAAACCATTTTGAAAAAAGCCTCAGTACACCCAAACTCGATCTCTCCGTCATTGGCAGGCTAGTCTAACACGAGAGTTGTGTGTTAGACCACATGGCCACCGAAGCGGGTATAGAACTAGGCCTAGCTAATATAAGTAAATATTGATGTGTAAATGTATTTGACAATCTCTTTGTATATAATTTATCTACACAAAAACTTACACAGTGTGTATGTGTGTATACATATGCCTATAGTGATTTGATTTTACAATATAGGCCTATATCAAGACAATAGTTAAAAAACCATAAATATCATTTATACCCGACATATAATTATCATACTTTTGAACCCTGATTTTTATACTGGTTAGGACGTTATAGCATTTCAGGAAATGCTGAGTAATATGGCTGAATGATAGGCCTACCTTGTGAAAAAGACAAACCAAGTTTTTATTTTATAAAGAATTTAAGTTAT
This sequence comes from Timema douglasi, assembly GCA_901482245.1. NCBI lineage: Eukaryota > Metazoa > Arthropoda > Insecta > Phasmatodea > Timematidae > Timema > Timema douglasi. Next base: position 54,159 of record CABEEJ010000272.1, read on the forward strand.
AGCACCGCATCTTACTAGCCGTTCAGGTTATACGTTTTTATTTTATCAATTTAGACTTATAAATCAGTGTTAGGCCTACTATTTTAATGTAACTTATTTCCCTTTCATGTGTCAAATGAAGTAGGTATAGGCCTATTGTCCGAGTCTATTTTCATGAAAATATTTTTTTAAATAAAAAGAGTTTGCCAAATAGAGACCCAAAAGGTATCTGAATTATTATATCTACTTGTGTGCTGTCATTTTGATATGTACCCTTTCCAGTTGCATCTGTAATCGTGACTTATTTAAACAGAATATATAATGTAGAAAGGAACTTGACACTCAGCAAAACCTCAAATGGCTACAAAATAAAATGCTGTGTAAAAACTTATTCAGTCTAAACCTGTATGTACAGGTAAAATGTGTTAAATACTAAGACAAACTAAGAAATCATATTAATTCAAATGGGCGGTATACATTACCAAAAACTGTCACAAATACAATTTAATTTTCACAAATAAAGCTGCTTTGTTATATCAAAGTCAATTAACACTATACTTATAATAACATTTTAATTTCAACTGACATTTTACATTTAAATATTGTCGTTCAGTGTTACCAACGGCCAACATAAATTTTCAACTTAAATAAGTCCTAAGTAACCTTCAAAGAGAATAAAAAGCACTATGCGGAAGGTAAAATGGTACCACGGGGTTTAGGGTTCAAAACTAGCTACATCATAGTTTTCGGCAGTTCAGAGCACTCGTAAGTGTATTTATACTTTAATACGCCTTCGGCTCAAGCACGCCTACACGAAAGATCGACTTTAGTTGATGCTCAAGGTTCCGTCTTTACATTGTGCAGTTCGCCACGTTCCTGAAACACTAGACACATTTATTTTTGACTTATCCTGTAGATGAATTGGCACTGGTAGATTACATTCATACTTATATTACAGACTTTTATTTAGTTAATGTATTACATTCATACAACGCACTCTGTATAAGCAGCTGTTTAAGATCCTTCTAAATATAAATATGCCATTGCAGGTACGGACAAGTATATTCTCGGTTATCCCGTAGATGAGATTCATAATTAGTTAGGGCTAGGTTATAGGGAAACCTGGACTGAACGTAAGAAACTGTAAAAAATTTGAGCAGTGTTTTAGTAGTTTATTAGAACATTTATCAAAAGGCAGACTTTATGAGTTACTAAGATCTATTATCATATTTTTTACTTCCATTACATCTGTTAAGAAAATTGCAAATGAGCCATCTATAGTGGTAGTGTAATATGTCCACTTATCATCAGAATATTCATTGTAAGATTATGTCCTACATTTATAAAAAATTTTTTTTTTAAATATCTACTATTTCAGAAGTTGTATTATATTCCTTGCTTATAAATTTCAATCTTGATATTTTATTATTTGCTTTACAGTTTTTATTAAGAGACTTATTTATCTCCTGCCACAGTTGTTTAGGATTATTACTACTGCTTATAAACTTTCTTGTAAAATAATTTTCATCAACCTTCTCTTAAGTGCTGTTACATTATTTCTAGATAAAATATAATCACTCTAATAGGTTGTATTTTCTGGGTTAAATTTAACTAGTTTATATATTTTGTCACGTAATTTAAACATTCCCAACAGCTCACTATTCGCCCAACCACACCTAAGTGAATAACGAACACTATTTGTAATTATTTGACCTCCCCTTCTTTCAGCAAACAACAAAGCATTTTGCACTATCGTCATGAGTTCCTAAAAAGAAATTATTTGTATTTGTGCTGGTGTTAATTTGTCCCAGAGATTCATTAAGCTTAAGTTCTAAGATATTGTAATCAACTACACATTGATTTTCAGAGTCGTTTTTCCTCTCCACCGTGATATAATTTGATTCCAATTCCATTATTAGACTGTTGTGATCACTTAAACTATTGTTAATGTATGAAACCCACAAAGCCTGGCCATCTACATCTGAAATAATTTGGTCCAATTTACTTTCATTGCTGTTAGTTATTCTCAGTAGCGGATTTAGGTTTGAGGACGCCCTAGACCCGAGACGATATGGCGCCCTTTTTTTTTTTGTAACAGTATATATATATATATATACATACATATATGTGTGTGTATAAAATCATGAAAATAATAACAATAATAATAAGAAATCTAATACAGGTATAAATTAAACATTTATTATTTTAACATAACAATTAATTATAGAATTAATAATAAATTGCTTGTAATTAAAATATAAATTATTTCAATTAAAAATTTTGGCGCCCCTCAAAATTTGTCGCCCTAGGCCCGGGCCTCACGGGCCTAAGCCTAAATCCGCTACTGGTTATTCTAGTTGCTAGCTCATTGAAAATGTCAAAGCCATAGCTGTTTAGCCGATTTTTAAATACTGTATCATTCATTGTATTAATGTTTGTGTCCCCTATGATTATGCATTTTTTCCCTGCCAAATTGTTTAGAATGTTTTCAAATTGTTTAGAATGTTTTCAAAATATGCTAGGAAGTTATTAAGAGGGATATTTGGAGGCCTATATATAACACTGATCTGTAGGGGTAGGCTTAATGAGTCTATTTCATTTCTTAGAAAATAAAAACTACTCGCATCCATTTCCATAACATTGAAATTCAGGTTATTCGCAGTATATATACACACACACTCCCACCCTGCCTGTCATTCCTACAGGCAAAAGTTTCTGTATATTCATTAATATTATAAAAATTAGTTTCATACGATTTAAGCCACGTTTCTGTAAGTATAATTAAATCCGGTTTTAAAGGCAGAGTACTTATCACCTGTAGTTCATCCAAGTTATTTGTAAGACTTCTGATGTTTAAGTATAATATATTTAGTTTGGGTTTGGGAAAACAATTACCAAATTGAGTCAAATTATCTAACATTATACCTTTTTTTTATCATTGTTTGTGATAATTTAAACCAATAAAAGAGTAAAAAAGGGCTCATACTAATTTGTTTATAGAAATAAATTTTGCTTATCAAACCTACTAGGCCTACTATTACCCTATTAGTAAATTATTATTATTATTATTATTATTATTAGCACCGCGTCTTACTACCCGTTCGGGTTATACGCACTTACGCTAATGTGTAATGGTAGGGTGATTGTGAGATGAAATGGAGGAACTACAGTTTAACGTGGGATCCGAACCACGGTGGAGGCCTGGCATTCCCCACGTCCCTATTAGTAAAAAACAGAGAGAGCTTATCTCTGTGTATAAAATAAACATAGAGAAATAGACAGCCACATTTATCAATAATACAGTTTCTTAGACTAAAGTAATGATAAAACCACATGTAGAACACATATAAAGTGTAGTAAAAAAAGAAAAATTTCCTATAGCCTAAACAGAAAATAATAAACACTCCATAAAAACATTTGCAAAAAATACACTAAGCTTGGTCAATTTAAAAACAACCATTAACGTCTTTTTTTAAACACCATAAAACTGTTTGCGTTCTCATTTCTATTTACTTCCAACTTTTTTTTCTTCGTTGTACAGAACCGCTGGTTTCCCTTCCTCTTCTCGTATGTAAATATGACCATTCTTGACCCAGAAAAATGCAAATTTACCATCATTCCTTTGTTTTATTGCTTCGGCAAACTTATTTCTGTTACTAGCTGTTAGATGATCATTCAGATAGATATTATGAGCCGGTGCATCCCCAAAAGAAACTGAATTAGTGTTCCTCAATTTAGCCTTCTCTCTCATGAAATCCATCTTAATTGTTCGCCTAACAAACTTTACTATTATTGTCGGCGGTTTTCCCGCTTTCCATTGTGGGAGCCGGTGAGCAATATCAATGTCACTTGTTATTATTATGTTGACACCTATTTTTTCACCAATCTTAAGCACTATTTCTCTCACATTTTCTTTTTACAGTTTCGGGATCCCATCAATCAGGACATTATTGAGTCTCATATCCTGGTAAAGCTCTTCATTACTCTCCGCAAGAATTCGCACTTCCTTTTTAACAGCCTCGTTATCAAGTATGACCTGATCCACACTATTCTCTATTTTCAAAATTGAATCGGGAAACACTTTGTTGTTACGACTTATTTCGTTAAGCTGGAACCATTTAGAGTCTTTACCAAAAATATAAATTTTCTTTTGCCTACTTTAGCGCAGGCTTTGTGGTACCACATTACACATTTTCCATCACAGAAAACACTTTTCTCGTTAGGTTTAAAGGCCTTTTTACACACGCCACAGATAGAAGAACTACGCCGATCCGTAATCTTGCTACTTTTAACGATACTAGTGCTCATAGGCTTAAATTTTAGATTATAAGAACACATAGATGATAATCCCATGTATTTTAATTCTTGGTTGTCTATAAATATTATCACAAAACCTTTTTTTTTATATGTTGCAGGCCTTGGAATCTAAAAACAACAGATGGAGTGACACATTTGACTACTAAAGTAAAGTTTTATATTTGTACATTTCAATAATATATTATTTTGTTTTAAAATATGGCTTTAAAAAAGTACACATGTGTAAATTGTGGCTGCAATATTGAAGAACTTTTCAAAGAGTACAGTCCCACTGTACTTAAATTAATGAATTGTGTATGAAATTACTTATATTTTATATTCATATTACTCCATAAAAAACTTATTACATTGTTGATGGTACTGATTTTTTTTTATAACAAAAAATCAGTATTCTACGATTTAATTTACTAATAAAACTACACAGCAAATTGGCCATGTATGGGCTTTTTTCTTATTTTTTTTCTCTACAAAATACAGCAAATTGACTCATTTAAATATGGGATATCATCTGCCCATATTGTCTCATATATTTTCCCTCTAACTAAATTGCTATCTTAGGGGAATTAATTAGGTTCATTATTACCGTTCTTACCCGTTTAACTTAACCTAACCTTCTATATGTATATAAATCAAAATTTAAATTAATATTGATAGATTACATTAACTTTTTGCATAATATTGATCAAATAAACAATTATATTCTAGGGAGCTATAGAAAATAACTACCCCATAGACTGAGATGGATCATGAGTCATCATAATATTAGGCTACAAAGAACATAAGTCAATACAAAAGATCTAGTCAATCTTGTGATTTTTTTGAATTTTCTTTTAATTCTATAACTATTCAAAATTATCAAACTTTATTTATCTGGTATTTTTTGATTTATGTAATTTTATGTAATAAGAATCCATATATTTTAATAAATCAAAGAAAAGAATTTTCACATGAATGTGATCTAAATATTATGTTACACAGCCATATACTTCTTTTATATAAGATTTTTTTTTTTTTAGTCAATCTTGTCAAAAATATTTGGGTCTAATAATGTATCATGGCATTTTTAAAAATGTGGTCAGCAAAATTGTACTTTAAATCAAAGAGAAAAAAAACACCTATGCTAGGCCTATTGCCTGAGTGTAAAGTTTGTGCCTTCGTACTGTACAATTACATTTTTAATTGATTTGCATGTATACCTATAGGTCAAACTTTCAGATTTAACCATTTTCTTTGATAAAACCCAGATCATGTTCTATAAGGTAACTTTTTTATAAAAGATTTTCAAAATCTATTATTTTATAAAATATCTTAAATGGGTCATCATAGCCTATCTATTTTTATCAAAGATCTTTAACAAAATAAATGTGATACAAATAGTTTGTATTTTTTAAACAAATACTTTTTCACTTGGCATACTGTACATTGATACACGTTGGCCAGAGGTCCTGGGTTCATTTCTCATGTTCAGGTGTCATTTTTAAATCTATTTGAATATGACTCGTATACAACTGATTTCCAAAGATAAAATCATTCATCCCCAAGATTCACATTTCCTATATACTTAATTGTATGGTGTTACTATCTTACATTTTGATTCCCTTGGAACATACAATGTATTAATTGTACTATCGGCAGCATGAAGCCACAACCAAGTTGCCAGGAGAAGGGGTATCAATGATAACTCTTAGTAACCAATGAAATCCACATGCTGACCAGACTCTGCCTTAAAATAGGAGTGAAGAGTTGGCCTGAGCACGGGACAGTACCCGGATAACTCACTGGCACATTGGCCTGCTAATCTAAAGGTCCCGAGTTCACTTCCCTTGTCTAACTGTCATTTTTCAATTTATTCGAATATGACATACTGTAGGGGGCCTATACAAAATTATAGGATTATTTTCACCACTTCAGGTTACCTGGCGGTCTAGGGGTAAAGTGTCAGACTTTTGTGCTGGGTGTCCAGGGTTCAATCCTCGGTCCTAGCAGAGATTTATTTGATTGCCAAACCCTTCCTTCAACTCTGACGAGATGTGTATTAATCACAACTTGTGAATGTGTGGAATGACAGGCCTCCACCGTGGTTCGGATCCTACGTTAAACTGTAGCTCCTCCATTTCATCTCACAATCACCCTACCATTACACATTAGCTTAAGTGCGTACAACCCAAATGGGTAGTAAGACGTGATGCTAATTAATAATAATGATAATGATAATGATGATGACGATAATAATAATAATAATAATAATTTTTTTTTTCACTACTTAATACATTTGAAATATTTGACAACTGACACAATATCTCGTCGCCTGAAAATGCAAGTGTTCTATCTCAAAAAAGTATTGAATTTGAAATTTTTAGTGTCTATATCTATTTAGAATGCACATGGTTCACCTGCAGTGAAATAGAGACTAATAATATATAATGACTTGAGATGATACAAACTCGAGTTGTCATATAGTAACATTGGTTTTATACACAAGGTCAAACTTCAATGCTCTTTTACACAAAAGGGGAGAATTGGACATAGATCACTTGCACTCTCTGGTGACGATCTCTACTCAAGAGACAAATACTTAGTTACAGTACTGACAAGTAAGTACCTCATTAAATAACTAGCCTATGTATGTTCAAATTTATATAGATTTATTCATTAATATTTAATTAATCAATCTTGTAGTTGGTATCTGGCTCTTCATTGTGTTGTTAACTAAATATCTTTTAATTGAACATATATTTTACATAAATTTGGTAGGCATAGGCCCCTCTCTCTCACCCCCCCTCCCCCTTTCCCTCACACACACATGCACTTTGGTTTGCAATAAGTCTAGGCTATTTTCAATAATTGGGTAAGATTGAAGGAGGTAAAATTTAGAGGAAATATTTTCACATTTACATAGAGAGTGTGTGGGGAATTGCTTAGGAAAACCACCCTTAGTACACACCAGCAAGGATTTGAATCTTGACTACCATATTTTAAGAAAACCATCCATACCATATGAGCTTGAGTTTTATTTTGTTTGCCCACCAGTTGTTAGTTAGGACAATGTGACGATATGTGTTAAAGACATTGTCCATAACTTAGCTTTATCTTAAGCAGATATTTATGTCAAGAGCTTACAATTTTCCATCACAAATATTTGAAATAGGAGCCTGAACATATCATTATTTAAATATTATATATTCTCACTCGCTGATTCATGTAGTAGGAGCCTATCTAAATTTAAATGTTATACTTTCAGGAGAGCTGTCAACAGATTGCTGACAAGTACCTTGAGTATGACCCTGTCAATATCATCATTGATCTGGTGCTGTTGAACGAACAAGCCTACAGACACATCTTGTACAACTATAACTTTCAGGTGGGTTAATGATTTGGGCATGTGTGATGCTAAATAATTTATACCGATAAGTAAAGCATTTTGCTAAATAAATCAAAGTTATCCCACTTTTATTTGGGTTATTGAACCATTTAATTAATTTAATGAAACTGAATTAAAATATTGATAGGAAAAATACCACTAAGTTTGTATTCAAAGTCTTACGAATTATTTAAGGAAAAACTATCAAGCTTAAACCATGTATAACAAACAGCTAAGTTTTTTTAGACATAGTTAGGTTCTGATTGTTGTGTTTGTCATACATTTAATTTTATTCATCAAGACATAACCAAACCACAAAATCCTAGAGTTAGAAATTCAAGTAAATTCCATCTTATCTCAATTGAGTGTTTGTGATTGGAATCTTGTTTAACCTTGTTACAACATATAAACATTAAGAGCTTGTCTTACTCACCATCCTGGCCCCAGTTGACCTGTATCAACAAAACTATAACTCCACAACACATTGCAGCACGGTCTAACATCAGACTGAAGCTAGGTCTGAGGTTCATTTCCCAACGCCAGTGCCGAGCCACACCAAAAAAATAATAATAGTGATATGTGGAGCTCACTGCACTTTGTCGGCCGCACTCGGCCAACTCGTAGAACTGTTCTTTCATGCACATCTGGAGACTTGGAGCACGTTATAGTATGTTTTATACGCGTAGTTGCCCCCCACCCCTATTCTCCCTCCTGCTGTTCCCACGCCTCGAGAGCATGTGGCATATTTTTAGGGTATATAATGATGGTGTGTCTTTGTTGTAGGCACATATTACTGTCTGGCTACAAGGTGAGCTACTTTGCCAGAGGTTGATTTAAACATTAGGTTATTCAAAATTCCCTTTTGGCTTAACATGTTCGATTCTATTAAATATTATTGTTCTGAACTAGTAATACTTAAAACTTATTAATTGTTGGCATTATATGGACTTAGTAAATTTTGGGCTCGTAAAGCCATGATAATATTTAGTTTCTTTGGGTGGTTATTTCATATCGTGTTCACCTTTTATTATGATCCCTATGGGGGACCTTTGTATTCTGTGCCTTAGTTTGAAATTTTTCTTATCTGCTTTAACGAATGGGTCTTTTTTACCCTTTGAGTACTGGCTCTTGGGGTGCTCATTTAAAACATGATAACATCGTTTGCCAGCTCTTTTTATTTTAATATTTTAGGGAATATTTTAGGAATATTTATCTTTTTAGAAAATATTTAAAGTTTATGAATTGTTAGTCAAGTCAGCGAGGTTATACCGCAGTCTTGACCCTTTTTACTAATGTTTTTCTCTTGCTAGCCACTAGGCGGCATAACTTCAATATTATGACCATTGTATATAGATTCTATTATGTCTAATATTATAATATTCATTCAGGAGGAAATTTATTTTATGAGACTATATTGTTATTGTTTGACCTTTGGGAACTGTCAGTTAGGGTAACTAAACTCTTATATGTATTTGCTGGATTTCTTTCCTGATTGATCATTTTTAGCTGGAGCTTCATTTGGTAGTAAATTTGTTGTTATGCCAGGACTACTTGAGATTAATTTGAAGGTCATTTTAGTATAGAATGTTTATTGTTTTTTGAGACACCATTTACGAGCAAGAGTATTGTATTATGTCAGATATTACCTTTGTCAACTTGTCTTGCAGAGTATGATGCCGTTTGGGCTCTGGCTAATTTCTAAGGTTCATCCAACCAGCTCACGCCAATTAAATGAATTTTTGCCTCTAATATGTATATTTCCATTGCCTAACGCTATATGTTGTCTCACTCTCTCATTGAGTTGTATGTAATTTGTTATCTGAATAAAATAACTCTTGTGACCATCCCCAACTGTTATTTCTGAATGGAGATAAATGGTGGGGGTTCGAGTTAATACAAGGATAATATGAGGAAGGTATCAGGTGCTATACCCTGATTTTGGTTGGAAGAACAGCTTATAAAATTCATTATATTTCTTTGCGGCCAACATTTTAATATATCATTAGTGTTGTTTTATAGTTATTTATAATAGCCATCAAAATTGACAGCTGAAGTAACATGACTTGATTTATGAATATATTAAAATTGGCTTAGTAACTAACCTGACTGTTCTTCCTACCAAACTCATAATATACTTATTTCTGTGTACTACCACAAAAATAGGAACAAAAAAAACTCGTAATTGTATTTGAAAGTTAAAAACATCTGCACCAATGGACATGCACACATAAAAGTCAGGTTGGGCTTGTCTTGTTTGCTGGTGATGGAGAGATTGGTATTTTCCTGGTCAGGTTAACCGAGATGAACTTTCATAAATGGTTTCCAACCCTCCCGCCTTGCAGATATGGGTACATTTCCTCTATATTTTAACTATCTTATTTCTATTTCATTGGTGTTATTAAAATGCAGATAAAGAAGTTAGTTGAATTGCACACCTTCACATTAATTACTTTAGAGGGAGGTGGGAAAACTAAATAGAAACATACATTTGTAAAACCATTAGACTACTCGGTTGCTAGTGCTAGTAAGGATATAAAGTAAATGTGTTCTTGTGATGATTGTGTTTGTTTTTTTATTTTAGGGAAAAATATTGTATTCACAACCGCTTAGGGTGATACAAATCACTCATACTCTGTTTGTATTGAGTGGACACTAAACTTGAAACTCTACAAGGATTCAAACTCACACTATCTCTCTCTCTCTGTATATATATATACACACACATATGTGTATGTGTGTGTGCATGTTAGAACCATTGGAAGCTTGCTGTGGTGCTGCTTCTGGTGGAGGCATACTCAGACTGGTCCTGGGTTCCTGATCAGCTAGACACCCACTCCCAGCTCGACTTGTTCGACCGTGAGCGGAGCTTCTACTGGACATGCCTGCAGACTATAATCGGTACACTTATACTATCATATAAAATAAAAGCACTCAACTTGACAACAGCCAATGAATGGCAATACAATGGTACAATATATGAGTAATTACCTTGTTAAGGAACTTCAGGGGGAGATTTACCCTTCAGAATAGTTGTGGTTTATGCACCACTTAAATCTAGAGGTCTTAAATTATAATAATACACATATTGATATGCTTACAATCAAGGCCATAGCTGGCCAATAATTTCAGGGGGTATGGTGGGCACATCCAATTATTTCCTGAAGTTAGAAAAAATTATAAATGATAAACAGTTCTAGAAGCTATCTGAAGTGCTTTTTAATGGCAACATCACCCCTTAATTGCCAAAGGCTAGGGAAAATTAAAGCTATTAAACACCTCTAGAAGCTATCTGAAGTGTTTATTATGGTGACACAGCCCCATAATTTGTATATGTACCTTAATTTTGATATTGTTTAATAAAACTCTGTGGTAAGAATATCTTATACAACACCCCCATACACAGTGCTCCATTTGATGCTTGTCACAGGATCAACAATGCTGTTTCTGATTGTGTGCGCCATCACTAAAGTGTACCGCCCACCCCACGACTGCCATTATATCACCTTATGGAAGGCACTGGTCCTTGCAAGCTTCTGCAAGTTCCTGCTCGTCCCAGGATTGATCTGGGGTGAGATGGGGCCCGTGACCCACCATTACTTCGTCACAGGGTACACGCTCCTGTCGCAACTTAAAGCGCATTCAGGTACAGCACCTCCTTCCAGTTCTGGGGCAGGCTAGTGTCCTGATACTAAGAGGCTCCCCACTATACTTGGAGAATCAACAGTTCAATTTTCATCACTATTACCAATTACAAATTAATATACAGTAGGGGTTTCAGAGTAAATCATTAGAAAAGCAAAATATTTACAACCCATTATGAAACAATAGCCTCTCTCTCTCTCTCTTTATATATATATATATATATATATATATATATATATATATATACACACACACACACACACACACACACACACCATTAATTTTCATGGCAATAAAAGATGCATTTACTTAACTAAGCATTTTAATTTATTCCACAACTGGCAGAGTTAACTTTGTGTTTGGGATTCAAACCCTAAAAGAGTGCATTGTCTGGAAAAGATGTGTGAGTGGCTGGTTGCATATCTACTTTGAATAATTTATAAAATATCAAATTTGAGGCTAAAACTTTTTTTTCCCAAATTTTTTTGATATATTTTATACTGCTTATTGATAGTTCAGCTCAACAATAACTAAATGACAAACCCAACAACCAGAACTCAAGACAGTTATTTTAACACTTAGGCCTCGAGTGGGTGCGCTGGGGTATAAAGTACCCCAATCTTATATTTATTGGTGTTGTAGCACTGTCAATCCCCCCAAGGAGACTGTTAATTTTTCTATTCCTTCACTGGGATCTTGACTGACTTATGGTATAGTTGGAATTTAATTAATTAATTAAATTGTCTATACATTAAATATATTTGAAGCAAACTCATTATTGGGTTATACAATACAATGTTTAGTCACTCACAGTATAGCTACTAGTTGTATATTAGGTTTTTTATTCACACATATAGAATCAAAGGTCTTAGGTTTGATTCTCTGTGGGGATTTAGAGTTATCATTAGTGAATTTACATTATGTGCTCTCAGTGTTTTGTACACCTATATTTGGAGCATTGCGCTGTATGTAACAGTAATTTGGACTCAAGAATATGTAAAGTAAATACTTCAAGTGCTTTGAAATGTAGTAGTGGAGAAGAATTGAAAAAAATTTCAGGTGGACCGACTGGGTAACAAATGAAGAAGTTCCAAGAAGAGTGGATGAGAAGAGAACCATTTTGGGTATGATTTTTCGAAACAAAGCTAACTGGAGTAGACACATTCTTAGGAGCAACTGTCTTCTGCTTGGCATCATAAGAAAGACTCAATATTAGATGACTTGAAGGAAGGAATAAACTTCTGGGACTGAAGGAGGAGGCATTGGGGTGTAAGTTCAATGACAAGATGGATAGACCTGTCATAAGACAGAACACCTGATTATAATAGAAATAAGTTAGTTTGTAAGTATTGTAGTGATAGAACAAATTGGTTTTAGAAAATGCATATAGTGCTCATTATAAAAAAAAGAAATAGATTTTCCCTACTTTATATTATGCCTCCTGCAGAACTTAAGTATTGCAGAAATTTTTAGGCGTGGACTGAAGGCAATAATTTTTCTTAATTAATAAATATTTTTTTACCCTTTTTATCGATAAACATTTGTATTACATGTGTGGTTACATGACCTAAACAATCATTTGTTTGTAATAGTAAGTATATCCTTTTTTAGTAAAAGTTCCATGTTATATTTTATAGCTTTTTCCATATACTCACACAGCCATAAAAACTCCAATCAATTTTTGTTTGTTTGTGGGATGTGTCTTAATTAACTCTAATTAAAAGAAAACATAAAAAAAAATCTTCATTCAAGTATAAATAGTTCATTGAAAACTGACTGGGGTATTAAGTGCCCCACACACCTGCTTTTATTAAATTTACTAGCGTGCCCGCTCGAAGGTTAACTACATGTACATTTCCATCAGAGAAATTTTGACATTTAGTTCTATTTTATACAGTAGTTCTTAAAGATGATGGCATTGCAGACATTTTTAGAAAAATCCTATTTTTGTATCAAAATATTAGATTCTTACTGTTTATTTAATGTATCTCTATAAGGAAAACCTCTTCTCGCTTTTTGAGGTAATTGTATTATATTTGGAAGAAGGTGTAGGAAAGGTGGATAGAAACATATAAATGGGGACAAACGCAATATGGCTTTTACAATGAAAAGAACACAGTTCACTCTTAACATTGCTGCCATTGGACCAAGAGGTAATGGTTTCCTCTTTTAGGAAGTTGCATTGCGTTTTAAATATCTATTTTTTAAAAATTAAGTAGCTTTAATAGATGTATTAACAGAATAAATTCCTTCAATTAAATTGGATTTTATGTCTTGTAACGATTTGCTTGTGCTATTGATTTGTTATAATAGTTTGTCCCATATGTATGTTAATAAGGCTATTTCAAATGTTTGTTAATTTTTTTGCCATCATTTTGTAAAACTATATCATTATGGTTTTTGAAGAACTCTTCTAACTCACAACACCATCTCAATACGAAATCTGCTATGCCTCTACACATTTTTATGAATATTTGCTTGGTGCACCTATAAACTACAATATCCTTGATATAAATGCTATATTTTGTTTTATCAATCACCTGGTTGATGATTCACCACTGAGTATGCTGAAGAAATTAATTGCGCTGTTGTGTGGGGTGTACTTGTTATATTACAGCCAAATCAAATAACTCCTTTATACAATTATTATTGTTTGAGTCCCATCAAATGTAGAGAGGAGAGGCAAAAATTTTGAAAAAGGAGACAAGTTAAACTGAGTGAGATAAGGCTAGTTGTTGGTACTGTTTGGCCAACTCGGCAATAAATTCTGTAGAGTGAAGTTTGTAGAGCTCTTCAAAGTGTAGCCTGATTCGAGTAGGAATGATTGGGTATTTAAGTCTTTAATACTATATATATGATGTGTGTGTATGTATATATATATTAAAAAAAAAGAGAGATGGGTTGAATCCATTATTTCTCAAATCCGAATCCTAGCAAATTGTTAGAAATTTTAATGATTTACAAATAGACCTTCATTAAAAAATATAGGCTTAAAACTAAATTAAGATATATTTCAATGATACTTTCAATTTTAATCAACCCCAACAACCCTTTGCAAAATACTGGTTAAAATCCAGCCAAATTAAACAATCTAGACTGCGTTTGATTAATTTTACAATTACTTCCATAACATATTAAAAAAAAAAACTCTCAGTTAAAATCAATCGAAAAACAAATTATGAATTAGCAAGTCATTATTTGATTCTTAAAACTCGATATACAGTATGTAGGGAGGCATAAATAAACAGTTTTATCGGTGTATAACTGTTGACAGTATTTATTTTTCATGAAACCCAACAAAATATCTAACTTAAGGATTCTATTAAATAAATTAGGGCTCTTTGCATAGCTGTAGATAATTGAAACCAGTTGGGTAATAATAATTAACAATCATTTTTATTTAATCATCACTCTGGCGAGTAAACATACATGTAATGGGTGTGACTTTTTATTTTGTGCAATGTGTTTATTTTTTGTTTAAAAAAAGGTGAAATTTGTTTTATTTATTTCGAGTTTATTTGTAATTATAGTTTTGAATTTCAGTTTTTGAAGAGTTTTGATGTGTTCATTAAAATATCTACAAGATTGTTTGTGAGGTGAAAGTTTTATAAGTGAGCATGCGCTAAAACGGTCGAGTCCAAGTTTACCATAGAGGTGAGGGGGGTAGGGTATCAGGCGTGTTAGATATTTTACACCCAACAATTATTATTAAAAAAAAATTTATTCATGATTATCTCTTTTGTCTGAAAAAATTATGATTATGGATTAAGTTGTACTTTTCAAGTAGGCTTAACTAGTAATTTATGAATGACACTTTTGAAAGTTGTATACCAGCAAACAAGTGAGAAATGAAACACAAAGTTAAAGCTGTATTTGTATACTCTTCTCGAAAATTAAAATCTCTTGCTGTTACTCATTGACAGATTAGGCATCAGTAAGGGCTTATATATACTTTCCTGAAGATGCAACAAGAATGCCGAAGACGGGCGATACGATACATTTTCTCTCTAAGAAATATTTATTAAAACTGGTGGAAAAACTAACTTGCACTGGGGTTATTTGGCCAGGGATGGAGTGGAGGGGAGGTAATCTATCATAATTGATCACTCAAAAGCGAATTTCTAGAAAGAACATTTTTTTGAACTTACCCTCCATTCTTAAAATAGAACTACATATTTTTAAAGTAAATCTTTTATATTTATTATGCTTTCTAAGATTTGGATTTGAGAATCAAGAATTGTAGGTAAAATTAATATTCAAATTCCTTAAATAGTGGATTTGACCCAGCTTTAATTACAGAGCCCTTAATTTGTGGTAAATAAAATATTTGTATTTTGTAAAATAAAAAATTGGATTCCAGTATGAAAAGTCGTTACATCAAAGCATTTTTTGGCTATAAATTATAAAAAATTAAGTGGTACAGTGATATGAAAAGAAACACTATGGCTAAATTTTGAGTTCTTGAATTTTAAATGTTTGTCTTTGGTCACAGTTTGACTATCATGGTAGTTAGTTCAAACACACATTTTACTTCTTCTTTGCCAATGGTCTTTAGTTGAGGGAAATATATTTTCTTAACTGGAAACTATGATTTGCTATAGGATATTAAGAAGAAAATTATAATACTTATGTTAGTACAGTAGAGTTTCAAAAACTCAACATGCATACGGTTGCACATGGTTGTTGGTGCCATTCATCTCAATCCAAGGTCATTCAACTGTATAACCTCTATGTTTGTGTTTTTGTAACTCGAGTGGAACAGTCATGCTGGGGTTATTAGTTTTCCAATTCAGTAACATGTTATTCGAATCAATACAATATTATATATACAGTACTCTACTGCATTTCTGTATATTACACATATGTATGCACACCATTATATTAACATGTAATAAATATATTGTACTGTACGTCAATTACTGTTATTGTACCGTGTTATACTACAGTAGAGTACAACTGTACTTATAATATTCGATACTGTGCTGTGATTCATCCTTGTTTAGTAAATATGACATAGTAAACATGCATTTTATGCAAGTTCATTTGTAAAACTCGACATTTCAATAACTCAACATCATCTCATTAAGTCGAGTTTCCGAGACTTTACTGTACTATTTTTTCTGGCGATCTTCTGCTTACAAGTAAAAATGTGTTTATTTTGTATATAGTTAGTTATCATTAAATTCAACATAATTGACCATTATTTACAGATAAAAGGCCAAGTAATCAATTTCCTGAAAAAATTCCTTTTTTTGTGACTATTTATGTATAAAACAAAACTCCCTGGCTTCAACCCACAATCGAGCTATACCCATGTATAATATATTCAAAAATCCAACAATGAACCTTAAATTTATTTTGATATTAGTTTTAATATATGAATTAGAAGTTGATAAAAACATGTTTTGAGATTTTTTAACCCTATTAATTAATATTTTGACTGAAAAACTTTGAGCTATGCATTTTTCATACAAAATATTATGTTTGGACAACTGATGGTTTTTTTAAATTGTTTATCCAATAAAATGTTGGTAAATTTTCTTAAAACTGACCATTTTGTTCTCTTTTTTAAGAGTGCAAATATTAACTAAAACTCTGGCACTAGGGTATAATAGTGTTTTTAGGTGCTAGTATTGTGTTATTCCAACTAGGGATGTGAAAAAAGTATCAATACTTTACTAATATTGATATTTTGCTTTTGATACTAGTATTTTTTTACTCAATACATTTTTCCATTACTTTTACTGATATTAGTACTTACACTCCGGTATCGGATCGGCATCGAAAGAAACAACTTTTTGCTATCTTCACCCATGCTGGGATTAAATGTTTACTAGGGCAGACTGCGGAGTAAGAACAAATGATACTCTTCCCCAATTTTCCTTAATTTTTTGCATGACAAGCAAGCCGCAAAACTAGCATTCAATCTCTTTTAGCACACTATAATTCATAGCTGTTCTTTCATCTTTGTTTATCAATACAACCTGATACCTGACTGGTCGAATGGCGACCAGTCTACTACCTCTTCCATTATCAATGAGCACACTCATCACAAACTAAACAAAACAAGCTTTTGTAGGGTGCGCCAAGCAGATGAAGCAGAACAGTTTATGTGTGTTTCTCTACCGATACTTAGGCCTACTGTTATTGATACTTTTCTTTCGAGACCACATCCTTAATTCCAATCCTAACACGCCAAAACAGCACCACTCAACACTCATGCACCGATGACATTTCCTTGAAAAATTACTCTGCTTTTCTCTTAAAAAGCAAATTTCACCACCAAAATTACAATAGTACCAAACTAGCATTCAACACCCAACCTTTTTCTTATATACAACCCTTAGTGTTGCTTTGCTATAGATTAATCTAGTTTTGTAAGTCATGTAAACTGCTGTAACATAATACTTGTATTTGTAACAATACTAATAGTGTTGTTTTCCTCTCTTAGTGGTGACTCATTCTTCACGTCTGATGTCAGGGCTAGTTGTATCACTCGGGCTGTTGGGGAAGGTCGCCTCTATGCAACTGCTCTCACAACTCTGATGATGAATTGTTGAACCAATCAGTGAACTTGCGTGGTGTTTTAAGTGACAGTTGAATATTATGGATACACACAGACAGCTCAGCTCGACTATTAATAACCTAAATCAAGTTTGGTGGCTAAAACTAGTAGCCTCCAGGCTGTATTCAACATGTTTGAAATAATATTATTTATTCAACCCATTGTTTACTAAAGAAACAAGTTGTAAAAAAAGAGAATATGTTTACTTAGTTATTGACCTGTATTAAGTAATTGTCTACTCAAATTAGTGTTTTAATTAATGTATCAAACAAAAAATAAAGAAAAAAATACTTTTGAGAAATAAAGAAATACATTAAATTGGAGTAAACTTGTTTTTGACAGTTTTGTACAAGAAATTGGACACATTTATTGTATGGAAATTTTACCCATAAACAGCTGTTCACACAACACATATGAATGTACAATATTGAATATAAAAAAAATATATATATAAATTGTACAGTGCATTGCACACACTTCCTCCCGCTTTTATCTTAAAATAGACATTTACTACAAACTTTTGAAACAAGATAAAAGCTCTATACATTGTTGTAGAAACATTTCAGCAAAGGTCGTAAATGAAATAATATACACTGATACTTACTCTATGGCCTTAGAAACTAGAAATACTGTTACAGAAAAATTGTGAAAAAAGAAACATCTTCATCCTCCAAAGAGCATAAGAATCAATTTCAATGGCCTGAATTAAAAAGTATATAGCTTTGATATAGCTCTGAAATAATTGGTTTTATAAACGTTTATTTCAAGTAAAAGATTTTTTTTAGCTTTACTAGTAATACAACTTTACAATGATAAGTTATTTTGTACCTCAAATGGTTGCAGAGAAATGACGACAATTGGAGATTTTCCTTCTTTTAAAATATCCCCAAAGTAATTTTCATGAGTAAATAAGAATTGGCATTTTGTTTATAATGATAAACAGTGTCTAGATATAAAATGTAATCAAAATTTCCATGGTAAATATTGAAAAAAAATCGAATTTTTATCTTTTTACCCATCAGTAAACTACCCTTAAATTTAGGGTTAGATATTTAATTCCAAAACCCCCGTTAGGGGACCTTATGAAAACTCCAGGTACCAAGTTTTAGCCCAATCGGTAAAACAGTTTCAGCTCTAGCCCGAGGTAGAGACAGATGGCAATGTTAAACCACTTTTTTTGTTTCAGGGGGTCACTAAACGTCGATATTTATCAAAATCTCAAGTTTGATTTTTTTTGACGATCACAATACTTTCTCTCCAAGGTTTCGAGAGAAAGTAAAAAGTATCTCTCCGCCAACCCGTTGGCAAATCTGTCAATGGCTTTAGTGGATTGGGTTAGGCAAGCTCAAAAAACTGTGTACGTTACGTTTTAGTTGTTTATTAGAAAAGTAAATAGAAGTTACTTAGAATGTACTGTGTGTAATGTAGTTTGAACAAGTTGTAGTTTATAGTTAATTAGTTTAATAGGTTCTTGATTTTGTTAGGTGTGATGGCATGGCATAGATCTTATGACCAATACTTAAGAGTAATCTCACAACGCTTTGACTATTTCGCAGACTTTTTAGAAGTAAATTTTGGGGAAGTCTAATTCCCGTCTAATGGAGGGACTCAAACACCCAGGATATTGTACCAAACTGATTGTCGACCAGGCAGTTTGACTACAAAGGACACTAGAAAATAAAGACCCCTTGATACAACTTTCTGGTCCTCCCTCCCAATGGCCAAAAACCCAAGGCTTATATAATACTGTGCTGGGCCAGAAGTATTTAACCCTCCACAATGAGGTATAATCGATTCAACCTAAAATCGCTGTATGAAATATTATCCAAACACCATATAAATACTGGCTTTGACTCACCATATTCTCTTGGTTGACCATCACACCGATTGCGGACATTCTGCTTCGACGAAGTAGGCACCAGAAAAAAAGAGTTTGAATGGAACGTTTTTTGAGCTCGTCGACTACTCAAGAAGTCCTAGGGTGTGTGCCCTACATGTGACACCTACTACAGCACCAGGCTTTCCTAAAACCATCTGGCCTCTTTGCTTGGGGAGGAGATATGTTCCTTTCCTCTCCCCTCCTTTTGCCCAGAACATTTTGATCATATAAATTGGGATGTACAAAAAAACCAGAACACACACTTCATTTTATCTTTGCCTGGAGAAGAAACTCTTGACTGAACAACAAACCACAGTCGCTACTAGTCTAACCACCATGCAGGAACGAATGGTCTTGCTGGGATGACACAGAAGGGTTGCAACCAGTAACTATTGATTGTGTAACTACTCTATAAAACTGATGTTTGGATGAGAACATTTAGTTTGTTAAGTTTATGTTTTGCTTACATTTAGGGTCTACTTGTAACTAATCTATCAAACTCAGGTTTGGTTTAGAATATTTAATTTGCTAGTTTAATTACTTTTGGAATAGATCTAGGGTCTACTTGTATGTACTACTTTATTGAACCCATGCTATAGTTACATTATATTAGTTTGTTTAATGAGTTTAATTATTCTTAGTTAAGATGTAGTATCAATCTCTTTCCAATTATTTGAATCCTTTATAGGATTAGGTATGTTTAGTTATGTTTATGTTAGCAAGGTAATTGTGTATACCATGCTGGGGTAATCCTATCAATTAGGGTGCAATCATTTCAAGTATTTAAATGTAATAGATAACCATGCTGACATTTAAACCATTGAACTTTAGTATAGTAATCTTCTAATAGCTTCTTGATGCTCTTTAGGTCTTACAAGCTGATTTTATTTTTACTAAATATGAACATAAATATACGGGGTTATCAGGTGGTTACGAGTGACAGTTATGGTCATTTGATCTTGGTTCATATTGCTCTACTCTCCTTTATTATTGTTTGTATTAGTGTTGTCTCTTTATTGTGTTAGTTGGGGG
>CABEEJ010000272.1:87376-108202 GCA_901482245.1 Timema douglasi
ACTCTTTCTGACAAGTTAACTTAATATTATCTTTATAATTCATTTCTCAACTTAATTTCTCAACTTACTTTAATCCTTCTATTAATTCTATTTTTATCAATTCTGAATTTATTAAAATAGTTTTATAAATAAAATTGCATTTTACATGATAAAAAGTTTTTGAATAAAATTTGTTATAAAGAAATACAAGTTAAAATATTCTCAAGAATAATTGTTGTCAAATAAAAAAAAGTTTTAGGCAAAAGTTTTTTTTGTTAATAATAATAAAATGCCATTGAAAAATGGTAGGTTTTCATTTAAAAAACAAAGTTGATCCTGAAATAACCTTGAAGCCACACACAAAACTGTCTGAAACAATTTTTTTTTATTACGGTACTTTGTTTTCGGGATATTCTGGTGTCTTAACATATATGCCTCATCTTGTATATATTTATTTACTATTATTAAATACCTACTCGAGTGGCAGGCAGATCGAATAATTAATATCTATCATGTGTGATAGTTAAGAATCTGGTAATTATTATTATAAATTTAGGTTAAAATAAAACTCATTAGCCTAATAATACTAATTTACTAACTTTGTGTTGACTCACAATGTTTGCAATAGAATGTAGACTCATGATTGTTTCTGGTCGATGTTGTCATCGTCATATATTGAAATTAAATTGTTAATTCAATAAATATTATTGGAAATTTAAAATTGATTAACGCATGGAATGTTAGGTTAAGCTCGGTTAGGTAAAAACCATAATAGGTACTTATATAAATTATTGGAGGTTTGAAAGCTAGGCTAGTTACCCTAATACATATTTTAAATATTAATTTGGGTTTTTATATTTTTGATGTTAATTCATATTTGGATTTGGCTGTTTGGTGAAACATTTCAGTAATAATGGAAAGTTGCATGACTTTACTTGGTGTCATATCATTTTGATGCTTAATATTTTTTTTAAAAGGACAAAGAGGCAACTTTGCTTGCCTTGCAAGAGTTGGGTTTTCTACAGAAAAATACAAAATGTGTTCGTTGTAGACATTTATTGTGTGTGTTTATAAAAACATTCTCTGAAATAGACTTTTGGGTGTGCCATGGATGTGCTTGTGAGTGACTGAGATGCATGTCCTACAGGCAGTGGGGAGCTGTAATGGGCTCGCAGGACACCATTAATACCTCTTTCTTAAATTTGTGAACCCATTGTTAACATTCTCAATAAATTTGGGTCAAATCCACTACTTTGTGAATTCGAATCTTGGAAAAAATAATGAACTTAAGAGAGAATATAAATATAATTGAATAATAGAAAATACAAATAGTAGGTAACTAAATGTTAACATTATTTCTAATAGCTAATTCATTATTCACACATTCTATCAAGTATTAAATTACTGGTCTGGAGTCTGGTTGTTAAGTTTATCCTATTTATAATTGGTTCTGATCCACCAATAAGCAATATATAGAGCTTAAAAAATGGAAATAAAAATAGACACTGACAACAACCTTGCAAGCAACGGAAAAGAAATGGACAATCTAAAACCGGAAACAGTAGGACTTATGCACCTGTGGAGTTGAGATGTGTGAGAAAATTTCCCTAGTTTTCTTGTTTTGATAATTAAATATTGTTCGATCTAATGACATTTGTGATTTGGTTTGAAATAATATGTTAATGATTTTTTTTTCCTTCGTGCAACTGGCATAGCATGCATAAGATATTTTATCGTCATACAAATTAGTATTTACTAAACCAGACTATTTTTAAAATTATATTCTATTTTCATAGATTTGCATTTTTAAACACCTATGTATAAGTGAGCTTTATTATTTAGAACCATATCATTACATGTTTTAATATGTTTTTAATAAACAATATTATCTGCCTCGGTGGCCACTCACGTGTTAGACTAGCCTCCAGATGACAGGGAGATCAAGATTCAAATTCCAGTTGAGTGTACTGAGGGTGGTTTTTCCAAAATGTTTTTTCCATTCTCGGTGACCTGGTGGTCTAGGGGTAAGGCGTCGGACTTCTGTGCTGGCGGCCGGGGTTCAATCCTCGGTCCCGGCACAAATTTATCTGATTGCCAAACCCTTCCTTCACCTCTGACAAGACATCTTGTGAATGTGGGGAATGCCAGGCCTCCACCGTGGTTCAGATTCCACGTTAAACTGTAGGTCCTCCATTTCATCTCACAATCACCCTACCATTACACATTAGCGTAAGTGTGTATAACCCGAACGGGTAGTAAGACGCGGTGCTAATAATAATAATAATTTTTCCATTCTCACTCCACAAAAATTCGGGTACACATCCTCTGAATTCAACCATTTTCATTCCCAACTCATTAGCGTAATTAGTACAAATGCATATAACCTTAACAGGTAGTAAGATGGAGTACTAAATGATAATAAAAAATAAAAATATTTTCCTGTATCATTTTATTAATATTTCCATACATCCAAAAAAAACTATGTTAAATTATTTACAGCTCACCACTGTCTGCAGGCCATCTTTAAAGAGGTATGTGATTTTATTTTATCTCTTTCTAATCCATGCCCAATCATTTTTTCAATCAATAGTAAAATATGTGAGAAAATTATATCTTGTTTGAAAAATAAAAAGTGCCTAAAATGCACAATATTATATGTACAGTCCCCATTTTTTTCCTGGAAAAATACTATAAATCTAAAATACTGAATTATACCATAAACCCTCTGTTGTTCTTAATACTTTTTTTTCTGCTATGTTCAAAAATATATGTTTTAAAATAAGCCTTGGGTAATCTAAATGGTAAACAACCCAAATGAGCACTTATATATATATATATATATATATATAAGATTAAAAAATAATTATTTCTATTGTACCAGATTGAAACAAAAAGTGGTCAAGAAAGCATTGTTTGTTTAATTATGTTTTATTATGGAAACTGTATTCTAATTGGCAGTCTAGGTGGGGTGGTGACGGCATCATCAGAAAGTAGCCCAGACTCTTGGGGACAAGTAAGGCCTGACCTGCCTTGGTACACGCTGGCGGACATCTCCAGTCATAGCTGCAAGGAGAATAGAATCTGGGTGACATTTTCTCACGGGGTTTACGACATCACAGAATTTGTGGAGCAACACCCAGGCGGAGAAAAGATTCTTATGGCAGCCGGGGGATCTCTGGAACCATTCTGGCTCCTGTACGCCGTGCATAAGACACCAGAGATCTTCGCCATGCTGGAAAGAATGAGGATAGGTGAGTTAACTGGCTCTTGTTAAAAGTAGAGCTTGTTTATATCATTGTTGACTTCGGTTGTCTTGTTATAAAGTGCTGGTTTAAGGACCTGATGTTGGTAGAATCAAATTCAGCCAGGGTCGACGGATTTTTCTTGAGTAATAAAAATCCATAGCACAACTTCCTTCGGATGAGAAGTAAAGCCATGTTGATTGTGGCATGTAAAAGAACCTTAGATTTTGTATGAAAATACCTTCTTTGCAGAATTGAGAAGCCCTTTCACTATTGCTCATTGAAATACTTGTGTGTTGTTATAATATGTAGTTTCATAAAGTGCACATTAAATAACTCAAATAAATAAATAATTGTCATCTCCAGGGACACTAGGTTAATCAGTTAAGACTACAAGGGGTTTAAAACTACCATGTATCAGAAAAGCACTTGGACACCTTGGTCAGGGATGACTGGGGAGGTATTATGTAATTTTCTTTGAAAATCCCCTTCCCTTATAAGAAAATTTGTCACTGGTGGGAGGGCTTAAATGACTCTTCATTCAAAGGACTGGACAAAGAAGTTCACTACTATTTCCTGGTGAGATATTGTAATAAAAAGGTAAAAATTGAAACATTCCTACCACTTTTTGTAGACCTATTTAGATATAAATGTTGAGTTTTTATCAGAAATGGTTGGATTAGTTATTTGCTATATTGGTTCGGTTGGTTCTTTGCTTAAGATCAGGTACTAGTTGTGGTTCTAAGGACACTAGCTCTCAGTTCCTTGGTTCCTTCTAGTTATAGATTTAAAATAGTTATAAAAACAAATTAATATAGCTGAAATTTTTTATTTTACCATGCACCGCGTCTTACTGCCTGTTTGAGCTATATGCTTGAGTAGTTAATGGATTTTGAAGGTGAATGTTGAATTTAGAGGAAGTGAACCCATGTTTGTGTGGAGTAAGAGTGGAAAACCATTTAGGAAAAACCACCTTCAGTTCACCCGACTGAGATTCAAACCTCGACGATCTCCTCGTCCTCGGTGGTATGGCTCAACACAAAACTTTCACGTTAGCCAACTACGCCACCGAAGCGGGTTTATAGCTGACATTAAAATGGCTTCTAATTTTAACTATGTAATTTTTTTCTTAATTGTTTATATCATTTGCCCCTCCAAAGGACAAGTTTGGTAGGTATCCATATTACAGAGGTGAACATATAGTAGACCAAATGGTTGTAGATTGACTGAGGGATTTGTTGTAATTTATAATTTAGCACCAAAATAATAGAACCTGACCCGACAACATTTTGGAACTGACCCTCATTGGACTTGAATGATCTAGTTTAAGAATGACTGTGCAAGTCAATAAGCTTTTATTTTTTGAGTCATTTAATGTTATCAGCAGCATCTGGCTGGAACTTTGGAGCAAGCAACGTTAGTTTAATATTGGTTATTGACTGGAAACATGATTGGAAACCACAGAATATTGGTACAAGCGCTGAATCTTGGTCTGATACAGAGCTATGCCCCACTTGAGTTTAACTGAGTCTAGTGCTTTACCAACTAAGTACTCAAAACTTCAACTGCGCTCATATGTTTCAGGTAACTTGTCAGCAGAGGATGTGTCAGAAGGTATGGCCAACATGGAGGATCCTTATGCTTGTGAGCCAAGACGACACCCTGCACTCAAACCCAGCTCTAAGAAACCATTCAACGCGGAACCACCTTTGCCCGTGTTAGTGGACAGTTTCATAACACCAGCGTAGGTGTATTACTTGGTGAACATGTGCTCCTTCAAGTGGAACTAACCCCTAGTTTTGGCCTGGGTTTGCCAGTTTGTATACTAAAATAGATAGCTCATCGCATGTTTGTTTTTGACTTGGGAAACTATGGTTCATTAGTAGTATTCCTTATATTTCCAGGAGAATGCTGGTGCATTTCCCTAAAATTTACACTCTCTTCCAAGATTAATCATTGCAGCTTAAGGACATTTATAAAAGACATATCTACTATCAATCACACATTGTTGTTGGATATGGAACCTCAATATTGTCTGCTGTATAAGGTTTTATAAATGGCCAGTCTTATACATTTCTTAATTCGTTTTGTTAGAAATAAAGTCTCCTGATATCTATTTGGAGACGGTCTTTTTTGAATCAGAAAACAAACTCAACATCCTTTACAAGCATGCTTATGACAAACCTGTGTAACTGATAGTCGGCGAGCCATTAGTAAGAATTTAATTTTATAGCTTTAGCTCTTTAAGGAAAATCTCATTTTTATTTTTTGGAATAAATTTTGTTTAAAATACGAAAGAAGGTACAAGAAAAAGGGAATTATTATGTTTGTTTATTTCATTTTTCCCCATCTATGGTTGATTTACTACTTCTTTGATTCTATCTGACAGCAAGCAGAAGCCATCAGTAACACCACTATTGTCTGAAAGTCACTATTGTCAACATATTTGGAAATAATTATTATTTGCTAAATATTACTATTATTACCATCACTAAAAATATTATCAATCAATTTTAACAATACTTCCCTAAAGATTACAATAAAATTTAATTTTCCATAATCAAATTTAAGAAAAAATAGTCTAATAAATTCATTGTCTTTTTTAAAAAAAAACTTTTGTGGCAACTTCAGGTTAAATAGTTTGCATAAATTTAAAGTTATTTATATTTTTATTACTATCTTTAACATAAATAAATGGTTTGTGGTAATAAAGAGAAAAAGACATATAAAATGTTCTGGAAATAATACAAACTTTAAATTTTGTAAACTCGAGTACTAATACCAGTTGCCATTCACTCGCCAACAAAGTTGCCTATGTCACCACCTGGCAGCATAGCTTCTATTCAGTGGCCATATTTGTTGTTTGCGTCTAAGGCCACTTTTAATGAGCTCTTGCGTTTAATAATTAATTTGAACTAAACAGCAAATGAAAACTTCAAAACTATACCAACAATCAAATGGTTATTCTCATAACCAAAATCTAATTTTTTTAAATAACAGTGAACCATTGTATAAAACACAATTAATAAAATGTGCATGTGTCCACAAGTGAAGCTAATAAAAATTTTATTGTTGAGTATTTAGGCGTATCTAAGTTACTGTTAATAATTTTATTACAAATTTTAATAATACAGTGTCTTTTTTGACTATTAATTCGGCTACTCAGTAAATAGTAATCCGTGTGTTCTTTTGTGAATATTAGTTCAATGTGTGTGTGTGTGTGTGTGTGTGTGTGTGTGTGCACCTGACAAATTCTGCGCTCTATGCTGTGTGTGATACGCTCACCAAAAGGGTATTGAAGTAGCTTGATGAGTGCGAACTATCAGAAAAAAATGATCGGTGAGTGTGGAACATATTTCACTTCAATGTGTTGAATAATTTTGTGTTTCATATGGAAGATAATACCTCTGCCAGACACCCCTAGTCCAATGGTCAGGTAAAACGAGTGAATTGTATCTTGACGCTGGTATTAATTTCATCTCAGTGGGTAGACTTAGGACTGAGACAAGGAATGAATAAAATCCAATGTGACCTCAAACCTGCTGTCAACGAGATGACTGGAATGTCACCAGAGGCATTTCACAGGTATTGACCTCAGCATCATGATGGGGCACCTAGGAGTTTTACTGACATACCTGGTGACACCTCATACCAACCACCAGTGGAAATATGAGAAGCTGTATGTGACAAGATAGTTAAAGGTCAAGCTCACCATAGAAATGTATGTCATACAAACTTCAACATAGGAGTAGTTGTAATGATATGATGCACATAAGTGAATACTGGTGTACCAAGAAAGGGGCAGTCTAAATACAGAAGCCCTCTTATTGTTATCATAGTGCTCCCAGATGTCGACATATATCAGGTGAGTCAACTTAAGAGAGATGTTTTTCAAAAACACTATGTGACAACTGAGCACGTTTCACAAGTAAAATCATGGAGCAGCAAGGACAAGATAGGCAACTGTGAATCTGTGAGCGATGAGTCAGAAGATGATAGTTCAACTGAGGCTAATCTGAAACTCACAAAACCCAATAGTCAATTGGCAGAAACACCCAAAGACTCAACCTAGTTAAGAAAAATGTGTGCCCAAATACTTAAAGGCTTTTGTAACGAAAAAGTGATTTTATCTGAATGCTCTGTATAAACTGTACATTATAAAGTAGAAGTTAAGATAAAGACTGAAATTAAAGTGTTTTTGCGTTAACTGTACATACAACATGTGACAAACTTAATCTAAGACGGTGTGTATAACAAAATGGCCGAGTGTTGGAAAATCGCTTAGAGAAATGATTGTATGAGTTTGGGGAACTGTGAGAACAAGAGAGAGTGATGGGGAGGATGTGATTTCAATGTGCGCTATTAATTGTGGAGTAAAGAAGTGGTACTTGTGTGAATGTGTTGGACAGTAGTTAATTAATAAACAATTGTGAGGTATATGCAATGTTAGGTATAACCTATAACATTAGTTAAAATGAAGATTCAGATCCAATATTCGGATTTTTAATTAAAAAAAGTATATTTTAGCTATATCTAGAATCCCATATTCAATTAAGTGGTTAGTTAGTGTTCTGGATTTTGACTGTGTTAGAATTTAGAAAAAGTCTGTTCAACGTAGGAATTGTTTTCTGAAAGGCCATTTTCCCTACCAGAAATCTATTATATAGCAGGATATTGGTAGGAAAAAAGACCTTTCAGAAAGTAATTCCTACCGTGAATGGAGTATAGGTTAAGCTGTTATAGCGACTCCTCTTCCTTTAAAACCTATTAAAATAATACACATCTGTGAAAGATATATGGACTTTTTGACTTGTATAATCATGCAGCCTCCACAACGGTTTAGTTAAGTAAGCATCACATCTAGAAAATCCTTCTGTGTCTGAAAAGCTTAGCAGATGCAAGGTTGTTAAAGTATGTTGCTTGCCAGTAAAGAGTGTATATTTTTGCTTCCCCATTTTTTTTATACTAGTTTGTTCATCATCAAGGCTATTATCAACTTATTTTAAGAGTTGCAAATCAATAGGCGATTTTTAGAGGGTCTGCACCCCCTCTTGAATGGAGAAATGGGGAAACCACAATGATAAATCACATGTGGAAATCCCTCACTCCTCCACACTACATTTGACTGTGGTTTGAACCTTTACCTCATCATAGACCTTTTAATATGTGAACATGGTACCTTATACCATGTGATCACCATTGCAAGCTTTTATTTATTTTGAAATAATTAAGTATGCACATATTGAATGGATGGAATATTCTTCAGCCTCTTATAGTCTTAGGACTGCGGATTTTTGTTCCAGGGAGCTGTTTTATGTTCGAAATCACCTGCCTGTACCTGAAGTTGACCCAGCAACGTACGAGCTAGAAGTGGACGGGGTCGGCCCTGAAACTTTTATCTTCTCCTTGGACGATATTAAGAAATTCCCGAAACATACTATCACCGCCACCATACAGTGCGCTGGCAACCGTAGAGGGGAGATGTCAAAGGTATGATTGATGCACAGGAATATGTACTCACACTTTCACATCATTTTAGAGCTACTAACTCTAGAATTTTCTGTGTTTTTTTTATGAAAATATAACTACTTTAAAGATTTTGCGGTATCCTTTATTATTTTATGATCTTTAACAATGTCCATTATAATTTGAGCTGTATTTATGGGAAAAAATGAGGTATAAAATATATGTAAAACATACTTTGAGAGATTATTGAATATGAATGGGGTACAATCAGAAAAAGCGGAAATAGACAGGGTGCTGGAGTAGAGAGTAGGAAGCATAACGGGGAAGGAGGTAGAAGATGCTCTGAAAATAATTAGGAAGGGAAAGGCACCAGGAGGGGATGAGCTTATAGAGGAAATGATAACAACACCAGGAGAAATGATAGTACAGTGGAGTGTCAAAGGTGTTATCATCCTTTCTGCTTTGACCTCTGAATTTCCCGCAGCGTGTTTCTGGAATAGAAGGGTGACTTGGGAAATCTTCTGGAGTTGTGGGTCACTCTGGGTAGTGTAGAGAAGTGTAAGGGGGAGTACTGGTAGGGTTGCAAGGAACTACTGACAAGCTGGAGGCGGTAACTGGTTTGTGTTGAGAGAGGGTCTAGTTGTTTAGGTTGGCGGAAGGAATCACGGTTTGGCTGGGCATTTGAAGTGACGCGGAGAGAAATGGGGTGGTCTGGTCTAGCGATTTAGAGGGTTGCGAGTGGGGAGGAGATCTAAAATGTAGGGGTGGGTCGTCACATTACGAGAGAAGTATCTTGGGAAGGTCAGTCTGGAGTGCAGCTAGGTCCACTTGCGGGGTTTTCGGAATAAGTAGAATATCCCTCGTGTCAGGGTAGGCCATTCGATCGTATTGTGGGGGTCTTAGAACAGGTGGAGTATACTGATATATCAAGCTTTGTTCATTTGGGAAAGACGGTCGTATTTCTTCTGAGTGCTTGTCGAAGCCCATCAATGGTAGATCTGTAGGTGTATGGGATAGTGGTAAAGGGGTAGCTCAGTGTAGTAGACCGCAGTGAGCTAGAGAGGATAGTTAGGTGAGCTTTGTTAGCTGGAGATAGCTGTAACTGTAGAGGGAAAATAGGTAAGCTTGGTGTTGTAGACCGCAGTGGTCTGGAAAGGGAAAATGGGTAAGCTCAGCGATGGAGACAGTGGGAAGTTGGAGAGGGAAAATGGGGAAGATTGGTGTTGGAAATTATGGTGAAGTGAAGAGGGAAAATAGATGAGCTCAACATTATAGACCGCGGTGGGCTGGAGAGGGAAAATAGGTGAGCTTGGCAATGGAGGCAGCGGTGAGCTTGGTGTTGTAAATCTTGGTGAGCTGGAGAGGGAAAATAGATGAGTTCAACATTGTAAACCGCAGTGAGCTGGAGGGGCAAAATAGATGAGCTTGGCATTGGAGACAACAATGAGCTGGAGAGGGAAAATAGGTTAACTCGGCATTGGAGACCACAGTGAGCTGGAGAGAAAATGGGTGAGCTTAGTGTTAGTGACTGTAGTGAGCTGGAGAGGGAAAATTAGATTAAAGAAAACTAAACATATTAGTGTGGTAAGCACCTATTTATTTCCCTGACAGTGATGTTGCCGACATGGAGCTGAGGCAATGACTGAAAATTGGGGTGGCCGGTTGCTATCATGCACCCCTTATTTAGCAGTTTTGGTGGTCTTGGCTTGTGATTAAGCTGTCGTGAAAAAGGTGGCTAGTCATCATGTGCTGTTGGTTTCAAGCCAAATGTCCACAAAGAGATTGGCGATAAGCTCAAAGTCCTTTGCTCTGAGGAGATGGACAGGGGGGAGAGAAGAATAACATTGGACCTTGGAAGTGCAAGAGTGTGATACATATCCTTTTAAGAAGGGAAAAGGGGGATAACTAGGGCATTGTGGAAGGAGAAAAAAGTGCCAGAGGATTAGACTAAAGGCAATATAAAGAGTTATGGAAATTATAGAGGCATAACAATGATGTGTCAATGTTCAAAATTTTATGAAAACATTTTGTAAAGGGGAAATGAAGTCTGAAGTTAATGAAGGAGGCTGGATTAGAAATAGGGGTAGTAATGTATGTATTATGGTAACTAACATAAGCTGTGTAAAGATGAAGAAAGGTTGGTTAGTGTGGTACCAATTAAAAAATGGAATCAAGCAGGGCAGTGTCTTCTCACTTCTACTATTTATAATGCTAATGGAAATGGTCTAAAATTATCATGTATAGAGTGGGCAGGAAGCTTAGGGAGGAAAAGATGGAAGCACTGATTAATGTGATGTTAATGACAATGAAGAGGATAAGGTCTAGAAAAACTATAGGACTTGAGACTGAACAGGATTAGGAATGAAGATTTCCAGGCAAGAGTAAATGGAAATACTAGAGAAAGCGGGAGTGAGTTGATATGGACATGTAATGTAGATGTAAAGGAAAATGAGCACAAGAAAAATGATGGGGAACTTAAGTATGTAGGAAAAATACAGCAAGGAAGACCAAAGAAGAGATATGCATGTTGTGATACATTTCAGATCTTCTTAGGAGATTTTCTGACTGAAATAATTGTTTCAGGCTCAATCCTTGACAAAGAAAAAAAGTATTACTTTTGACTTAGATTTGTTCTCTTTCACACAGTGGTGATTTGATTGAGGATGTCTGTTTGTCCGTCTTCTTAATAAGTAAAGATAAACTGCATTAGGGAACATGCAAACATAGTCGTTATTCTTTTTGGTTTTACAGTGACAGGGAGTTCTAATTTAGAATACCGACAGGTATACTAAGGTGGTCTTTTCCCAAATGGTTTTTCACATTTATTCTGCATTCTTTATTCCTCCTTCATATATTGTTAGCCAATAGCCAACATGCTTAAAGTGAAATAATGAAACTCTAGCTGCTTCTCTTTACTCTTATTGTGTCCCCAGGTGAAGCCTGTGAAGGGCCTGAACTGGGGGGCTGCAGCCATCGGCAATGCCACATGGTCAGGAGCCAGACTTCGAGACGTTCTGTTGGCCACAGGCCTGAGAGATAACCAACCAGGGGTCACACATGTTCAGGTAGGTAGAACCTGGATCTACACCAACAGATAAATCCAACACCTTGTTTTTCAGAAGTGAGGACTCAGTCAGGAGCACTATCCTTTCTGGAGCTCCATTTTACCCGTTTCGATGGCTGCATAGTCTAAGGTGTCATTCTTGAAATAACCTAGACTGTTGATGACGTGGAGATTGAGGTTTGATCCCGGTCAGGTGTACTGAGGGTGGCTTGTCCAAAATGGCTTTACATTATTCTTCCATAAAAATATGGGTAGACTTTCTCTAAATTTAATCTTTATCCCTAAGACAAGTAATTTGAACATAGGTGTATAACCTGAATGGGTAGTAAGATGCTATGCAAAAAAAAAAAGTTTTATTTTTTAGGATACAAGAGACTCAAATATTATATTGGTCCAAATTTAGTGCGACATTTTTCTCCTTAAAATGTTCTTTCGAAAACTCCTCATATTATATGAGCATCCCAAAATTGTTCACTGAAAAAAAGGCATGTAGCATGATGGAATTATACTGGCCAGCTGAAATTATCACGCTTATCTAAAAAAAAACATAGGGTCAAAATGAAGGGATAGAGGGAGAGGATTTCTTACCCTTCAATGTCACTGAACTGGTGATTCAGTAAGTCATTGAAAGTTGGTGGCGAAATCTTTGCTGTGTTAACTAATATTAAAAAAAAGCACCCGTGGTGAATTCGCAAGTGAAGGGTCATGTTGAAAAGAAGGCCTCCTCGGTGTTTCAAGTAAACAAGTGAATGAGAGCTACAAAAAGCTAAAATAAAGCTATGTCAATTTTGTTAAGTTTTTAACCTTGAGGTTTATTCATTACCTTATATTTTTCATATAGAACAGACTCAAAATTTTCAGATCGTAATATGTGTGAGGAAATATCATATTTGGGCCAATATGATAATCTAGCAGCAGGTTGTTCTCACTAATAACCATGGGTGGAATGATACTGGTAATTGTAGAGGTATTAAATGCCTGAAAGTTTAAATGAGCATAGACTAAATAATTCATTAACACAGACTTGTGTAATCTTGAATAATTCTTTAAGAAAGTAATATATCATTTATAATTATAGATAAATATTTAATAATGAGGAGGCCCAGTGGCTAAAATATATTATAATACTTCGAAAATGATAAAAAATAAGGTAAATTAAATTACTAAATAACATTTGGTGAAGAAAGACCACTTAAAGAATAACATCGGAAAAATGGGTAATAAACATTATGAGATTTTAATATCTTAAATTCTTGAATATTCTATGGTATAAAAAATATATACATATTGAAACACAAAGTTTTAAATTTCTTTCTTCTGGTGTTTATCAAACACAAAGAAAAACATTTACACAGAGCTATCCAAAAATCTCAAAGACTACAAAATCCCTCCTTCTTATGACAGTTTTACTTGACCACTGGAGCCTATGAGTTCTGAAAGAATGACACTTAGAGTGAGACACTAAGTGATGTGACTTATTTATTTTAAGAAGTGAGTATTATCCTTATGTTCAGTTTCAGCATTGTAGTGTGTATTTTGTCAGTTTGAAGGTCTCGACTCTGACCCGGCTAATGTATCATATGGTGCCTCAATCTCTGTGGAAAAGGCCATGGACCCATGTGGGGACACCATCCTAGCGTATGAGATGAACGGCAACCCACTACTAAGAGACCACGGGTTCCCGATCAGAGTTGTGGTCCCAGGCATTGTGGGTGCTCGCAGTGTCAAATGGCTTGGTTGGTTAAATTATTTACTTTTATTTATATGTTTCTAATTCATGTGCTGATTATAACCTTAGTTTAGTTTATAAAGTGGATCAGGAATACTCACAACTACAATATTCAGGACACTAGAGGACACTAGATAAGATAAATACTAGAGATGGGTCGAATCCACTATCTCTCAAATCTGAATCTCAAATCCGAAAATACATTTTATTTTCGAATCTCGAATCCGAATCCTAGAAAATCGTAATGAATTTTAATGATTTACAAATAGACCTACATTACGCAATATAGGCCTAAGCTGGGAATTAAGATTTATTTCAGTCATGCTTTCAAATTTAATAAACCCTGTTACGTTCTTTTGTTCTTTTCGCAACACACTTACGATTACTTAACTAATTTTAAATTTAACAATTTTGCTATTCTAGTATATAAATGAATTAACAATAAAACTTATAAAAACTAAGGTATTAATTAGATTAAATTCTAATATTTAAGTATATTGTCTTTAATGCACGTTATTTTTCTTACTTTGGCAAGGGCGCCATCTGTGAGCGATTGTTTCAACCTCTATCTCAGAGAAGGGGGTCGCGGTGGCTCAGAGGGTTAGTTTCCCGAGACGGTCACCTGATTGTCTTAAATGTAACAACCCCAACCCCCCCTTGCAAAATACAGGTTAAAATCCAGACAAATTAAACAATCTAGACTCATATTATTGTTTAAAAATAAAATCAATCAAAAATCAGTGTCTTTTAGTTATTTAAAAAAATGTTGTTAGAATGAGTTAATTTTCTAAAAAACATGTGAAATAAACAGATTAGGCCGAATTATCCTTTGATCAACTTTAATCATCATTAAAGGATATTTTATTGTATTAAGATAGTGAAAATAAAAATAAAAACATATTTTTAATAAAGAGTACTAAAACATGCTTAACAATTAAACATACATTGGAAATAGTGAACTCAATAATGCCTAAGTATGTTTTATTATTATTTTATTATATACCCATTATCTATTTTTGTGTAGAAAACAAATATATTCGATTCAAAACACGAACATATTTTCAACTACAATATGTTCACTCCCATTTTATAAGGCAGGACTACGTTTGAATATTTTTACAATTACTTCAATAACATATTTTAAAAAATAATAAAAACTAAATTAAAATCCATTTAAAAACAAATAATAGATTAGCAAGTCGTTATTTGATTCTTAAAACTCGAGAGCGCTTACTAAGTGATCAGATTATTTGAATCGATTCGAAACAAACAATCGATAAATGATATGTAGGCCGGTAGGGATTAAAAAACAGCTTTATCGCTGTCTGGCTGTTGACAGTATTTATTTTTCATGAAACCCAACAAAATGTCTAACTTAAGGATCATATGCAATAAATTGGGGTTCTTTGCATAGTTAGTAGATAATTAAAACCAGTTAGGTAGTAAAAATTAACAGTATCTTTATTTTAATCATCACTTGGGTGAGTAAACATAATATATGTCATGGCTGCTGATTTTATATCGTGTGTAATGGTGGCTGACTTGTATCATGCTTGTAATTCTAGTTTTGGTTTTCAGTTTTTTAAGAGTTTTAATGGGTTCATTAAAATATTAACAAAATTGTTCGTGAGGTTAAAGTTTTAGAAGTGAGCATGTGCCGAAACGGTTGAGTTCAAGTTTCCCATACAGGAGGGAGGGTAGGGTACTAGGCACGTAAGATTTTCCACACCTAACAATTATTTTTTTTAAAGAAGATTCTATTCATGTTTATCTCTTTTGTCCGACAAAATAAATATTACGGATTAAGTTGTGCTTTCCAAGTAGGCCTAACTAAGTAATTTTTGAATTCAAAATATTATGCTTTGTTTATGAGATTAAAGATTCGATCATCGAATCCAGTAAAACACTGAATCCTCAAATCTCGAATACTTGTCAGGATTTGGTGGATTCGAGGATTCGAGTGGCCCATCTCTAATAAATACCAATAAAGTAGATGCGATGGGTATAAAGTTTATGAAGAGCATTTTGTGTGTCACCAGGAGTAATAGGTTAAGAAATGATTTCGTATGAGAGCGAGAGCAAGGGTTAAGGACAGTGTGAGATAATAAAGGAAGCAAGAATGGCAAGAGAAAGATTGCTTAAAAGAATGTTAAAGCTGAAGGATAAGGAAAGAAAGCCAATTGCTGTGCAGTGAAATAAAACTGAAAAACAATCAACAGTTGACATTCAACCTTGCAATAACCCCAGAGCATCAATATACTTTCTTGACCTGATGAAGCTGTCTGTGACAATGAATGCTTGCCCTTAAAAATGTGTTTGTGTTTTTTTTATTATATTTGAGAAAACTTACAGGAAAGGTGGATAGAAACAGGTAAACGGAATGAACACACTATGGGTTTTACAATGAAAAGAACACAGTATTGTGTTTCATAGTGTTTTATCCAAACACTTTATATTCCTGTATCACCAAGATAAGTGTGCTGAACTATCCCTCCTAATTTCAACCATAGGCACGTTTTCACGATTTACTTTGCTATGTCTTGGTATCGATTATTATTGACCAAGTGATTCTGAGCTAGGTGGAGCGCAATAACGACTTTGAGCTATTTTTTGTAAACAAAAATGGTGGTTGGATTACAGTAGATATAACAGCTTGTAGATAGGGGTTTGCAAGCTTAGGTTTTTTCATTCAAGTCAAGTATTTCAAAAAGCTCCTGAATTCGAGTATATTCATAACTATAAAATGTTAAGGAAAATCTCTTTTCGCTTTATGAGATAATTGTATTATATTTGGAAGAAGTTATAGGAAAGCTGGATATATTTCTATCCACCTTTCCTATAACTTCTTCCAAACATAATATAAAATGTTAAGGGTATATATTTATTTGTAGGAGTGTGCGAAGCTTCGAAAAATTTGAAGCCAAAGCAAATCTTGGTGTACTTCATATTTGATTTGAACCCATGTTTGGCTTCGTCTATTATTCAATGTCTCGTGATTATATTACAGTCTTATATTTTACATCATATAAAAATGAACTGAAATCACCTCAATAAAAAGTTTTTATTTTTATTGTTTTGGTATTTAGAAGTAATTTGTTTTATTTTCTTGGTGGAACCTGGAAAATTTCATAACACTTTGAGTTTCAAGACGCCCATAACATTAAACCTCTAACCCCCTTGATCGCAAACAATGATTGATACCAACTTAAAATTAATTTATTCCTCTTGAAAGTGTAGATTAAAATAAATAATGAAAGTTTATTTTTATTTCCAGTGTGTTTGATTAAACTTTTGAGGTGTTTCTTGAATATTGGAAATATTTTTTTAATATTCTAGAATTCACACACAGCCATTTCAGTTGTTTACTACATTAATCAGGATGTTAAATTCAAATTTCTGTTAATGCATGGGCTAGCGGCTGAATGGGAACACTCAAATAGAAATATAATAGAAAAAATAATCAAAATGGTTTCAATGCTTATGTCTTTAAGACATTAAAATTATACTAACTATTAAAAAAGAAATAAATTGACGTCCACATATATGTTGTACTGTCGGCCCGCATAGGCCGTAGATATGTTTCAGAATCATAATAAAATCGGTGATATTAACTTATGTATATAGTTTATTGTTAAAGTTACAAAACACACCAAGATCCTGTGAAGTGTGAGTGGGCATGGCGGATGGTGACTGACTGATTGTTCTACACATACTAGGAGGTCTCAACTCTTACAAGTCTCTCGAGCAACTTACTCGCGCTTTGCCTCAGGCAAACTCACAGATCCATTACAGACCCTCGCACCACAATCGCCTATCAATGCCACCAAACGCACACATCACACTGTTTAGTATCATTGTACTAACTACTTGCACATATATGTAAACTTGATGTTAGTACAGTGATATTTTCTGAAGCCAGGATCATTGTTTCCGGGGAGGAGAGTTGTTCACACTGGCAGCAGAATGACTACAAGGGCTTTTGCCCCAGTGTGGACTGGGACACTGTGGACTTCACCAAGTCGCCGGCCATTCAAGAACTACCAGTCACCTCTGCCATCTGTGACCCCATTGATGGATCTTCTGTGGAACTCCATGATGGGAACTTGATGGTCAAGGGTAGGCCACATTGAGGTTTTGTTATACATTTGCAATGATAGTATGGGTGGACCGGAATTAAATTTTTTTATCGGGACAGAATATTAATCAAAATATTGAGACGGAACGTGAAATTATAAAAATGACGCCTTAAAATAATTCTAGATTAAAATATATATATTGTGTTAAAACTATTATGGTAATTTTTATAAAAGCTGTGACATTATAAAATATAGTAATACAAATAATATATCATAAAAACTTATTAATATATATATATAGGGATGTGAGAATTGCGTGTTTTATTGAAACAAATAGCAACATTTTGAACAGATATTGAATTATACATTATTTTTATTAGTTAGTCTTTTTTCAAAATGTTGTTTTATATCTAACTACCAATCGGAGAAGTGCAAATATATATATATATATATATAGAGAGAGAGAGCGAGAGACTTTACCTTTCTTAAATGTCCTCTATTTTAACAGCTCTAAAAGGCTATCTAGGTTTGAAACACCTTAAATATTCCTTAGATCTAAAACCCCTTAAAGGTTATTTATTTTTTATAATAAAGGAAATTGATAAAACTAAAGAAAAAGGAAAAATAAACTACTAAGAGTAAATTTGATGAAAAAAGCCCACCTATGGAAAGAGAAAAGATGGGGGAATAATATAATGCACCAAAGTGACATCTTCTTCCTTTCTTCTGTCTTCTATAGTAGAAGTAATTACACGCACATTTTAACATAAATAGAATAATATTTCGGCATTGTTGCCTTTATCAAACATGAATAAGAAAGAAGAGAGTACAAATAACACACACACTGGATTACTCCATTTTGAATTTAAATAAAAACTGCTAGAAACACATTGTGCCAACTGTTTTTGGGAGCAAAGATAAATTCCTTGGCTATAGTTAATATTTATAAAAACCTATTTAAAAAATAATGATAGTAATAAAAATGATATTTATTAAAATAATAATAATAATTTGAAAAATGATATCTTATAGAAAGAAACTATCTTCTGTTGAGACCTGGTGGTAATCTTGATTTGGTAATCAATTGGTGGGCCAGTTTCCACTGTCTGTAAGTTGAGAACTGCTGCACTGTTTGGGAAATACTCTTGATATTTTGGTGGTGTAGCAGGTTTGAAAGTCCTGGTTGTGGGTACCAGCATGAATAGGTACAGGTTTGTCCAGATTTTTGTGGTTTGTGTCAAAACGATGATGTTCATTTGCTATCTGAGATAACCTTTAGTAAGGCCTATATACTCTGCATCACATGATTTGCACTGTAGTTGATATATCAAGTTATTGGTTTTGCAATTGTAATACCCAGGGATTTTGTATTCCAATTTGGTTACTTTGATGTTGAAGGATGTAGCTGGTAGTTGGATTCCACATGTGCTTGAACGGGTGCTACCGCAGGGGTATGAACCTTTGGTAGTCGGTTTTTCTTCTCGGATTCTCTTGGGGTCAGGAAGTTTAGGATGGACAAGAACATTGTGGAGGTTAGATGGCCGTTTGAAAGTGATTCTTGGGGGTGAACTAAGAAGGTTTTGGGTGTGGTTGAAACTGGTTAGGAATTTGTAACCACTTTTAAGGATGGTGTTTAAAGCCCCTCTAATGCTCTCTATAATTGACACCCTTTAGAGATTAATACCCGTGTAATCTTCACTCTTTGGTTGCTAACAGGACAGGCTGATGCTCATAAATAGTTGACCTTGGTAAGCTACTTTCTCCTCCCCCTCATTTTTATGCCCCAAAAAATGGTAGAGTATAATATATCTCTGTCCTTCTTTAAATATTTCAAGCTCTTTCTCTTGCTGAGCCTAACAAAAAACTATTGCTAGACAAAGCACATTGACTCATGAGCTTTTCAACTTGTTTGTCTCACCACAGGCAGTAGAATACCTCCTTTCGAGGGATCGGGATCCCGTCCACCCCTAAATGATAGTGATATGTTCACATTCTGTTTTGTTTGAAATGTCTGATTAACGTTTAAAACATAAATTTAATTGGTTACAATCTGAGTTTGTGGAAATTTACACGCAATAAATATCAATTTTCCACAGGAACTATAAGTACTTTGTTTTTAAAAACTTAACTCTACTGCCATCTATTTCATGCACTTTACAGTATAACCTAACTAACAGACTTCTTAGATATATATTATTTATATACATATATATCTTTAGTGTACTTAGTGAGGGTATTCTATTTTTATTTAGTTTAACTTTGTTAATCCATCTTGTACCTTTAATTACATAATATTTTCTCAACCATTGAAAAAATATACTCTTTCATCCATTCATAATCATTGAAATAAGGGAAAAAAAGTTCATTAAATTCAGTATCCATAGTTGAGATTAAAATTATCTTACTTCATTGTTTGTTTCTCTAAATACAACAGCTACCTTTATTAATTAACTAGATTTAAGAATTAATATTAAATGTAACATTGTGAATTATTGTGTTCCTCTTTTCATTGTTAAAAAACAACTTTTTTTTCCTGTCTCTTTTTCCCCTCGTCTTCGTTGATGTATAAGATAATTTAAGCTAATATTAACTCAATATGAAGGAGGAAATGATAATTCACACTCATAACGACCTCGGTCTACGGTTGTACCCCACAGGGTATGCATGGTCAGGAGGGGGCCAAAAGATTGTGCGTGTCGATGTGACTGCTGATGGTGGTGACACCTGGCATGTGGCAGAACTGATTGCGCAGGAGGGAAACACCAGGCCTGGACGTCATTGGGCGTGGACACTCTGGCGTGCTGATATACCAGTTCTAGCAGGAAGCTCACAGGTTCTTATTCTTTTACTGGTATTTGTATGTGAGAATTATGTAAGTAATTAAGTTGATCCTAAGATGAATAATTGGAAGTTTGAAGGATAAAATGCTCAACTTAGCTTTGGGAGGGTTTCTGGTATTTTAATTCTGATAGAAAACATAATATTTACACAAGCACACATACTCTACATGATTGTTTGTGACAGTGAAATTTAAAAATGATGTGTGTGTTTGTAACTATTGTAGGGCTGGGCCAATGCTGATTATCATTCTGATCAACCTATTTTGACACAATCTGTAAGCCCAATGATCAACATTTTGCTCACCGATTCTTAAAACGGATCTTTTGTTAATGGGGGCCCCACACATGTCAGGTACTGGTGACTCATCATTATTAAGTTCTTGGCAGATAAAACCTTAGTTCTCTTGCTAAAGAAAGGGGAGGGGGGGGG
>CABEEJ010000272.1:108604-124165 GCA_901482245.1 Timema douglasi
GGGATTTTCCTTGCAAGTTTATCCACAATACCAAATAGGTGCATTAGCTTTGTGTTGATGGGGTGCTGATAGTGGCAGAATATTGAAATACTTGAATGAAGATGATTGCTGAAACAAACTAAACTAGTATTAGTTACATTCATAATGATTTAGTAATGATAATTATAATAATAATAATAATTAATTATTCAAGGAACACCCAATAAACAATAACAAAAGGATCTGATTATAAATGAAAAGATAATAAGTGATATGAAATATAAGGAAAAAATTTTAATTAGCAAAAAACATATTGAGATTATAAGAATTAAATAGTTATAGATAATAACAAGTCTGAATAAATATATATTACATTAAATAGAAGAAAATATATAATGAATAAAATAATGGCAAGCCTATAGCAATGAAAACTTTACAACTTATAATTCTTATTAAGGATCGTGAAATCTAGTAGAAAAAGAACAGGATAAATACTGAATAGGTTAAAATACAAAAACATATTAAAATTAGGCAATACAATACAAATAAAAATTGTTTTATTATCACATACAAAATTAACTTTTGTGCGATGGTTAACAATTTCAAGACAGAATCAATCATACAATGAATCTTATAAACTAAATACATGTTAGAACAAACACTAAAAGTATCGTACACAGTGAGGCCAACTTACAAACACAATAAAACTCTTTTCCGAGTTAGGCGCTAGTATACTACTTATTAAACAAAAATCACATATTCTAAGGTTACAGGTTAATGAATAAAACATTAACAAGTAAGATATATTAATTATAGTAAAAAGTTAGCATTAAGTTTAAAGGTAATATTATGATAGATCAGATCCAGAGTTGCCAAAGGAAAAGTTAAAATTTAACCAATGGTAGTGAACAGGGAAATTAGGCAAAAAATTGTTTAGTAGAGGTTATAGATGATAATTATAGGTGAGGACTTGAAACAGAGTCGAAATTATGTAGAATATGAAAATTGATATAGAAAAGTTGTTGAATATATAAGTGTTCCTTAAGCCTTGAATGCCAGAGGGCCGGTTGACTGACTACATGTTTCAATGTACAAACGCCATCATCAGGTCTGAGGAAAACCAATGTAAAATTAGAAAAAATATAAGACGAAAATCAAGAATTACTTTACGTTACTCGTATCTTCTGGATTATTCTTTCACAAGCCGTAATTTTATGTATCGATTGCTTATTCAAATTATTACACCTTTGGAGTAACAAGGACAACATCTAAACCAAATTTAGAGGTAAGCTTGATAGTTTAATATTTTATCTACACGTTAATAATAATCTATATTTTCTTCTTTTTTTTTGTAATTTCTTAACATGAGTCTGTTAGGTTAGCTTTATCTTCCTTCTTTAATTAATTTAAGTATTTTCTTTCTGGTTATCGTCTGATGTTCTTAATTCTTAATTTTGGTCTTATATTTTTTCTAATTTTACATTGGTTTTCCTCAGACCTGATGATGGCGTTTGTACATTGAAACATGTAGTCAGTCAACCGGCCCTCTGGCATTCAAGGCTTGAGAAGTGGAACTTAAAACCAGCTAAGGAACACTTATATATTCAACAACTTTTCTATATCAATTTTCATATTCTACATAATTTCGATTCTGTTTCAAGTCCTCACCTATAATTATCATCTCTAACCTCTACTAAACAATTTTTTGCCTAATTTCCCTGTTCACTACCATTGATTAATTAACTTTTCCTTTTTACAACTCTGGATCTATCATATTATTACCTTTAAACTAAATGATATAACTAAATGTTAATTTTTTACTATAATTAATATATCTTATTTGTTAATGTTTTATTCATTAACCTGTAACCTTAAAATATGTGATTTTTATTTGTATTGTATTGTCTAATTTTAATATGTTTTTGTATTTTAACCTATTCTGTATCTAACCTGTTCTTTTTCTACTAGATTTCACAATCCTTAATAAGAATTATAAAGTTGTAAAGTTTTCATTGCTATAGGCTTGCCATTATTTTATTCATTATATATTTTCTTCTATTTAATGTAATATATATTTATTCAGACTTGTTATTATTTATAACTATTTAATTCTTATAATCTCAATATGTTTTTTGCTAACTAAAATTTTTTCTGTCTTTAACTTTTTCCTTATATTTCATATCTATTATCTTTTCATTTATAATCAGTTCCTGTTGTTATTGGTTATTGTGTGTTC
Source organism: Timema douglasi (assembly GCA_901482245.1). NCBI lineage: Eukaryota > Metazoa > Arthropoda > Insecta > Phasmatodea > Timematidae > Timema > Timema douglasi. Next base: position 110,820 of record CABEEJ010000272.1, read on the forward strand.
CTTGAATAATTAATTATTAAACTAAACTAGGCAAACATTAACTCTCATAGTTCCTAAAGGATTAGTTGAAATTTTATCTTTGGATCTTGTATTTTTGATAAACTAATGACCAGTTTATCTCGGGTTTTGCTATTGCCAATTTGTAAAAGTTTGTCTAGTATGGGCCAAATGATAATAAAGGTAGCTCTGTTATTTCAGATCAGTAGGGCCTTGCTATTTTGTAGTACATTATATAGCTCTACTTTGTGCAATAAAATATTCCTGTCCCTGCTTTTTACACTAAATATAATAATTATCATAGCTCTATTATTTCATGGTGGTGCAGTATTATAAAATATACAAGCCTCTGAGTGTAATCATTCCCAACCTGACCTAAATTTCGTTTGCATTTTGAAGAATAAGCTATGGGCTAATTTGCATGAATTAACTAATAAGCTAACACATTTACTAAAGGGAACAAACACAATATGTCTTTTATAATGAAAATAAGAACACAGTTAACACTTAACATTGCTGCCACTGGCTGGCTGACTCTTGAAGAAAACCAATCATTACTGCCCATTCCTCAGATCTAGGTTTCATTCTTGAAACTCATCAGGAGGAAGTGTGAAATGCCTTTACACGAGAATCAAATCCAAGACCTGTTTCTTTGCACATCAGTACTCTACCACTTAGCTATCCTGGTTTGTCTTGTAATAATAATAATATTTAGCACCACGTCTTACTACCCGTTCGGGTTATACGCTTTAAGTACTAATTACTCTAAATGGATTAGGAATTGGGAAGGTTGAATTAGAGGAAGTGAACCCGCATTTGTGTGGAGGGAGAGTGGAAAACCATTTAGGAAAAACCACCCTCAGTTCACTCGACCGAGATTCGAACCTCGATCTCCCCGTGCTCAGCAGTCGAGCTCAACACGACAAGTGCGTTAGTCAACTACGCCACTGAGGTGGGTGTTTGTCTTTTAGCCAGGGCTACCTTTTACTAGTTGTTAGTGTATTGAGTCTATATGTGGTAACTGGTGAAAGTATTGGCCACTCAGAGCTATCTACAATCACAGTCTCGTAACTGACAGTATGCTGCAGGTCATGGGCGTGGGTTGTTTCCTCTGTCTAGATTGTCATTTTTCACTTAATTGAATGGGTTGTTGACCTCAGTCTTGGGTAAATATCTCGCCTCAGGACTTGGATTTGCATGGGTTCAAATTAATCTTAAAAAGTTCTGGTTTTACGGGCTCCGCTGTTGGACGCCAATTGAAGAGATTATCGTTTAAATAGCTGATAATTTCCCCGTGGTTGAGCACTAATTAAATCGGTATGGTATTTTGATAATATAATTGGTATTTATAGCCCTGAGATCGAGCGCCAATTAATACGACACGGAATTATTATGCCCCGCGATTGGGAGCCAATGAAGCGGTACTGTATTTTGATGATATAATTGGTATTTATAGCCCCGTGATCGAGCGCCAATTGAAGAGTTTACTGAATAATAGCACAATTGTAACATTTGATACTATTTATTTATTCAATAATCACTATTTATAATGGTCGGAAAACTGATCATGTCGCTTAGCGTAACAATTTAGAGAGGCGGCTGATAACACAATTGTAGTAATCGCGGACAGGAGCTGCAGTCTGAGTACATCAAGAACTGGGCTCCTAGTGCCCTTTCATTGCACCATCTTTCGTATATATATCCATTGCTCATGGAAGCTTCTAAAAGCTTGTGTTTAGAAAAAATAAAATACAATATAAAAAAACATCTGGATGAAGGTAGAATGTTTGAGAACAGGAAGCTGGCTCAAATTACCTTTTAAAAATGCATATTGATCTTTCTAGAAGAGGAAGTTATTGTTTTAAAGACTTTAAATTGTCATATTGACCTCACAGGTCCTACGTCACGCAGTCTGACGTCATTTATAGTGGCCCTTGTGCCTTCTTGGAAGAAGAAGTGCTTTAAGCGCCACGTAATAGATTATATTATTTAAATAAAATAAAATAAGTTTATAAAATTAGGACGATATTATTGTCAATTCTCTCACATATTCTTTAGGGGCAAATCAGGAACATTACAATCTAGGCAAATCTTTTTTGAGCATTAAATATCTGTAGCACAACATCTTTTGGAGGGAAGTAAAGCTGTTGGTCCCATTTTGTTTGTGGTTTGTAAAAGAACCCTAGAAAGTTTATGAAAATATCTTTCCTGGCAAAATTGATAGCCCCTTTTGCTCTTGTTAATAGAAATGCTAATGTACTGATATAATCAATTGGTCCAGAAAGTGCACGTTAAATAACTCAAATTAATAAAATAAAAACTAAAATGAATGAGTTAAACTTGTAATGCAACAATGTTATGGTATTGTTTGGTTGTCTCTAGGTAGAAGTTTGGGCCAAGGCAATAGACGCAAGCTACAACACTCAGCCCGAGTCATTCCAAAACATCTGGAATCTTCGTGGGGTCCTTAGTAATGCTTACCATAGGGTCAAGGTCAACATTGTCCAGTCTTGACCTCTTACCTGACTCGTTTGTGTTGCTTCACATTCGAGCACTTTCTTCTAACTCTTATTGCAAATGTAGAGATTTCTCATCAAAACCAACAAATGTAATGAGAGAGATTGAATGCTCAACATGGTCACAATATGTTCTTTATTTGAATACTCTACAGTGCTCTGTCAGACTACTCAACAGTGCTCTCACATGATGTCTATGATCTCTGTCAGACAACATTGCTGCTGCCTACCCTCGCACTGCTGTATTTCTTACAGGTTAACGTTTCAAAACCACTAAAATACCCTTAATAATCGTAAAATGTTATTTTTGTGACTGTGTTTAAAAAATGACTTATTTGTTCAATGAAGGCTGGATCATCATCAACAGCTAGATATATGTTTCTAACAATTTACTTTGATCTCAAAACTTAGACATTTGAGTGAAACATCCTTAATTTTTTTTTTCCTTAAGTTTTTTTAACTATCAATCAAAAAATATAATGTTTTTAATCCTATAGTAAAATCTTGAAAACCATTATTTAGGGGGGAGGGAGCTGCTTTTCAGGACTATCTATTTATGAGGGATCTGTTTGTTGTTAGCGAGCCAGACATCAAGTAGAGATTAATGGGGTGTTAAACTAAAGAGTATTTAAAGGGTTTCAAACATAGAGGGCATTTAAGGGGTTTCAAATCAAGGGGATATTTTCAAGATGGGTAATATATATATATATATATATATTTGCACTCTTTCATTTTCAAAATTAATTAATTACAAATATAATTTCTATCAAAAATGTATTAAAATTAACTGTTTGATTTTTATGATTGAGTATTTGTTCAAAATGTTGCTATCTGATTTGATTAAAAATGCTACTCACAAATTCTTATTTATATTATTGTTTGTTTGGTGTTATAGTATCTTATTATTTATATTTCATTTAATAAGGTCAAAGCTTTTACAATTACTACCTTATTAGTTTAAAAATCAATATATATTTGTTATCTAAAATTATTATAAGCATACTTTATAATTTCCCGTTCCCGTCCTGATATTTTGTGTCATTTCCTGTCCCACAGTAAAAAATGTCATTCCCGTCGATCCCTAGTAATGCTTTAATTATAAACCTCAAGACCTACATTTTTCTGGTGTGTAAGACTTGCCCTTCTATTAGGGATGTGCGAAGTCCACTTTTTTGATTCCAATTAAAGGTGAAACAAATTTTGTGAAATAATCCAAAAACTTAATTTAAGGTTGAATATTTTATTGTATATTTTAGCTAGAATATTTTTTTTTATAAAAAACCTCTAGCACAATATGTCACACTGATGCATTTAGTTTATATCATGACATTAAATTCACTTTATGCACATTTTTGTCATCAAAACTTTTTTTGCGCATTGTGTTTTACTACCCATTTTGGTTGTACGCCTATGCACTAGTTACACTAATGGATTAGAATTTAGAACAAATTAGTTGAGAGAAAAATGCACCCACATTAGTATGGAGGGAGAGTTAAAAACCGTTTAGGGATAACCACCCTCTCTACACCCAACCAGGATCGAATCCGGATCTCCCTGTCTTCGGCAGTTTAGTCCAACACAAAAGTAGTGCGTTAGACCACACAGCCACCAAAGCGGGTTCACGAATTTTTAACTCTCATTACAGCTGAAAATGACAAAAATTGCACATAGCTATAAAATATAGCCTTCAATATAATTATTGTGAAAGGTTAATAATCCTCAAAACATTTTTTTTTCTTTTCTTCAAAGCTAAATTGAAGTTTCACACATGTCTAAGTTCTCTATCCTCCATCCAACGCTTATTACTTGAAAAAGTAAAAGGCAGTTAATCTAACTCAAAATATAAATCATGCTGATATATAAATACTTCATAGCATAATCAAGAAGTAATTTGTTTTATGTTGGTTCCTAAAGATACTTTATTAGATAAGAAGGCCAAGAATATTCCACAAATTCTTAATCTTTATTAAGAGTGATGAGATATTGTTTTGGTAAGGTAACTTGAATATACTGATCTTAGTCTCAGTGGTGCACCCAAATGGGTGCAAACAGGGCATTCGCTCCTCCCAAGACTGCAAATAATGTCAATAAGATTCTAAATTAAATGAAGTATAATTAATAGAGAGCCTTATTTGTGATAAATAAATATTTAGATTTTTCGTTAAATAAAAATAATTTTTATAAAAAAGAAAAATCTCTAAATAAGATATTAGATTCTGATTTGTGAGAAATAAAGTTATTGTATTTCATTAAATAAACTTGTATTTTGATATAAAAGGTAAAACAAACTTTTCTCAGGGGAGGGGAGATTGAAAATTATAACAAATCAACTTGAGTATATATTTCTACGAATAGAAAAATTACAAATTAAAGGTTTTATGTTTTTTTTAACTATTCATGGCCTACTATAAACACAAATATTTAAATAACATCAATTAAAAAAATAGCCTTATATAATATTTTATTACCATTTAATTACAATTTTCATAATGAAGTCTAACTTTTACAAACTAGTTAATATAGTTATAAATAAAACATCTTAGACACAACAAAGACCTTATATATGCATTCACGGTAGACAACAACCTAGCTTGTACCAAACTATTTTTCCAGACAAAAAAAAGCTTTTACATTTTTATCATCCTGCATACACGTCACCATAGTACAAGGAAATTATTATTTCCAAATTTATAAACCAATCCATGCGGGTGTCACACAATCTACAAATCATCATCCTGAACTGTTTAAAGCTTGTGGCCAGGTATGTTTAGTATTAAAATGGCGTCCCTGGTTCATTAGGGATATTCATCACTAGTATCCCTGAGATGCCTTTCCTCGGCTAGAGCTCTAGATATATCCAGAGTCCATCAAAATATAGTCCACCCTTCCTTTTATTACACATTTCTGTGTTTTGTTTCACCAGTTTGGAAACATCTCGTCTAAGTCTGATTTCACAATGATAAATTAACAGTCGGGGACTGGATATTGTGCCCTTCCTAGTCTTAAGATAGATTATTAGTCATATGAAGCTACGAGAGGCCTAGCCAGATGATAGTGGAAAATATATGGCTTGAAAAAAAATTGACCCAAGCCATAGGCTGGAAACAGTAACGGATGTAGTAGTAGTAATTTTAATGTGCTTAGTAAAAGTTAATAACAATATGTCTCACAAATTTTGACATTTCTAATAAGAAAATATGGAGCATTAAAGTTTTGTTGAATGTAAAGGTTACATTTTAAGACCACTTGGAATAAAAAAAATACACGCTACACACATCTAAAGTGCCCCCAAAACCCCACATAAAAAAAACAACAAAAGAATAGCTTCAATACATTTTAAGTAAGGCCACTTCCATTAGTTATCATGAAGAAACCTCTGAATAGATTCTAGAATCTCAGAGCATTTAATATGCAAACATTCTCTCTGCTCTTGAGAGGGGATTATTCCCCCTGACAAGCACTCTAATTTTCCCACAAAGATTCCATTTAGGCTAGTCTTTGTCATATGCCCATCACAAAGCAAATTTCAGGCTGCACCACTGGTTTGTACATTGTATCAATAACTAAATGTCCAAAATAAAGGGGTTTTTGAAGGGAAAAAAAAGTATTTTTAAATAATTACAATTGAGTTTGCAAAATTAACTTTTTTGATTAAAGGAAAGTTGAATCATACTTTGAATAGCATTCTATGGTTTTATATTGAATAAAAATAGTAGTTTGTGTAAATATTTGACTATATTTTTCTACCATTTCTACTTGTTTTAATTCATTAGACATTATGGGAGTTGAAATTATATTGTATTTAAAATATGAAGAACACATTGTTTTTGGTTGATGACAATTTGATTTTACTATCATATAAAATAAAGTTTACAAAATAATTTAGGGATTAAGTTGAATTATATACTAAAATGTATTTTCATCTTACATTTCTCCCAACAATTAATATTTTATTTAATGCAGCAAGGCAAAAAAAAACTGGTTCTAGCTGTGTGACATATTAACTTGGATTTAAGATTCCTATCTTTACAGTTCTGCAATGCAGGATATGGCAGCCCCGGTGCAAAAACATATGTCCCTAGAAGCTGGAATTTTAAAAGTTAGATTTGCCCTTTTTATACGGTTTCACCCTTTTAACAATTTTACTTGTCCTTTTTTAAAAATCTTTTATACAGTTTTTTCTTAAAATATTTCTCCGGGGCTAAACCGAGTAATTGATGTAAAAAAGGGCAAAAAAAGTTCAAAAATAGTAAAAAATAAATCAAATCAAAAAGAGCAATAAGACCAAAAATTGCAAAAGACTAAAAAGATTACAGTTGTGTAACAATGGTAAAAAGGGCAAAAAGTAAATTAATAAAAACAATATAAAGGTTAATAGAAATAAAAATGGTAAAAAGTCACAAAAGGCAAAAAAAAGGGGGTAAAAAAGCTTAACAGGGTAGAAAGGGTTATAATGGAAAAAAGAGTATTACTTTAGGGCAGGAATTCCCAACCTTTTTCACTCCAGGGCACACTTAGTTCAAGTCAATATTTTCACGGAACACTTGTGTAAGGGCTGTAATATAATACATTTTTCTATTCGATTTAGATCAAAATTAAAATGATGAGTATTGAGATGCACTTGATAATAAGTGTATTCTTTAATCAGTGTCCTCATCTACTTGCAGAGAAAATTGACTGTTTACTTTAATTTTCTCAACATTTTGACTGATGTTCTCAAACATTTCAGAAATATGTTGGTATATCTTTTTATTCGATAAAACCACTTTTGGAATTTGTTCTTTAGATTATTTTATAAGCATGGTTTCAACAATGACTTGACAAGCGGGCCCAATAACATGTGAGTTCATGTCTTTTGCGATCAATTCAGCAATTTTGAATGACACCTCAGGTGCACTATCTGAAATTTAAACAATTTTTTTCCATTTTATTTGTGCCTTGTGTTGTGATGATGGTTTTTTGGGACTCACTGGGATGTTTGATGGTTGTATGCCACTTCATTTGGCTCAGAATCATTGTTTCATTTCTCAGGCGTTCTCCACAAAGATACAGATAGAAACTGGTTGGTCACAATCTTCTCTTCCAGTGAAACCTAAAATTATCCATCTCTATAACACTTTGATCCTCAGTCCTGGCACCGATTTATCTGATTGCCAAACCCTTCCTTCACCTCTGACAATACGAGTATTAACTATTAATCTATTAATCACAACTTGTGAATGTGTGGAATGTCCTCCACTATGGTTCGAATCCCACATTAAACTGTAGGTCCTCCATTTCATCTCGCAATAACCCTACTATTATACATTAGCGTTAAGTGCATACAACCCGAGCGTGTAGTAAGACGCGATGCCAATAATAATATAATACTTTGGGAGGCTTAAAACTGGAACTAGTAGTAGATTTATTACGAGATGTTAAGTTACATTAAAATCTTAGGAAATTTTGGCAGTACACTTCCAAAATTACACAGCACACCGGTTGGGAACCACTGCTTTATGGTGAAGAGGATTAAAAGCTTAAAAAGGTGTAACATGGGTAAAAAAATGCTCAAATAGATTGGATTTAATTACATCCTTATAACCAATTATTTATGCTGTGACACACTTGTTTCTTTTTTATTAGCATCAACAGACAAGAGTTAAAAGTAAAGTGTATAGAGAAATTATAACTTAATTTTCAAAGGAAGTGCCAGCTTTTAAAAGGTGTTCAGATTATATAACTATTCTGACAGTGTGTATTAGCCTAGTTTCGAGTTTTATATCACAATTTAAACAAAGGATTAATATTTAAACATAATTTGGGATTTGGTTACTATTCTTTGTGGTTGATTTTATATACTAAAAATAACAAAGCTACTTTATAAATTCCCCATGCAAAGAACGGGTACACCAGCTAGTGTTAAATAATTAAGTCTAGTATTGTTAACATATGGTTTTATGGTGTTTTAGTACCAATACTGGCTATTAGCAAACTAAACCAACTTTGTGTTTAATGTTTCACAACTCTTCTTCTGTTTATAACAAGAGAACCTTTTAATATATCCATTTGCACCTTCAACCAAAGGGCTAACAACAACTTTAAAGGCAAATTAGAGGAGATGCACATGCATTAGTATGTTCAGGATTCTAATCCTGACCACTTTGTCAGCGACTATCAGACCTGCTTCAGTGGCCAAATTGTTTAAGGCATTATTCTTGTGTTAGGCTGGCCTGCTGATGACAGGGAGATCGAGGAATGCTGCTTGGAGTCTAGTGCAGGTGTTTTTTTTAACAGTTTCCCACACTCCTTCCACGCAAATACGGGTAGACTACCTCTAAAACACTTCCTCATCACTGCCCCTTTAGAGTAAATATCATATAGACTTATGCATATAACCTGAACGTGTAGTAAGACTCTGTGAGAAAAAATATACTTTTAGGCATGGTTGGTATATAATAAAATGTTATAATAAAATGAATTATTCCCTAATGACCTGGAAATGTTTGATAAAACAGTGTAGAAATACTGTACAATAATGTAAAGTAAGTGATGGTGAAGGAAGCCAACCTGAAATTATGTTAGGCCTTAAAAGGGACAAACACACTTCTCTCTTCATATCTTCTTACACTTTTCACACTTTTACAACTACACATTGTTTTTAAATTTTTGGAAATATTCCTTTTTCATAAAAAGAAAGAGACAGTTAAAACAAAACACAGAAGTATATATATCACTACCTGCTTGAAGAATTTTTAACTGCACAAAATGAACACTCATTCAAATCTGGCAATTTATCTGTAGGGGAGATTCTTGTACCTAGGGCAGTTTTTCTTTTCTTTCAAACTGCTGTAAGTCTCTTTGTGTTTAACACATTTACAAAAATTTTATACTAAAAGATAAAGTACCTTTTCCTTGTATTTAAGTATTTTTTTGAAAAATTTGTTATCACTGAAATATTTTTTTTTGTGAAGCTTTGTAAATGGCCCAAGGTACAATTGGCCACATATTTGTACAATTTGAAATCTTGTTTAGCTGTGTTGTTAGAGGTTACATTATTTATTAGACCAAACAACTTAAAGTGTATAATATTTTTATTTCAACATACAGTAGTACAATCAAGTCCCAAATTCAATAAAACTAAACTAAAACGCCATAAAAATAACTTGCTTAGTTTTTTAGAATAAATATCCTAAGTTCAATATAGTCTATGTAGGACTACAGTAAAATAGTATTTAATTATTTAGGCCTAGTAACAAAGCCTAATTTTACTTAGAATATCATACTAGTGATTTATCCCAACACAATAGAAAATCCAGCAACCAGACCATTAAGGTGGTATGGAAGGAGACACGAGAAAAGGGCATATAACTATTTTTGTCCAAATTAAACCAAATATTACTCCATTAGAAACATAAGCGTTTAGTTTTCTACACATGCTAATATCAACAGTAATTCTTTAATATTTGTAAACGGTGTTCTGGAATTTAATGACAACATTTTCTCTTCATTTAAAAAGTTTGTCATCTAATGCCACTCAGCTCATGACAGATATTCAACAAATGTTGATATTAATATGTGTAGAAAACTAAATTCTATGTTTCTACTGGATAAATATTTGATTTGTTCACTGCAAAAACACTTCTATTTCCTTGCTTCCCCTTCCAACCACTAAATGCAAACAAAATTCATGATTGAATGAATAAAGTCATACCATTGTTCATATTATGTTTTATAAGATTATGATAAATGTATCTATTAAATAATTAACTAAAATACCACAGTAAAATAATTAGTGTGCATAAGGACATGGCTTCGTAGCCATGGGCCTAGGTACAAGTGCAGGTCATTTTTTATTAGATTGATAGTGTAACCTTGAACACTAAACTAAATTAAATGTTTAATACTGTATTCTATACTACAGACTGTAGTGATTATAATGATTAGTAAAATAATAGTTAATTCTAGTTACCTTTGTGGCCAAAAATGTTGAAGTTGGAAAGTAAAAATTTACTTTTGAAGACAAAATTTTATAAAAGACTTAAAAAACAAACAGGCTTTTATCTCCGCCAAAACTTAATGTTAAAATGTACACAGTTTAACCAACATGAATATGATTGATAAATACATTTTACCTTACTTTTATCAGAGTTATTAAAGGTGGCCCTAGGTACAAGGCTCTCCCCTACTTATAGATATTTAACTTTAAATCAATTAAATAAAGTTTTTTGTCTTAAGGAAACACATTAGGTAGAGTAATGCGATAATTAGTAAGATTGTGATGAAAATATTTGTGTCACAACAACCTGAACCCACCAATGGCAACATCACAATTACTAAACCACCTGGTACCAGTAATTTATCTGTTGAAAAAGTGATATTTTTATATGAGTAGCAACCTGCTGCACTCACAAACAAGAAAATAAAAAAAACAGCTTAGCCAAACTCATGTCAACTGGTGGCCTCTTGAGAAATACACACTTCCTTTAATCCTGTGTAGGTAAGAAGTTTTGTTCATCACCTTTTAGATGCTTCTTTTGGGATACTTTTGCAAGTAATATGTTTATCAAATAAGTCCATAACATCTTGTTCCTACTGTTTAACTGTTACCGAAACAAATAGTTTGATCTTGGCCGATAATTCAAGACCAAAAATAAATATTATGGCTTCTCAAAGAAAACCGTAATTTGTTTTGTTTCTGGAGCAAGCACCATTAAATGACGACCACATAATGTGTGTCAGAGTGTTTCAATCCTGCCCTCTTGATTGGGTCACACATTCCCCAGGGGTGTACAGGGATACATAGCCAGTGATTCTCTCCACTCGCAGTCTCTGGACAAAATCCAGCAGTTGGCCCTGTTAACAAAACCTTGTTAGTAATTACTAGACACGTGCAAAAGGCAAGGTAATTTTTAGGGGAGAAGTGGTGTTATTTTTCTCAAAAAGTGATGATATTATATGCTGAAAGTGATATTATTTAAGTAAATACAAGTCATATTAATATTCATTAAAAAAAATCTAGCAAATGACTATACATTTTTCATTCATACTGTGTCAATGTCAAACTCGTTATCTCAATATCATTACCTTCCAGTTTTACAAATAGCATTATCAGAATGATGGAACAACTATCAAGTATTAAGGGAATAAAAATAAATTAGATATAATTTTGCCTTGCTTAGACCTAGCATGACATCTTTTAAAAGCTGAAAACAAAGAATCAATGTATTGAAATTTAAATATTGAAATATCTAAAAGTAGAAATTGTGATTTCTAATGTTAACCTAAAAAAAATCTAAATCCATGAAAATACTTGTAAATCCTGTGATCCCTTTTATACCTTTAAAATCAGCAAAAACTGACACTATACACAAACGGAAGCCCTATCGCTGATGTTATCACATTGAAAATTACATTGGATGTCTTGGTATTTGCCCAAATTACAAAGAAATTATATGTTTAGAAAAATAACCTTAAATTTATTTGTGGGAAAATGGTAGAACTTGTGTAAAAATTTGCTTTATCTTAAATGCGAATTTTGCATGTCCCTAGTAATTACATATATTTATTAGAGTACATAAGAGTAGTAAGTCGAGATGCTTAAAAAAACAGTACGGTATAAAGCCAACCAACTGTTCTCAAGGTTTTTTTTATGGCTTACTACTCGTTCAAATATTTGATGATAAAGTAGGGATGAGAAAGGTAGAATTTATGAACAATGTATGTGCCCACATTTGTGTGAAAGGAAGGAAGAAAACCAATTCAGACACCCACCCAGGTTTATAAGCCTGAATCTCTGAATCACCAATCAATGAAAAAAATATGAGACTGGCGCCTTTGTTTGTATGCCTACTGGTGTGTGTTAGGCCATTGTTGCTGGCAGTAATGAAATTTAGGGATACATTTATTCCCCCACAACTACACTTGAATAATGCCCTATATCATTAGGCAGAAAGGAGAAGGTGTCACTCTCATTACGGTATGTGGTGTGCTGGTGATGGAGATGTCACTGTTTGAATTTGGGCCCAGTATAGTGAGGATTTTTTAAAATGGTCTCCCACTCTCCCTCCAAGCAAATACAGGTATCTTTTCTTCCTCATCCCTTCCTCTTAAATACAAATATAAGGATATCTTAGCAAGTCGAGTATTGTCATGTCATGTTAAAATGTTCTGGGCAGGAGCGTAACCGGGAGGGGGGGGAGAGGGGCGAATATCGGGATATATCCCCCCCACCCCCATCGAAATTCCCTCTTCAATAACCATTTCGAGGGAAAAAAGTAAAATGTAGAAAATATGTTTAAATTGGCCACCCACAGGAGATAAAACATAAAATTCGCTTTGCTCGTTGTGGGCTCAGCCCCCAAACCCCCAGCGAGTGTAAACTAATGTAATTCCAGCGTTGTTTTAAACATTGATTTATTTTTACAATTTTATGATTCTAGCTGTCCCCTAAGTGTGTCAGAAAATTAAAAAATGTGTTGAAAATGTGCAAAATTGACCTAAAATACAAAAATCTAGCAATGGCGCAATCCGTTTTTTGATAGGTATTATTACCGTTTAGCCACAAGAGGCTTAAAAAAAAAAGTTTGCACCACCTTTAAAGTTGTTTCACCATTTTGAAATTTTTTTGGGGGTTGGAAATTAAACTTTTAACTTTTTGGAATGTTCTCGTCAGTTACAAGCTAGAAGTTATAAGCTTGCCAAATTTCAAGTTTCTAGCTCATCTGGAAGTGGTTAAACATTAATGTCAGTGAGTGAGTGAGTCAGCCATATGGCTTTATAGTATAGTGATTTTAAATTTATTTTTTTATGTATAATCAAAATCTAAGGGTTTATATCTGTTTTCCGAAATTT
>CABEEJ010000272.1:134118-190338 GCA_901482245.1 Timema douglasi
TATATATATATATATATATACCAAAACTAAATTGAACTAAGAAACAAATACATCATTTAGATTATTTTTTTATTTATTTTTCAGGCCCCATTTTGGAGCCCTTATAAAGTATCTGATATTCGGTCACTTTCCCCTGCGCATGGCAGGATACGGGGTTGAATGTCAATTATCAGATACTTTCGAAATATATAATGGATTGAAACAAGGTGATGCACTTCCCCAATACTTTTTAATTTAGTCTTGCGGTATGTATGCTATTAGGGTAGTGCAATATGGAAGAAAGACGTGATATTAAATAGTACAAAGCAGTTATTAAAATACGGAGATGATTTAGCTTCGTTGGGAAATAGTAAGGAAGCTGTTGCAAGAAATGCAAAAAATCTATAAGAGGCTAATAAGGACACACGTTAAGAAGTCAACGCTGAAAAGTCTAATAATATGATCACAATGAGAACACAGATAGAGATGGTAATTTAAATATTACCGCGAAAAACATATCATTTGAAAGGGTTAATGAGTTTAAATATTTAGGAACAATTTTAACAAATAATTTAACGAAATTAGATTGGAAATAAGGAACAGAATACAGTCGGAGATTATGCTACTACTCGGTCATTAAGTTTTGAACATCTCGCCTGCTGTCCAGTAATGTAAAACCCAGACTAAACATAACAATAACTTTACCGGCCGTTCTCTGTGGGTGTGAAACCTGGTCTTTAACTTACAGAACGAAAACAAATTTAGGGTGTTCGAAAACAAGGTGCTCAGAAAGATATTTGGCCAAAAAAGAGAGTTCTATACCCCATTCTTGTCACAAGACATTGTCAAGGGTAGATAAAACTTGCTCAAGATAGGGATAGGTGGCGTAATTTTGTAAGTGTGGCAATGAACTTTCAAGTTCTTAATGCCATAGAGTGAGTAAGTACTCTTATCCTATAACATTTTAATACAGTAGAACTAGTACACCTATATTTGTTTCTGAATGGTTGAATGTAAGCCAAAGTAATTAGCATACACAAATACTTTATCACTACACGTATTACACGGTATTTGTTCTGCCGACGTCGCATTGTAAAACATAGTTACGTGCCAAAAAGATCGCTATATAAGAAATTACCTTTAAACAATGAAATTAGTTAAAACTACAGCAGTATTGCCATTTCATTTGTCACCTTGGTTACACTTATTCACATTGATTTACAAGCTAGAATATTATGTGTGGTTGTAAATTTGTGGTTTTATTCATACAATAAGAATACGTATTGAAATTGGGTGGAGTTTATGTTGGCTTTACTTCTAGTTTGAGTTTGTTTCCTAAATGTGTCACCGAGTCCTTAAGAACATGTGCAAGCAGAATGAGGAGCCAAGGAACCAGGTTCCCCTGCGCCTGCTGTCACTGCCCCAATCCTCTGCCCCCCTGCGTGTGCTCAAGGGAAAAGAGGGTCTCATCACCCGAACACACCCCTCAGGAGGCGTGGTTTATTCCCACGCCTCCTAGGTCCACCCCTCACTGGAAGAAAGACTTCCTAAGACTGAGGAGACAGTGGTCCATCCGGAGCAAGGTCCCATCCAGAAACCCTCCAGATGATGGGCGTGATTTCTTACCTCAAACTGAGACTAAGGATCACGCCGGACCATGGTGAGAAGGTCTTGAGATCTTGCCTATTCAAGAGAACTTTGGCTATTTTCTGTCAGTTAAAAGTATACTGCAAAACACTGTTTCATAGTCATTCATCTAGCAAATGAGTTTGACCACTTTGACAATTGATGCCAATCAAATTAACTTCTGTAAGTGAAAATACATATTTTACGAAGCGGATTAATAAGAAACTATTTTCGTTTAAACTGTGAGAAAAAGTCAAAGTTATTGAAAACAAACTACACTTTTACTTAACGATCTCCTCCATAGAATGTATTTCTTTTCCATCTGCCATCCAGGTGTAGTTTTTTATGATCAGCCCTACTTAGCTCTTTAGGCTATGATAATATATTATTCGCTGTCTAATGTGTAAAATTAATTATTTTTGTGTTCGGCTTAAACTACTTTATGGCAGCAACTCTTAGACCAACCCTAAGCAAACAATCCTAACACCAGGAAGAACTAATAAGGTATATGCTTAGTAATGAACCTAAGCAGAACCCACTATGCAGGAAGTATGGCTCAATTCCATCCACATAATTATGTGCCATTCTACATGTGTGTTCGTATATGTAAGTTGTGCAACGAGGTGAACGGCCGTTTCTCATAGAGCACATGTTCTCTTCCCCTGTTCAGTCACCCTTGCCCTGGAGATGTTAGGAACATGCCTAGAGATGAAGGAAAGGACGCACGGATCTACGGCAGCTCTCCACCGAAGATCTTGAACTTACAGGAAGGGGAAACGATCTCCATCACGCCAACACCCCGTCAAACCCCTATCATCCCAAAATCGGACATGTTGTCAAAACATTCTTCGAATACAAATACAAGCCAGAAGGTAGCAGATGCCCCTGAAGACATCTCTCTAACGTTTAATAATATCAATGCAGATCGCGCCGATGTCTTGAAAAGTATAGGACGAGCTCGGAAGGACTCACAACCAGCTGACTTGGAGCAAATTCTCACAGCACCAGATCCTAAAAGCGCAACAGCCAACAGCGTCGTGGAATATTGTCATCCGATACCTCAAGATCCCCGGATAAAACAAGAACTTAATCCAACGCCACACTGTCAACATAATATAGATTTAGTCGAACAAGATATTCCATCACCCCATGGCAGCCCAGAAGCTTGCCATACTGACCAGGGCTCGGTAATTACGAGGCCAATCTGTTCACCAACTCGTCATAGCAGCAAGGACTTGACGTCATCAAGACTGATTATCCCATCAGTTCACCAAAGTGGGTTTGTGTTATCACCGACACCGATCATTCCTCAGACAATGTATGTCACAGATCCTGACCGATCACCGTCAACTAATAGGGGGCAACGGGCACACCCCACAACAAAACACGAGGATCACAACACCTCAACAGGCAACGCGATACAGGTTGATATAGGTACAAGCACACCCCTAACACCCCAAACAAACAGCGTGACATTAAATCTACAGGCGGACGTCATCGTCTCATTCAGGGAAGAAGCTCCCCTGTACAGTGGTAATGACATGAAGACAGAGACCATCGTGACTGTGGACGTGTCTAAGGAATCACCACAAAGGAGCTACTCCGCCGATAGGCTTGTGGAAATCACCACAACCTCCGGCTACACTGGCCCAACATTTGCCCATGATGATCCCAGACCAACCACGAGACTCACGGAAGACAGACGTTGCAGGAGCTGTCTGCAAAAATTGTCAACGAGAGGGACCAAAACGCCCTCTGGTGCATATTGTCCAGAACGTGGCATGTGCTGGACTTGTCAGTGTATTCCTCTCAGCTTTGACATGAATACCCAGACAGACGAGGTGAAACTAAGGAGTGGTGACCCGGTTAGGACGATAAGGTCAATTTGTGACGACAGCGTGGTGAGGCCTCAGCGAGAGGAAAGTAAGGGCAATGATCGGATTCTCAGAAGGAAACTCGTTGACATCAGTGGTCAAAAACTGAAACCCGTCACTAGTTCTAGTAAAATTTCCTCACGCTCCAGGGATCTTGACCAAATATTTAGATATCCGCTGAGAAAAGAAAGCATCCCATCGATAGTAGAACTTTCTAACAGCGGATATAGAAGTCCAAGAAGGACAAGTAGCCCTTCAACTATAGAACTATCCAAGGAAGGTCATACAACTCCACCAAGAAGAACGACTAGTCCATCAGCTAATAAACCATCCAACAACGGCTATAAATTAAGAAGAGCGAGTAGTCCACCAGTTATTGAACCATCCAAGAAGGGCTATAAAACTCCACCAAGAAGAACAATCAGTAAAAACATTAATAAACCATTTAAGGAGGGCTATAAAACACCACCAAGAAGAGCAAGTAGCCCACCAATCATTGAAGCACGGCTTTAATATTGTACCAAGAAGGACAAGTAGTCCTCCAACTATTGAACTATCCAAGGAGTGTAGTAAAAATCCACCAAGAAAAGCAATTAGTCCAACAGTTACAGAACAATCCAAGGAGAGCCATAAAACTTCACTAAAAAGGACTAGTAGCCCTCCAACTAATGAATTATCTAAGGAGGGCTATACAAATCAAACAAGGAAAGCAAGTAGTCCACCAGATATTGAAACTCCACCAAGAAGGACGAGTAGCCCTCCGACTATTGAACTATCCAAGGAAGGATATAAAACTTCACTAAGAAGAGAAAGTAGTCCATCTGTTTCTAAACCATTCAAGAAGGGCTATGCAACCCCTCCAAGAAGAGAAAGTAGTCCAGCAGCTGCTAAACCATTCGAGAAGGGTTATACAACTCCTCCAAGAAGAGCGAGCAGTCCACCAGTTATTAACTTACCCAAGCAGGGCTATGAAACACCATCAAGAAGAGAAAGTAGTCCACCAGTTATTGACCTCTCCAAGGAGGGCATTAATATTACATCAATTAGTCCACTAGCTCTTGAGATAACTAATACGAGCTATAAAGCCTCAGCAAAGACAAAAAGTAGCTCTCCAAATATTGAATCACCCTTGGAGCTATTTACAACCGCATCAAGCACACTGATGATTAAACATTCGGACGAAAGACTCAAAAAGGCACTGATTAAAAATGACATTTATGAGCCTGAGTTTCTAAAGAGACCTCATCCTCACACCGGATTGCGTCATCATAGCTTCGACTTAGCTGCCGTTAGAAAGAATGCTTTCTCGAAGGATAATCGTGATTTCAGAAGGGGAATACAAAGTCTCGACACCGTTCCTAAGGTACGGCTAAGTATAAATGTTGAAGATGCAGACATTCCCGTGGGCATAATGGAAAGCATAGTCGATTCATTGACCCTGACATCGCCGAGTAAAGAAGTGGAAGAAGTGTGCACTAGAACTACAGTACCTCTTATTGAGGACATTCGAGTTACTAAAGTCGAGAACGGGGTGAAAACAGAGGTCAAATCCATAAGGGAAAGACAAAAGAAATTAAACAGTACTTTAGGTGATACGACAAGAAAACTATTTAAGAAATAATCCAAGGCATTAGCGTTGTTGTAATAAGGAATTGTTGACTTGAGATGGAAGCCAATGGGCTGGTATTTCTCCCATTCATGTTGGATATTTATAATCACTCACAATAATATTAAATTTACTAACATATGATTCGCAGCATATTTCTTTCTCCGTTACTTTTTTTTTATATATTATAGCTAAAACATTAAGCTAGCTATTCAAAACTGTCACACCATTACTTATAGACACGCATCAAATCTACATCAAACGGGGCAAACATGTACATTCCTTTTACCCTATAATGTAGGAAGTTTACCTTGCTTGTTTCCACTTTGATATAGCTTTTAGATAGGGTAATAGAGTAATCCATCAGGGTAATACTTCTACCTTTCAGGGTAAGCGTAACTACTCCAAAGGGCAACATTTTTTTACTTTAATGATGTCAAGGCTCTGTTTGATCAAGTTCAGTGTAATGAGTTTTAAAAAAACACGTCAAAGCTAAAGATAAATGTTTGCGTCCAGTATATGGGCAATTGATAGGCATTATTAAGTACAGTGATACAATATTATCATACATATTTGAGATATAAACTATTTATAGGTTGAAAACAAGACGTACATTTTTAAAGTTTATCTCCACAGTTATTATGGATTTGAGTATATGTCGTTTGAGTGCAAATTATGTCATAGCAATGCTGCAGTCATATCTCAACACTAAAAAAACAAGCCAGGGTCTATATGAAATGTCTAAACTGATTTTAATTTTTGATCTTGGTCATATTTATTATTTCTTTTAGACTGCGCGTGCCTAGCCAATTCTTGAACGTCGAATGCGACAAATAGTGGGACCATGGCGTCATTTGAGGACAGTTCATGTTGGGCCTATTAGCTGTAAATGTGATGCATCATCTAGTCCAGTGGCAGTCAACCCGGGGGTACGCGAAGAGATCTTAGGGATTACGTAAAATAAAATAATACATACATGTATGCACATCTATATTACTTCATAATAAACATTGAATAGATACCAATTTAGGGTTTGCCACAAGAGATCCGGACGTTAAGGGCATGCGCTCTGAGAGCACCATTTGTTTATTCTAAATGTAGTTTTTTTTTATCGTATGACATATATGACCGGGTGGGATACGATATCCAGGTTCGGTCGCCTTATGTGTAGGCTTTTAGTCGCTCTGGTGGCACAAAACGTTGCCCAGGGCACACCATAATGAGGTTGTCTAGACCTCGTACCCGCAATAAAATGAGGTGATGATAGTTATCATGAAGTTGTGGAGCGGGTGCGAGTCTTAACCTAACTTAAGCCTCACTATCTAAACCCTGTTGACCGTTGGGATCATTCCCCTTAAAGTAAAAATACCCTAGATACCAGCCGGGAATCAATTCCGGGACGCGCAAACAACTTTAGGGGTACAAAGTTGAAAATAAATGATCATACCTTGAGGTAGGAGAATAAAAAAAAGGTTGAATAGCATTGGTCTATTCTATTAGAAAACCGCACTGCGGTGTTTGGTTTGTTAAGTTATTTAAGTTGTAGGGTTTTACTGGAATACACAATCTCTTATATCTGCCTCTGTCATCTCACCTCCTTTCTCCTTGGATTGAAGTAGCAAACCTTCCCTGAAGGGGGGTGCAGGGCTCCCTGAGTAAGGGTGAGCTGAAGCAACAAAGGAGAATACAGTGAGGGGTCCAAGGTCACCTTCCGCACTTCCATAACTGCTGATACTGCTACAACTGCTGACTGTGTCGCCGGAACTGCCTGCAACAATAACATTTGAGGTTCATTTCATGAGAGGTTGTGTCACGAAGTCCAGCAACCTGTCTGCCATCTGTAGTCGCTAGACTAGTGCTAGTGAAAAAACTATTAATTTATCCACACGCTATCTGACATTGTTAAGTAAAGAAAAGGTGAAATAAGAAAGTATAATTCTAATTTTTATTCGGAAAGCTTCACTATTAAGTTCACCTCATATGTTGATTTAAGTTACTTTTTATTATTATGTATGGGGGTAGGGGGCAGGAGGAGAAGTTGTATCCTAATTCTATTACATTTAAAATATGTTGAATGGATACGAGTGGAACTAAGAACTTCACTGAAGACATTTTTTTAAGATAGGCAAGCTTCTTTATCTACAGCTTCAGCCTTTGACACATGTGCTTGAATTAAAAAAATATAGTGTTATCATTGCACTTACGGTGTAACCAGGGGAGAAGAGGAGGCTTTGCCTCCCTGGAAATAATTTTACCCACCCCCTGGAACAAGTTGGTATCCCTTTAGATTTATCTCACCCCTCCATGATATGCTTGAATATTTAAAAAAAAAGAGCTGCCCTTGTATCAACACAAATTTAAATAAACAAGAAATACCAAGTTTTGTAAAAATCCTAAATTTAATTTAAAGCTAGCTGGCCATGCATACCTTGAACGACTGAATGGCTCGAGACAACTCTTACGCTGCCTGTAGTGTGGATGACAATAATTAATTGATAATATAATACTTTACTAGTCAATAAAGCATAGTTTGATATTCAATTACTGGCCTTATGAGTGGATTTTAATTTTAATTAAATATTATGATATCGAAATTTCAAGGTAGAAGGATCATACACCACTACTCTGACCTACCCTACGTGCCTGGCCGCAACATTGAAAAAAAATCATAGCATTCAATATATATATATATATATTCATACTTTGCAATTTATATTTTAGCAGGTATTAGTTGGAATAATAATGTAAAATAAAGTTTACAAATTAGTTATCATTCACAAAATTATACATAAGTTTATTATTTTATAAAGAACCAAAAATATTTGTATCTAAAAATGACCTTCGATTCTGATTCTCTGTGGTTTCTGGTACAAAAGAGCATTCCACAATGGGCATTCATATGAGGAGGTAAAATAATAATGCTCAGTGCCGTTTTATTACTAAGAAAACACATAATATGTGAATCTAGTCGCAGTCACTGACTCGAAATTTAGTCGACTCTAAAGCCATTTCTCATTCTGCTTGTATCATAGACTTATTAAAGTTACAAATGATCTTTATTAAAATAAAGTGACAGTGAGCTCACTGTATATTAACCTACAATTCCTATTTAAAACAGCTGGAGCTAGTATTCTTTGTTGGTCAGTTGTATCGATATTCAACTTGACCTTGAGGCCACACCCACGGTGACAAATTTACAACCTATGCAAATGATAAATTCACAGCATATTTTAGAACCATTGTCTTGCCGCAGATCCTACTTATAACCTGATTTTGGTTAGAACAGTTTAGAAAATTCAAACATATTTATATGTTACTAGCAATGACAACATTTTAACATATTATTTGTGTTATTTTATAACTGTTGATAATATCTAGCAAAAGTGACAGCTACAGATAACATGACAAAGTTTGAATATGTTAAAATTGTTTTAGTAACTTTAGTAAATACTAGATACTGCTCTTACTACCAAAATAAGGGTGTTTGGCAGTGGCGGCTCGTAGCTAAAATTAATGGGGGTGCTGCTCCGGAAATTTTGTAGCCTTTGTTTTAAAATTGTGTAAAAAGAAAAAAAAATGTATAAAAAAAGAATGTATTCAGGAACTTGATTAAATCTTAACAAAAAAACCAATCTTTTTTACTTACTCTAAATCAAATTGCTACTGTTCAAGCTTGATCTATTCATTTAAAAATGAAATCCATTCTTCTTGTTTTAATTTGCGCAAAAAGTTCAATAATTTTCTCCTTGATCTCTGAAATTTTTTCTCCATTGAAAGTACTGCAAGCGCATGTTAAATAAAAGAACCGAAAAAAATGAATCAAATAGAATAGCTGAATTAGAAAAATAATCTAACTCTACACTCTTCTATACTTTATCACATTCAAGAATATGGTACACGATTTTTAAGCACAACACACGTTGAGTAAAAAAAAACCTTCCTTCCACCATTACGCCAGAACCGGCACTGCGATTTTTGTATCTTTTTCATAAACTGGGGAATGTCTACTGAAGTACTGACATTAAGCTTAAGGAATATATATTGTACTACAAAAATAAAGGAAGAATTAAAGAAAAAAGGACTCATTATATTAAATGTTATCGATAATATCAAGTGTAAATAGGGGGTGATGCAGTTCCGCAGTGCCTATACACGAGCCACCACTGATGCTTGGTTCATGTTCAAACATTTAAGAATAACACATTGTCGTATGTACTACGTACTTATCTCGTTAAGTTGTTTTATGTTCTCCAATCCATAATCGAAAATTAAAATGACAAGCCAAGTCAGTAGCCAGACATAAATGGCGGTATCAAAGTCAACTAGCAGATAATAGTTATTATTATTTTTATTTTTATTATTATTATTATTATTATTATTAGCACCGCGTCTTACTACCCGTTCGGGTTATACGCACTTACGTTAATGTGTAATGGTAGGGGGATTGTGAGATGAAATGAAGGACCTACAGTTTAACGTGGAATCCGAACCACGGTGGAGGCCTGGCATAATAGTTATTAAACTATACCTTTGTCAAATCATTTCAGCAGGTATAGTACCAATAAATTATGATTTGCATTAAACACGTTTATGGCTATTATTTAAGAAAATTAAAACAAATATACTTTATTAGAACGACGCAAAATGAAATATAAAACAAAACAAATCCAAATTTACGTAAACTACCTTCCGATATTTTTCCATGTGGACATATTTAAGATTATAAAATATGGTTACATCCAACCACGGTTTCAGTTTTAAGTAACTTGTACAAAGCATACGATCTCTCTAAACACGATTATGGACCACGATTGTAAGAAAGATATGATTTTTTAAATTACTATGAACTAAACTTTAGAGCAACGTGACTTTTTTTTTTTGCTAATTGGTACATAATAAACCCAATTGAAAAGTTTTTAATATATTTTGTGTAGTTGGGTAGTGTCGTTAAATTAAGTATAATGTAGACAGTGACATAATTGTAAAATTATATGCAAGTACAGCTATAACCAAAAGCTAAGAAAAATAATTGAAATGAGTGAAACACTCGTCATTAGCCATGATGACGGTATTTTATATTTAAACGTTTAAGCAGCTGAATTAGTTAAAACATTTAAATTTAATCCATATACATTTCAAATTGCACTAATTTGAGAGCAAACCAGGGGCAAAATCAGTCTAATATCGGGGACTGACCCCGAAAGTCGGTGACCTACCGTATGAGTACTTCACTTTAGAGGCGCCCCCGCTATACATACCGTTGTCTTGGCAATGTCGTGTCGTGATCAAGTTACAGCGTGGGGCCATTTAAACCTTGATTTATTCGTGCGAGGGGAGTGGGAGAGACATTAGCATGCAAACAAGGCACTTTAACAAGCGGTGGCCGCGCCTTCTTATCAATATAATAGAATATAATAGATTTTGTCATTAACTCAGTGCTTTACCAGATTAGCTTCATTTCATATTTGATTCGATTAAAAATAATTTGAGGCTTAATTTAATAAGGGGCATGCTAAGCAGTACATTATATTATTCCAATCGATATAAAAATATTATAGTTCATTGGTGTACATCGTGAACGGTTAGTAAGACACGGTGATAAAAATAAATAAATGTTAAAAAAAAAGAGTCACCATATTTTCTTTAAATTTGGCCTTTAAAAAAATCCATGTCCGCAACCCTTTTGGGCTGTACGCATTTTATTAGAGAAGGTTCATGGATTCAAACCCAACTGGGGTCAACGGATTTTTCCTGATTGGCAAAAATCTGTAGCACAACTTCCTTCAAAGGGGGAGTAAAGCCGTCGGTCCCAAGTCGATTGTGGCATGCAAAAGAATCCTGGAAGGTTTTGAAACTACCTTACCATGCAAATTTAGTAGGGCCTCTCCCTATCACTCAAATAAATTCTTGTGTGCTGATATAATCAATCAGTTCAGAAATTGCATGTTAAATACCTCAAATAAATAAATAAAATAATGAAAATTAGAGAAGGTCCGAGGAAGATAGAGGTCTAGAGGCAATATGCCGATATTTTCGTGGATAATGATAAGGAAACAATCTAGGAAAAAAACACATCAGCACATTCAGCCGGGACCTGACGACCTACTCATTAATATAAAATCAAATCATATAAACTTTGTTTTCAACTGTGTGTTTTATTAGTATTTTCCTTTCGGAATTATTTTCCCAAACACTTCTGTGTAGTCAATATTTCTTATTTTGCTGTACAGGCCTATAACTAAATTTGGTAAGAAACACTGAACAAGGCACATTGGTGCTAAAACGATTTTTTAACATTGAGTTAATTCTTATATTTCTTACTAAAAATGTACCCGCCATTGCCTGAGGTAACAATGGAATGAATTGCGTGGCTACTCCAGGAAACCCGCCTCGGTAGCGTAGTTGGCTAACGCGCTTGTCGTATTAAGCTCGACTGCCGAGGACGGGGAGATCGAGGTTCGAATCTCGGTCGGGTGAACTGGGGTGGTTTTTCCTAAATGGTTTTCCACTCTCCCTCCACGCAAATGCGGGTTCACTTCCTCTAATTCAACTTTCCCAATTCCTAATCCATTAGAGTAATTAGTACTTAAAGCGTATAACCCGAAAGGGTAGTAAGACGCTGTGCTAAATATTATATACTCCAGGAAACGATTTTCATTGCTTCAAACAAACAGAAAAAAGCTCTTTATTTTTTTTCTTTCACCACAGTTTTTACTAAATCTAAAAAATTAATAAAAAATTTAGAATCACAGCTTTGAGGTGCACACGTTTGTGCACAGGGGCTACTCATGTTTAAATGCCATCCCTCTGCGTGCGGTAGATGTCGCGTAGTGCTCATGACACACAGACAAACAAACTATTCCTTTTATTAGTATACATATTACTTGATCAAAATTTAGAATTTGTTTGATTTACTGTCGACGAAATATTTAGCCCAATGTCAAAATGGTGAGATAAGGCAGCAACAGGAATCCATTTAATAAACAACTTTATAGTATTTAGTTATATAACACAAATATGACAATATGATATAAACTGGTTTTAAAAGTTTTTTTAGGCAAATTGTTTTAGTTCGGAGTTTGAGGTAAAGGTGATAGGGGTCTGAGTTTTAAATACTGTAATTTGTAGTCGTTCCTACAAAATAACATCTTAAGCTTTATGCTGAACTTTTTGTGGACTTTTAAATACAAAAAAGTCATTCCACAGTACAAAATGTGAGGATTTTTCTCATTCAGTGGGCGGTGCTCTTTGCTACGGACTTAGGAACAAACATAATCGTCATTGATTTTTTCGGTAGGGGATTTATCACTGTAGTTTTTCCATCCCATCTTCACACTAACCCGGATGCATTTACTCCCAATCACTTACCTCATTTCTACTTCTTAGATTAAGCAGTTAAAAACCATAGTGCTACACACAATTATTAAAAAGAGATTAGCCCCTGTTTTGTGAACAGTATCAAACATGTCGTTCTGAAGAGGTGGTTAAGTTGCCTATATAAACCTAGCAGGGGCTACACTCAGCTACACTAGAAAGATATGTCTTTTAAGAGGTTTTTTTGACTCACGAGAATAAATAATACAATAAACTGTGATAAACTCAAATAACCTCTACCCAACAATAAAGTACACACTACATTAACAATTTCGTTTCTTTCAATTCACAAAAACTAGATGACAGGCAAATATAGTGAATCGATTTAAAACCAATTTACTATTATATTTTATACAATGTCCAATATTATCACCAATTGAAAATAATCAACAAGACTAACAAGTACTTTAACTACTTAGTTCAAACAAGCTTAGCAATAAACAAATAAAACGTCCCATATTTTGCCTCTAAGCCGCTGACAACCAACGTTCACTGTTGGCCTACTGCGCAGAAGATAGAAACAGCTTTTACCCTTTGTCTTTGCTTTCGATCTGCTGAACTGAATGAGTGGGCACCATACAAACTGCTAGATAACAAATTGCTCGACAAGCTATAAAAAAATATTTGGAAGGTTGGGTGGGTCAAGTGGCCGACACGACTTGGACCAACTGCTAGACAAGCTCATGTATAGGAGTACAAAGTGATAGACAACCAAGCGATCGACACGAGAGAACAAATCTGTAAAAAGACCAACTGCTAGACACCCAGAAACGANATCGACACGAGCTGGACCATGTGATAGACAAGCTCCCATATAAGAGGACAAAGTGATAGACAGCCAAGCGGTCGACACGAGAGGACCAATTGCTCGACTAACATCGAGATGAATCCAGTTAAAAGGGGCTCAAGTGAGAGACAAGTTATTTCAAAACTAACAAAGTTATAAACATGGTAGTAGTGTTTGAAATGACAGTTATGAACGACTTTCTATCATAAGGTTAACATTGATCTACCACATTGAATGGAGTGGATCACTTTCTCCTCTAACCTAACCTTATCAGGCTTTTAATTACACAAGATAAACTTATGTTCCTGTATTTGTCGTTCTGCCCCTTGCAGCCCCGCCTCCTCCCTTGAGTCTAGATTCCAGCCTCCATCCCGTACTCTCCTCCCAGCTTTCATCCCCTTCTCTTACCATGATCGCCAATAGCTCCTCTTCCCTCCTTCCAGTCTCCTACCCCCAGCCTTGATCTGCACAACTTCCAGTCCCCATCCTGTATTCTTACCGCCTTTAAGCCATACGACTTCTTGTACCCATCCTGATCAAGAAGTAGTCTGGCTCGATCATGATCGTATTGATCCCATCCAGCTCCAATCCATACTCTTACCACCCTCCCCGCTTACCAGCCGGTCCTTACCACTTGACAGGACAGCTTAGATCTAGTACCTTAAACGATGTATTCATCATATTACCACCCGATCCTTTATGGCTTAGATCTTGAGACCATTCATCGAGGTTCAATTCCAGTTGGTTGACAGAAGGTGGATTTTCATAACTGGTTTTCCACTCTCACTCCACGAAAAATCGGGTGCAGTTCCTCTAAATTCAACCTTACTTAGGTAGGTGTCGTATTTAGTATAGCGCCGCACTTGAGTCGTACTAAATTTGACTATGAAACTGGACCTTAGCCCTCTCTTAACTGGATGATATCAAAGTTTGTCCAGCAGTTAGTCCTCTCTTTTTGACCACTTGGGTGTCTTATCACTTTGTATTCCTATACATGAGCTTGTCTAAGCAGTTGGTCTGTTCACAAATTTGTCCTCTCGTATCGACCACTTGGGTGTCTATCACTTTGTATTCCTATACATGAGCTTGTCTAAGCAGTTGGTCTGTTCACAAATTTGTCCTCTCGTATCGACCAGTTGGTTGTCTATCACTTTGTACTCCTATACTTGAGCTTGTCTAGCAGTTGGTCCAAGTCGTGTCGGCCACTTAACCCACCCAGCCTTCCAAATAATTGTTTTCATTTTGTCTACTGGTTGGCTGTCTATCACATGGTCCAGCTCGTGTCGATCACTTGGTCCACGTCGTTTCTTCGTATCTAGCAGTTGGCTGTCTACCCCTTTGTCCTCTCGTGTCGGCCACTTTGTTGTTCATCATTTTGCCTGCTCCCGAATGGGTGAACTAAACTGCCAAATAAACTACTGAGCTAAACAACCAACTAAACTAAGAATTGTGTTGTGCACAAGCGATCAGTGGCGTAGCGTTGAATGTTTCAAGGGTTTGTATTATTATTATTATTATTATTATTATTAGCACCGCGTCTTACTACCCGTTCGGGTTATACGCACTCACGCTAATGTGTAATGGTAGGGTGATTGTGAGATGAAATGAAGCACCTACAGTTTAACGTGGAATCTGAACCACGGTGGAGGCCTGGCATTCCCCACATTCACAAGTTGTGATTAATAGGGTTTGTAGAGCTTGTTGAAACTTTACCTGTGATATGTTCTCAGCCTCTTGGTCTTCATTTGACCAATATATACATAGGCTTTGCTCTAAATATCATGTGGGAATGTGTTTATGTTGACACCTAACCAATGAATGTTCTACTGAGTGATGAGAACAACTCACAGATACAGTTCAAACGAACTCTGCCTAGCTTGGCAACACTCCATGTCACGCCAGTCCACTACAAGAGATGTCTTTGCCAATATTACATGGTTGTAGTCAATTGCCCCTTTCAGGCAGAAAAGGTGGGCAGGTGGAATGCGTGTGTTTACAAGTGTGAAGTAACAGTGGCACGTGAGTTGGTTGGTAATACCAGCTTGGCGTGTGGTCGGACACAGCGCTCAGGTCAGCGAGCGTCGGACATCCCAGGGACATTCTATACATTTCACTATGGGCAAGGCCACTTGAATCCCATCCTAAATACTTCACGGTCTTTAGGTCCTTAGTTCGATTGAGGGTCCATATCGGTGTGTGTATAACATTGTTTCTAGACATTTCTACCAGGGACGCACCCTTGACCCCATTGGAGCACCAATAAATTTACCTCGGAGGAGGCAAAATAATATGACGTATCGAAACTATTATATCTGGGTTTTTTCCAGATGGGAATTTTAAGCCCATTTGTAATGTGAATCTCACGTCTTAAATTTGGTCGTGGTCGTAAATTTTATCCTTTACATTAGCCTGATATTTATTGGTATCTATTACAATTTTACTTTATATATTTTAAGTTTTAATTAAAATTTTGCGATAGTAACGGCATGGGGAGTATGCGATTTCCACGCTTTCACCTCCCTCTTCTACTTTGGGTACTCCAAGACTTAATACAGTAGCCCCATGCCTTCTTTGGTGCTGACTGACAGCTTACAGCTGACAGCTTTGAAAAGTTATCAGACCAAGTTATGTATCCCTACGCCGAACCATATGATCTGCGAAAACATGTGTTTAGCAGCTGTCCCTTCTGACGGTAAATATTTAGTTATATACCTAAATGTTGACTGTCAGAAGTCAGCTGTGAGCTGTCAGTCAGCACCAAAGAAGCCACGGGGTTACTGTATATTCCATTCACGATAGGTTTTTGCCTGAATGACAGTTCGAAAATCATATGTTTAGGTTTTGGGTTGCCAACACTTGTAAAAGATCACAGTTTTGTTATAAATGTAAAGATCTTTAATTATCTGTTTTACATTACATTTAAAATAACATAAACTAAAGTTTTCTCATACTATTTCATTTTTTTAAATAATTTCTTTTTGTCCAACTTGAAACAATATTTTAAACATAATTAAAAGTACTTATTTTTCGTTTTGGAACGTTACTGATTTTGTGTAATATGGTACACACATCATTACCTTTTAATACAGGCATCGTATTTACTTGGAAAATAGAAAAATTTTGTATTTTTTTTTTACATACAATAAATGATTTTATGATTATTTTATCGTATTTTGAAGTATTTAACTGAATAAAATATTTTCATCAACTGCGTGTCTGCATCATTGTAAAAAACTTGTTTGCCGTTATGTTCAATCATATGGTTTAAATTCGTCAGTCACCATCTTGAAGCTATGTTCATTAGAAGTTTTTGTGAAGGTGGTGTTAATATTTTTTTAAAGGGGAATAAAACTATAAATAAACTTTGTGTCCAACCTTAAATAAATATATAAATAATATTGGCCTAAATTACTGTGGTTAACTATCACATTAATATATTACCAACTGTTTTCATTACAGTCATCCAAAGTGATAGATGTCAGCTGTTGGCGTAGTGATATATTAGGGATTACTTCTAGTAACATTTCGAGCTGTCATTCAGGTAAACCTAGCTCGTGAATGAATAATACATATCTTATGTTTACTGTCAGCCTAGGTACGTAAAGTATTTATGTTCCGAACAAGGGGCAAGAAAATTCCTAGTAGAAGGCATACTTTAGTTAAAAATACTATTTTATGGTTAAAATGTTGATATTAACTAAAATAAAACTTTTTAAGTACAATGCTTGTAGACATATAAGTTTCCCCATATGTTGTTAGCACCCTTTGATAGCCCCAGGTTGAAAAAAAATTGCAGCTGTGGGACTATAGTTCTCAATACCCTTACTCTTTGAAACTCGAGTCTAAGGTATCACAGTCATGTTGTACTATGGATCACTATCTAAAATCCACTGGCAAAATATTGATTAGTTGGCCGTATTTACTTGGACCTCCTACTGAATTCTATTAGCAATATCTTTTTTGGATGGCTATCTTTACTAGTACCTTTTCCTTCTGAATGTCACTAGCAAGATATTGTTTGGATGGCTATCTTTACTAGTACCTTTACCTTCTGAATGTCACTAGCAAGATATTGTTTGGATGGCTATCTTTACTAGTACCTTTACCTTCTGAATGTCACTAGCACGATATTGTTTGGATGGCTATCTTTACTAGAACCTTTACCTTCTGAATGTCACTAGCAAGATATTGTTTGGATGGCTATCTTTACTGGGGTGGTAGCTACCTAGTGATCAGAATCGTGCCGTAGGGTGTTGCCACGTCACTGTTAAAGATTGAAAATTTTGGTGGTTACATAAAAGTGAAGTGATGTCTCCTGTACGACACCTTAGCTTAGCCCGTAGCACTTCTACCTATTAAGGTTTCCTGGTTTCATTTCCGGCATGTTTGGAAAACCTATCATTGATCAAAATATGACTTTTTCTTTCACAGTGCTGAATGAATGGTCGGGGAGTTGTGTGTATGCTAAAGTTAAGGCTAGTGTGTAGTTTGTGTGCTGATATAATCAATAAGCTACGAGAATGTTAATTAAATACCCCAGACTAAATACATTAAGTGTTGTCATGGTAACCTTTGTGGGGCATTCATATCAGCCGGTTCTTAAAGGGCAAAGAGGGGGGGGGGAGGTAAGTGACGTCAGCAAGGTTAAACCTGTATAGGTATCCTGAATATCAAGTGGCGCACACACGACAGTGTCATACATATTAATAACCATGAAGCACTAAAATCCGTGTGTATGGGTGGGCAAGCGAGCCAAAGCGGCATCAACCTAATCTGGTATTGTTTTCTGGCGACATTGAAAGTGGAGGTTCAAATCCCAGCCGAATGTAATGAGAGTGATTTTTACTAAATTGTTTCCCACGCTCTCTATGAAAATGATGGATACATTTATTATACATTCCACCTTCCTCGTCCCTACCACAATTATAAAAAGAGTAGTTCCATATTAGTTTAATCAAAGGTTTACCAAACGAGCCGTAGTACATTATAGAAGAATTAATTGATATTACAAAAAAATGCTGTGGTTGGACGCATTATTCAGTCTTCTGACTTGTGAGTTGAGTATTCGATTCTAGACAGTGCAAAAAATGTATCATGATACAAGTGTTTTTATTTTAAATCCACCTATCGGTAGATACAATCACAGCATCTGGTTGCTTTTTATTATTTAGAGGTCTTCAAATATAATGTACTGTACGGCACTAAAAGCAAATAGTCTACGGTTGAGAGTGTTTGAAGAGTATGTGTCAGTGGAGTGGGATCTCCTCGAGAGCCCCTCCACATCATGCGTAGTGATGCGTGTGATGTAATATAGCCCCCAAGGGGAATTGAGGAGCGTGGCGTATGACCGCATCACTCACGGACCATGTGGAGTGACCTTCGTGGCATGACGTCATGCCTCAACTCTACTGAGTGCTTCAAGTCATGTCACTGACAGGAGACTCAGGATCTCAGCGAGTCCCCGAGTATTCACACATATTTGTTACGGCCCAAAGTGAGACAAATGAAAACAGTACCAAGCTTACAATATTATTATATAATGTAATTCGCAGATGGCACGGAGTAGGATTTTGAAAGGGAAGAAACTCATAGAAAATACCAACATACTTTTTTTGCGATCAACGTTGATAACATTTGGTTTCATTATTAGTAGGCTTATAGTTCCATCGTTATCGATTTTATCTATAAAAAGTAACAGTTGTAGATCATATAACTTGTATAAATAAATAACAATTACTTTAGAAGCATAAATAACTGTTAGAAGAAAAGTTTCTTCCCATCTAAATCAGATTGTAGCTTTCCACGATTCTCTACAAACATACCCCTGCAGCTACCAGTGATATTCAAAGTAGGCCACCATAGTAAGAATATAGGCACGGGGACAAAGAAGGTAGTCTTCATTTTTCTTGTTTACCGGTATCAGGTAGTTTGGGGTTCAAATCCCGGCTGGGTGTACTATGGTGTTTTTGTTACATGGTTTATCACTCTTCCTCCACGCAAATGAGGATATCTTTCCTCTAAAGGTTACCGTCTTCCACCCTACACTAGCCGAGGAGAGCTAGCAAAAATAGTAATTCCGTACAACATGAACTCTGTGGTGCAACTTAACCTACGCATGCACCTACTAGTGAGGTGGAATTTCTGATATCCAGTCTAGGCGTGTACTCCAGTCCACAGTCTATCACCGGAAGTGATGGCTCCCACAAGTTTCCCTGCTGTTGTATTTATAAATGTAGGTGCTGGGTTTGTCACTGATATGTGAATGCTAAGGCTAGTCACCCGTGAACATACTAGCACAGTCTAATTTTCATAAGAAGGTTGTTTTAGAAAGTACACACATTTTTATTGGCAGCAAGAATTTATAACATTTTACATTATTATTGATTTAACTTTATAGGTATTGATAATATACGAGTATATCAAAAGTGACAGATCAAAAGACATGTATAAATACATGAAAGTAGGTAACGTAACTTTTCTGTCACATAGGATACTTACTAAGAAAATTGGGCTGTATAATGGTGACCACAATACTGACTTGAACTTTCAACATTTCTTTAAAATTTTAATAGCTTTTTACATAATACAAATTTGAGAAAAATAGACAAATTTATTGTATAGCTACACCGTTTGCATCAAATTAACGCTCGCAAAGAGCACATCAAGCTGTTCAATGTAATTATGGGGTGACCTGGCGGTCTAGGGGTAAGGTGTCAGACTTCTGTGTTGGCGGCCAGGGTTCAATCCCAGGTCCCGGCCCAGATTTATCTGATCACCAAACCCTTCCTTCACCTCTGACAAGACATCTTGTGAATGTGGGGAATGCCAGGCCTCCAACCATGGTTCGGATTCCACGTTAAACTGTAGGCCCTCCATTTAATCTCACAATCATCCTACCATTACACATTAGCGTAAGTGCGTTAAACCCGAACGGGTAGAAAGACGCGGTGATAATAATAATAATGTAATTATGTATATAAAAACTACACAATACATTTTATTTTAAATCTACTCTTTACTACAATAACACCTATGATCTTAAGGGATTTAAAGAAAGCCATACCCGTAAATCTTGGACAGTATACGACTTCCATGAATTTTGATTAGACCCTCATCAAGAAGAGCTACATGGAATATGTTAAACACTAAATACCTCTTGAAGTGATTATTAATAATACTTTTAGGAGCATACGTTTGAACCCCACCTAAAAAAATGCCTTCCTTTGGTGCGTCCTTTAAAAATGAATACACGCCATAGAGGCTCAGAAAAACAAGTCAAGTTGGCCAAGGGATAAATGTTTATTTCAAAATGCCCTAGTTTTGAAAAAAAACACTTTTCTCACTCTTTATCCAAGATATCCTCTTATTAACACTCATAGCAGTAGCGTCTCGTGACCAAAATTCTTAGGCAAGTTTGGAAGGGGTGCCGCCAAGCTTAAAAAGGGAAGTCTTGGATTTTTATTTTTTATACTTTAAGAAGCTATTTGGAGGTTTTATTTTTATAATAATTGTGGCTTGGAGCGTTTTTCTGATCTGTGATTTACATTATTGTGATATTACGTCTTATTATAGCCATATACTTATAAACTTTCGTTTGTTAGCTTTCACTGATACACACATAAAAACAAAAGCACCTGCTACAATAAACTCCACAAAACTCTAAAGCCCGGTACACACGACACAACTTCTTGTACAAAAAGTTGTGCAAGAAATTGTACAATATCTTGGTACACATGGATTGCATACAAATTTTAGCCAGTGACTGTTCACACGACATATGTGATTGCATACAATATTTGAAAAAACATGGAGTTCTTGCCCTTTTATGGAAAAATAATGATTGAATGATTTGAAAATTATTGGTATTTAATGTAAATAATTTTTTAATCATTCCTAAATATTAAAAAAATAAAAAGATTTTTTTCTTTCAATTTTGTAAAAACAGTTGAAAACCTTTATATTTGAGGTTTAACCTTCAACAATAATTGTTTGTTTTCATGCATTTAACTATTTTTCTTACAATCACTCTTTTAGAAAAAAAAGTAACTGTCTATCAAACGAAGTTTTCGTTTACAACTAAAAAGCTGTACAAGAAAAATGTCTGATATAGGAAGCGTTCTATTTCCTGAAATTGTATACATAAAGTTGTGCAAAGCAGAGCTTGTACAAGTTTTTGTGTTCACAAGACACCATCTTCAGGCTGCAACTTCTTGTACAACTTTATGTACAAGAAGTTGTGTCGTGTGTACCGGGCTTAAAGGTGTTTAAGCACGGGTCAGTACCTTGACAATATTAATTTTCCCTTTCATTCCATAACTCTTATGTTTTGAAAGGGGTAGAGAGGGGTAGTGACTTCGGTTCTAGTTGTCATCTTTCGGGCAAGATAAGTCGTAGCAAAGCTGCTTGCATTTTTACCTGACATCCGCACTCCGCAGCTTTTCCCCTTCTCTACCCTCTGAAATCTATGACGTCACCAATAAGAACTACACTAGCTAGAGCAATAGGATGAAAGTTGGACAAATACCGACTGTCAACCACAATTAGATGGATTAGTGCACGTCTTGCATGCACCTTACTGTCAATGCCATGTATGGGAACAAACCCACTGATGCTTAAATTACATTTAAGTGATTACCAGGAGAATATTTTTGATAACACTAAATAAAATAATTACATATCTTAAATCAAAGGCAAGCACTGCAAATAGAGTTTAGAGGCATTTACACATTGTGTATGTATATGCGTGTATGTGAGTGAGAGAAAGAGAGGAAGAAACCAGCGAATAAAAAATACCTCTCAGTACATTCGATCTGTACTCGAACACCGACTTCCCCATCAGCTAACAAACCAAACCCGACGAGACTGACGCCTTGGTCCACGTGATTCCCAGTACGGGTAAATCTCCCAATGACAGGAATCAAAGAGCAAGAAAGACAGGACTGGCACACTTGTCTGTAACGGGGACAACACTGTAGACTCTGTTATATCTTTAGATATGTATCGATCATCTACAAACAGTGACAAATAAATTATAACACACACTGACTGCTTCATCAAGGTTAAACGGCCTTGTGGTATAGTGATCAAAGGCCCTGGATGCTGACCTAGGCGTCCCGGGGTCGATACCCGGCTGGTAATGGAGGATTTTTCTCGAAAGTGGAATAATTCTCATGGTCACCAGAGTTTGGTTAATTAAGATCCAGCGGGAGTTGATTTCAAAACCGCATTTTAGTTATCAAGTCTGTCACAGTACTTCAGAGCGTTAGTAGTTATTCTCTACATTTGTATTTTTTTCTCGTTGAGGGGGAAATAAAGGGGAATTTCTTGTTCAGAGCAACCAACTAGAAATTATTAGTGAAAGAAAACAATCAACACGTCTCGCAAAGGATTATTTCGTGGCAATGCCAAACAAAACAAACAACAACAAACTTTAAATATGGTGTGGAGCCGCATGGTCTAGCGCTACTCTCGTGTTAGACTTGACTGCCAAGTACGGAGAGATCGGGGTTCAATCCCGGTCGGGTGCACTTCCTCACATTACACCTATCTCATCCGTTACCCATTAGCGTAGTAGGTGTAAAACCCGAACGGGAAATAAAACTCGTTGCTTAAAAAAACTACAGAATACGGGAGTGTTTTACGAAATTGTGTGCAACTTCGCCATCACGCAAATGCATGTACATTTCCTCTAAATTACTAACTTCAAGCTAGAATAATTAATATATAATATGGCAATTCGAATGTTTAGTGAAACCCTGAATAAAACCGTCACAATAAAACAATAAAGAATATAACTAGCCAATGCGATAGTAATACTGTAGTCATATACAATTAAAATTTATTCATATTCTTGGTAGTTATTGTTTTTGAAAAAAGTATATATAATATAGACTATGCTTATTATTATCCGTCCGAACAATACGGGCTATGACCAAGGTATTAGGGTAAGGATTAAGATGGTAGGGATAGTGAAAAATGTACCCACATTTATGTGAATGGAGAGGGAAAAACCTTTTTGGAAATATGTCCTCAGTTCCTGTTGCCAAGATTTCCTATCCCCGGAAAAACATAATTATGAACCTGACATTAAGTCCACGTGCCCCCCGATAGTGTTTTGTTTATATAACTATAATATATATCTTTATGTATAAGAGTACTTTTTAATGATGTGTGTAGTTTATATCACGCTACCCACACAGGTGAGCACGTGGGAAAAGTTGTTAGTTTCGTCTATCCTAGTTTTATGGTAACTAAGAGGTCGGGGTTAGAGTTCCTGTCGGGTGTGGATATGGTTCTATTACTTTAGTTTAAATTATTTCTTAAGTTTTCTCCACGCAAATGCGGGTACACGTCCTCAAGAATCCTACCTTTTATATATCCACCCCAAAATATAAATTTGCGCATAGCCCCGTCGAGTAGTAAGATGTAGTGAAAAAAACCAAACAATGTTCTAACATTGGCATGATATGAAGCAGCTAAATGAATTGTCAAAACCCCAATATCTTAAAACAACCATTCCAACCTTGAATAATCCACTTACCAGCCTCGGTGGCCGCACGGTCTAACGTGCTGTCCCGTGTTAGACTATAATGCCGAGGATTAGGATATCGGAGTTCAATCTCGCTCGGGTGCACTGAGGGAAGTTTTTCCTAAACGGTTTCCCATTCTCTATCCACGCAAATACGGGTGCACTTCCTACAAATTACACCTACCTCATCCCTAATCCATTAGCGTAATTAGTACACAAGCGTATAAACTGAACAGGCAGTAAGACGTGGTGCTAAAAAAAATCCACCTAATCGGTAGTCGAATGCTCTAAGGTCTTTGGCGTCCCTTTCTCAATAAATTGACCCACTGATGATGGGAAGATTGGGGTTTGAATCCCGGTTGAGTGTACGGATGATAGTTTATCGTAAATTGTTTTCCACTCAACTTCCACACAAAGGCGGGTACACTTTCTCTAAATTACAACCTACCTCATCCTTAACACATTAACGTAATTATGACATATTATGAGTAAAACCAGAACAGGTGAATCAAGGTGACAAATATATAATATTAATAAAATAACTAGGAAGTCACAAACATTGATATCGCATGACAATAAAATTATTTGTATTCTGAACCTTTTTACACTCCGAGGTACAACAAAAATAAAAAATAATTAAAACAAATCAAATCAATATAAAATAAATTAAGAAATATACATTAATTAAATCAACCTTATAACAGTCTTTTTTTGTTGTTGTTTTAATCTTTCATTAGAATTTATTAAAGGAACTTCAACATAGTTTTGGTCAAGACGATCCAGTTTATCCTGATAAGCATGAATAGTTAATTTTTTGCTGTGTGATATCAGAGCCAAAAGCTACTCTTTCTTCAAGTTTCTCTAATTTCATTTAGATAGTGAAGAATCTACCTTTATCATTATTTAACAAAATTCAAATACAATCATGAGAGAAGGGCCCGTTCCCTTTTGGGTTAAAAAAGGGAGAAGGCCTATCATGATTGTGTGTCCTAAAATCCAAGTACTGTCGCATAATACATTATATTATAAAACTTTTATAAATATACAATCAGGTCTCATTATAATAGCTCCGGTAATTTGTTGAAAAAATCATACTTATATCAATATCTGTATAAAAACAAGATTAAAATAATTATTCACTTGTCAGAAACAAGAGGAACATTTATCAATAAAAAGCAGTATTTTTTAAAAGGTTTCATAAATTTAAGCACAGTTGCAGACATATTGAGTGAATGATTAAATGATAAATTAACACTCATATAAATCCAATTATTATACATAGACATATAAAATCGCACATTGCCGGACTTTAGGTTTCTTTTTAGTCAACTTCTAAATACACGGAGCCGTTCGTCAGCGATTGCGGGTCCTGAGGCAAAAACAGGCAAAAATGATCGACAGCATAGCCACACGCACCTCCCTAGAGCTATCATAGTTGTGGATCATTATCAATGATAAAATATATAGCTAAATGTTCTTAAATGGTGCGGTCATAATTTTAGTTTCCAATCTTTCCTTATACGCTTCCACAATATAATCAGTGTTCCTGATTCGCATGGATCTTGAAAATCTTGGATAGACCAGTTTAGGTAGTAGGCAATGTTTGTAGAATCTTTCTAATTTTGAAAATATTTCTTTGTTCCAGAATTGGTCACTCCTCTCAATTCTCTCTATTCTTATTCCTAATGATAATTGGTGTCCATTAGCGGGAGCAGACAATGTGATAGACAACAAAGTGGCCGAAACGAGAGGACAAAGTGGTAGACAGCCAACTGCTAGACACGAAGAAACGACGTGGACCAAGTGATCGACATGAGCTGGACCATGTGATATACAGTCAACCAGTAGACAAAATGAAAACAATTATTTGGAAGGCTGGGTGGGTCAAATGACCGACCCGACTTGGACCAACTGCTATACAATCTCATGTATAGGAGTACAAAGTGATAGACAACCAAGTGGTCGATACGAGAGGACAAATCTGTGAACAGACCAACTGCTAGACAAGCTCATGTATAGGAGTACAAAGTGATAGACAACCAAGTGGTTGACACGAGAGGACCAACTGCTCAACAACCTTTGATATCATCCAGTTAATAGTCGGCTAAGTGACAAAACAGTTAATTCAATACACGATTGTCCTTGTTTACACTAAAAAAAACTTT
Organism: Timema douglasi; assembly: GCA_901482245.1. Taxonomy (NCBI): domain Eukaryota; kingdom Metazoa; phylum Arthropoda; class Insecta; order Phasmatodea; family Timematidae; genus Timema; species Timema douglasi. Next base: position 160,058 of record CABEEJ010000272.1, read on the forward strand.
TCCCCCAAACCGTCAGCTTAACCTCACACTTCTTGACAAATTTTTGAAGGGTTTGCTAAAGTAAAAATGTAGGTGCAAAATAACTCGAACTAATGATGACCTTATAAAAGAATATCACGGATTGAACAGTCGCAATTAATTCTGCAACGCTGGCTGCAACATTAAAGACAGTTAGCACTGGTCCACACGTATGAATTATCTTATTTGAATATTAATAGATTAGGGGTGAGGAGGGTATAATTTAGAGAAAGTATACCCGCTTTTCCATTAAGAAAGAGTTGAAAACCATTGAGTAAAAACTCCTTAGTGGCCTTTATTAAAACTTGAAATTTGACAACAGTTTTAAAATAGTATATTCAATTAGTAACCGGCAATAAGCGACAGTAAAAAGGATTTTTATTGTTTTTCAAAGAGATAATTTTAATATCTAGCTTGTGTATCTAGTGCTACATATTTTTTATTTTTAACACCGCGTTATACCTACTAGAGAGTTAGTACCCGTTCGCATTATACGCCTATATACTAGCTACGCTAATATGTTTATGGATGAGTAAGATTGAATTTAGAGGAAGTGAACCCGATTTTTCGTGGGATGAGTGTGGAAAACCATTTATGAAAATCCACCCTCAGTCAACCAACTGAACTCGAACCTCGATGAATGGTCTCGACGTTTAAGGTGTCAGGTGGAGAATGATGCATAATTATCTAGTACTGTTTCAGAATATTTTGAGGGTTGGGTGGTAAGCAGGAAGGACATATCGTTTAAGGTACAAGATCTAAGCCATCAGATATCAAGGAGGGGTGGTAAGATGATGGATATATCATTTATGGTACAATATTTAAGCTGTCAAGTTTTAAGGACCGGTTGGTAAGCGGGGTGGGTGGTAAGAGAATGAATTGGAGCTGGATGGTATCAACACGGTCATGATCGAGCCAGACTACTTCTTGATCAGGATGGGTACAAGAAGTCGTATGGCTTAAAGGAGGTAAGAGTACAGGATTGGGACTGGAAGTTGTGCAGATCAAGGCTGGGGATAGGAGACTGGGAGGAAGGAAGAGGAGCTATTGGAGATCATGATAAGAGAAGGGGATGAAGGCTGGAAGGAGAGTACGGGATGGAGGCTGGAATCTAGACTCAAGAGAGGAAGGGGGCTGCAAGGGGCAGAACGACAAATACAGGGACATAAGTTACTCTTGTTTAATTAAAAGCTTGATAAGGTTAGGTTAGGTTAGAGGAGGAAGTTATGGGAGAAAGTGGTCCAGAACTGTCATTTCAACCACTACCACCATGTTTAGAACTTTTGTTAGTTTTAAAATAACCTGTCTGTCACTTGAACCCCTCTTAACTGGATTCATCTCGAGGTTTGTCGAGCAGTTGGTCCTCTCGTATCGACCGCTTGGTTGTCTGTCACTTTGTACTCCTATACATGAGCTTGTCTAGCAGTTGGTCCAAGTCGTGTCGGTCATTTGACCCACTCAGCCTTCCAAATATTTTATTATAGCTTTTCAAGCAGTTTGTTGTCTAGCATTTTGTATGGTGTGGTCCTTTAGCCAAACAAAGAATAATTTATTCTTCTATTATTTCTGTATAATCTTTATTGCGAGATATTGAGAGTTGACTGTATTTATAAGAGGATTAAACTAATGGTTTACTTGCTATCAACAAGAAGAGCATTTTCCATTAAAAAGTAATCTTGTTTTATTTAGGAAAAACCACCCACAGTGCACCCGACCGGGATCGTACCCCGATCTTCACTTCCTCGGCAGTCTAGCTTAACGCAAGACTAGCACATTAGACCGTGCGTCCACCAAGGTGGGTATTTATACTCAAAGAGTTGTAAGTAAAAGGCTATCATCGTGAATATTAGTTGACCTTGGCATTCCCTTCTCCCCCTTCCAATCATTGCCAAAGTTTTTGCACCTGTTGTTTGTTTTTAATAATAAAAACGCTCAAAGAGAGACAGGGAGATTTACTATGTGGTGTGGGAACCTTTACATTAGTGTTGCCCTGGGAGAAAACCGCTGAACTATGTGTAACCAAATAGTTACCAAATACAGTAATTTCTTATGTTGGGCCTGGAAAAAAGTTTATTTGACGAAACGATAAAAAAAATATGTAAATTTTAAAATCTCATTAATTTTTTTAAATAACAATTTGTTTTAATATCAATTATTTTTGGATCCTTTTTTTTATTTATTTCAACATTTAGCGTAAAACTTGTTGATTGAATTTTAATTTATGGCTAGCATTACATATTTTAATTTTTTTTCTCGATATTGTTAATTTNTATTAACCTGTAGTTTCAATACGGACAATTTATCTCGTACCGACTCTTAAGCTTAAGTAATTAGGTTTAGATCTTCATTGGCTTTACCCGGTCATATTCCCTATCATCCTACTCTCATCTCGTCGGGACATGGAAAGGGCCTCCACGGAAAGGATGTATGATTAGTACGTCTGGGAGTCCCCTGGATAACGGTACATTCGTACTGGCTAATCTTTTCGTAAAGTGAGCTAAACTATTATTATTATTATCAATCTAGGGCCTACATTTAAAGTTACCGTTCCCTACAGTCATTACAATCATTCTTAAATTTCGGGTAGGGGGGATGGTCAACGTGAACCCCTTTCCCTGTATTAATCGTAGGCATGCCTATGCTGAGTGGCGGGTTTTCTCGTCTTAAGGGACATTAATATCTATAGTTGGTTGATGAATTATCGGTCTACCCGCATCGGTGGGCACGTGGACTAAACGTCAATCTCATCCAATCTGGTATGCCGGTGACGGGAATATCTGGGTTAGAATCACGTCCATATGTACTAAGATTTTGTTCTCTCTTTTCCATGTAAACGCTGGAACGTCTCCTATAAATTCTTTCTTACTTATCAATAAACCCATTAGTGTAAAGCGTGGCGGGTTTTCCCAAAAGCAACTAAAAAAATAAATTATAAAAATCATTTCGGCTTATCGCTTCTTGAGAGAGATTGTAGTCATGTGCCGAGTTCTCAGAAATGTGAGGCTGCCTTAGTTCTAAAACCAGTTTCCTGCGTCCAAAGAATAAGTACTGTTTTCAGAAGCGTCTGCTGGTTGAATCAGATATATATTTACTATACATTCCTCGAAATACTATTCACAAGCTAGGCGGAATATACTCATTGGTTTTATTCCAGAATGTTGGCTGAAGAAGTATTCGAGTTTTTCTTTTGTCGAGTTGGTTACTTTTCACACGCTCTAAGTAAAATACTGATTAACAAGGACCTATTTGCTTATGAACTTAAAGTAGATGAGAGGGCTGAATAGATAAGGACCAAGAATAAAGAGTCAAATGTTATGACCACTCACCTATTTTTCACAACTGTATTAGTATTAGCTTTAATATTTATTAACTTACTATTATAATAATGACCAATGCTAATAAATTGAGTTCCACAATAATTCTTAAATATTAATATATTATTAATCAGTCAGCTGTTTTATTTTATGATTAAGTTCTTTGGAAATTTAGCTTGTGTGTATAATTGTTAATGGAACATTTCTATTAAAAATGTTTAGCAAAGGAGGCAAAATATCTATTTTATAATTAATTTTGAAATATATATTGGTTGGAAAATTTGACGATACTAATAAAAAAACAGATAACGGAAACTTGGAAGACCATTAATATGTTCCTCGTGTAAAATTTCTTTTTTCATAAACAGGCTTCTATAGAAGTAGATGTTTATAATGTTATGCATGAATTTAAACACAAATTAAAACAAGTCTGTATTAACATCATTTTAAATTCACTAGATTTGAATAAATATAGCTAAAAATAAGTTAATTTTATTTCAGGTGGATTGAAGAAACAATCTTGCTCTGTAAAATTAACTAACAGGAAGAAGGGATAATTCATTTAAAGAGAAAAAAAAGAACAAGTTGAATATTTAAAACTGAAAAACCGTAAGCTTTCCTTGGAAATTTTGGAAATGGAACAAAAGCTTGGAGTTGAAATATATGATAGAGCTAGTCACAACATAATAGTCATCGACTCGGATAATATAAGCCTACATACTAATGACAATTACAACAATGCTTTTGATTATATTTGTAATTAGCAATGTTCAAATATACAGTGTTTTCTTATTTTAATGTTCAAATATAAAGTATTTCTTTAATCCAATGTTCTAAAAGGTTCAAAGCAGTAATTTCTTATTTTTATGTTAAAATATATTGTATTTTCATTTTTCTGAGTGTTGATAAAAATAAATATTATAAATATTTTTTTATATTTTTTACAAATGTCTAGTTATTAAGATGATAATAAATCGGGGGTGACCTGGTGGTCTAGGGGTAAGGTGTCAGACTTCTGTGCTGAGGGTCCGGGGCTCAATCCTCGGTCCCAGCGCAGATTCATCTGATTTCCATACCCGTCCTTCACCTCTGACAAGACGTGTATTAATCACAACTTGTGAATGTGGGGAATGCCAGGCCTCAACCGTGGTTCGGATTCCACGTTAAACTGTAGGTCCTCCATTTCATCTCACAATCACCCTAACATTACACATTAGCGTAAGTGTGTATAACCCGAATGGGTAGTAAGACGCGGTGCTAATAATAATAATAATAATAATAATAATAATAATAATAATAATAATAACAATAAATAAATCAAACATATTTAATAAAAACTTTCAAAAGTTTTACTAAACATATGCCAAATTGTTGTTTTATTAACCCCAAAACATTAATTAAAACCACTAATATAATTAGTAACTTTTTGTTAGTCTAATATTACAGTGAAACAGAAAGGTAATATATTTGTTATGACCTATTAATAATATTAACTAATTTACTAATATTTATTATTAATAACTAATATTATTGTGAAACAAACTCTCATAATATTAGATAAACAATTAGTTTATTACTAATAATTATCAGACTAATACATTTGTGAAATAGGCCACTGCTCTCAAGAATAACCACTGTTTATTTGCGTTTATTTAATTTGACTCAGCGCCCGTATATTTATTAATATGATAGGAATAAAGGAGGTATGATTTGAAGGAAGTGTACCGCTTTTGTTTGGAGGAAGAGCGGGAAACCAGTCAGTAAAAAACCCCGTGCTATTCCCAGCTGAGATTTGAACCATGCCTATCCTTTCGTTGGCAAACCAGACTAGATGAGCTTGACATTTAGTTCGTGTGTGCTTACAGGTGTGATTTATTTTAAAAGTCCAACACTATGTTTAACAGAGGCTTGATCTAAGCGGTACTGAAACTATTCATCTTACTGATCCTTTTACTGTGCTGTAGTTATATATAGGATGTATTTCACAGGCACTAATTGGAACAAAGCGTCCATCCACTAATTTATGTTGTGGGAGACAAAACTAATGGGGGAAACTTCTCGCTCTGAGGGATGACCAGGGGCAATAGTGTGTGTGTGGGGGGGATTGGGGTCAGGGGTTCTTATGGCTTTTAATGATTTAACCCTAGTTTGGTCCCAATAATAAATACACATACAAATCTGCAACTATTAAATATTGCTATCGATGACTAAAATTAATTAATTGTATCAATGGTATGAAAAGTCCCCCCTGTGGATTCGGGGGAGACCACATTGAACACCTCGTGTAGCTGTACACCTGATAGGAACACAGGATCCCTTTACCGGAAGATGTGATGAGTTCGGTCCATGGTTTAGTTGACTCAACTAAATGTGTACCCACTTCAATGGCCGCATGGTCTATGGAGTCATTCTCGCAATAGACTAGACTACCGATGACGGGGGGATTGGAGTTCGAATCCTGGTCGAGTGCACTGAGATTGTTTTTTCCTAAATGGTTTTTCACTATTCCTCTACAGAAATGCGGATACACTTCCTCTCAATTCAACCTTCGTAATACTTAACTCGTTAGCGTGATTAGTAAATTTGTTTACATACTGAATGGGTAGAAAGACGCAATACTAAAGAAAGGAAAAAACTAAATGCGAGTATACATTTAAATAAAAAAGGTTAACATTTAGTCTATACTTTCTATAGATAGTCAACAAAAATCAAATCAAAAGGAAACACACCTACCGTTGTGGGGAAATTAACCTTTTACGCTAGTTATGTTTCTGAGATTAGAAATTAATTTTTTTAAATTGTTTATATGAATATTTATTACACACTCATCTTAATAACATATTATAAACATATAAATTACATATAATAATACAAAAACACCAGTCACGAGGGGAGCTAATAATAGTAATAATAAACGTATATTGAGAAAGACCTTCTAATGCAAGATTCAGGAAGCCAGAACTAGCAGGTAGACGCGCATTATCAGAGAAACCTATTTAAATAAGTTCCTCGGGCAAACGTTCGATAGTTTCTAGTTAAATGTGGGCTATGGAAGTACCGTGCCTCAAACACCACGAGAAAGGCCTCATGTTCGAGCCTAACAATAATTCAATCGAGCAGGACTGTTCCTGACAAAGGTTGAACACTTACATAAATATCATCAGATATGTATATTATCGTGGGATCATGAAAATATAGTGTTGTTAATAATACTAATAATATTTAGCACCGCGTCTTACTACCCGTTCGGGTTATACACTTTAAGTACTAATTACGCTAATGGATTAGGACTTGGGAAGGTTGAATTAGAGGAAGTGAACCCGCATTTGCGTGGAGGGAGAGTGGAAAACCATTTAGGAAAAGCCACCCCAGTTCACCCGACCGAGATTCGAACCTCGATCTCCCCGTCCTCAGCAGTCAAACTTCAACACGACACGCGCGTTAGCCAACTACGCCACCGAGGCGGGTATATATAATGTTATTAAAATTTGAAAATGAAACTTGGTGCTTGGATGGCCAAGGGGTGGTATTTTACGGTAACAAGGAAGGATAGCGCTTTTTGTTGTTGTTGGAGGGTGGCGACTATTGACTTGCTAGCCATCCGCACACCCTCCAGGACTAGGGTGCATGGTGATAGGTGTGTTTTAAGATGCCATTTTCTTGTATGATATAAAAAATGGGGGTTGATCTTGTTTGTTGGTGATACATGATGATTTGTTTAAAATTTTTGATGATTATGACGTGTATGTAATGAATTGTATGACTCGTTGAACAAGCCACTCTAGCTGGTTTAATAGGGTTCGGGTAGTCAAATGCAGCAAATGCAGGTTTAAGATGATCGTAGGAGAAATGCTTCATGATAGCAGGTGACGGTGCTTAGCTCTAGGCCCTAGGCCAGTATTTTCAAATCATTTTTGATCGCTATCCTAAATATAATATTATCCCCGCCTGGCGACCCAAAGGGTAGTTTTATATGTAGGTTCATTTTCCTATTACTTACATATTCGTATTTATTAAATGAGTTTAACTGAATTAATTTGAACACCTGCTTTGATGGCCACATAGTCTAAAGTGGTACTTCTCAGTAGGCTGACGGGCAAATCAAAGTTAGATAGAATCTCAGTCGGATGTACTGAGGGTGTTTTTCCAACATTATTTTCCACCCTTCCTCCACGCAATGATGGGTACACTTCCTTTAAATATAACCTTACTAATCCCTAAAACCATATTTGTAATTAGTACATAAGCTCGTAAACTTAACGGGTGGTAATACACGGTGCTAAAAAATATTGTTTGGATAAAAAAATAATATTTCAATAACGTAATTATCAAACAAAATGTAAAGTACAATTTTTAATGAAAATGTGACTTTGTTACAATGTTCAGTAACTGACCAAAAAATACTATTTCACTGGCCACTGCTGTTTCATTCTTAGGGAGGGCTCTAATTGCGTTTTTATTTTCTATCGATAAATGTCATCAGCTATGTTGAATCAATTTCAGTAACATTTTAATCTTACAAATAGAAAATTGCACAATATAATCATGTACAAATTTGTGCAAGTGACCAAAACATAGTTTTTCAGTGACAACCAGGATGCTGCTTCATTTTGTAGGTGAGCTCTTGTAGTTTGAGCTTTATACAAATCATTCTGAGGATCTTGATTGTTACAAGAGCTGAAAATCCCCGTAATAAGAAGTAAGCTATATTGTCAGAAGAGGGAAAAGAGCCTTTTAAACTTCTGAGTCAGAATGAGCTTGTCCTTGAGCCGAGTTCAAAATTACGAGTACAGGAGGGTTTCAAAACATTGTTTATATACTGTCACTACTGTCAGAATTGCAGTAATTATTCATAATGTCCCATTTCGAATAAGTGTTTGTAATTACAACATTTCATGAGGTTTGGAAAGAAAATTCAAAACCTTCTTGGTATCCTCTGGAGCATCCTCGCGACTCTTACATGGGTTGTGACCCAGGGTTTGGGAACCACTGTTCTAGGTCTTATTGCTAACTTAATTTGACGTGTGCGTTAAGACAAGTAGGCTCTACTTCATAAAATAATCATTCTCAATTTTTGCTAGGTCGTGTGCGGCGTACTTAAGTAGTTTAGTGTAGCCGGCTACACAAATTAAAAAACAACATAAGTTTTTATTTGAATGTGTGACCTTCATAATCCGAAGTATGGCAGGCAATAAGATTAGACGTTAATGTGATTTTCACTTCTAAATCGTAATGTTTGAAAGATAGTAGAAGAAGATATATTATTTTTAATGCTCCTTACTAGCTAATTGTCCTTGTCTTAGTTTAAACAGCAGTTTATATAAATATTTATTTAAAATTGAGTGTTTGTTCACTAACAACGAGCTAAGGTTTTACTTTACAAGCCTCTACTAGATAACAATTTTAAGAGAGAAACAAATGGAAATACGTGGGCTGGACTATTGATTTAATTTTGTTTGATTTTCTAAAGCGGGGTTCAGCTATTTTTTTTGGGCCCCAATTGACTTTTACATTTATCAAAGGTCCCGCGATCACCCTTGATTTCTCCACTCTACTTTTAATTATTATTTTTCCTATACATCTTGTATTTATTCCTTAAATTCAATATTTTCTTCAATACTTATGTCCCTATCTTTATAGGAAATAAATAAAATATGCCTTCCCTTTATCCTGAAAGGTTGCAGTCTTACCTTGACGGATTACTGCACACTATGGGCCAGTTTCATAGTCAAATTTAGTACGCCTCAAGTGCGGCGCTACACTAAGTACATGACGACACCTAACTAAACTCGAATGGAATGGGCCGTTCTCGCATAGGAAACTGGCCCATTCCATTCTGGTTTAGGTAGGTGTCGTCATGAACTTAGTGTAGCGCCGCACTTGAGGCGTACTAAATTTGACTATGAAACTGGCCCTAAGGCCCTATTTTAAAAGCTGCACCATAGTGGAATAATGCAAGGTAAGCTTGCCTTTTCGTGACGATGCAGTTTTCTTACGCGATCGACCTGCTGCCAACCCCTACTTTGAAGTAACGTTTTGAAAAATTATATTACAACTTTAGCGTTATTTGCTTACTGCAGTTTTTATCCATAAATTATATCCAAGTGTGATTAGCGACAGAGTTTAGAAAGAATAAGGGTAACTAGGATTAGATACACAAGTATTCATTTGAAGCCAAAATGCTCAACACCAGCCCCACCTCTATCGCTCCCGGATGAGATCCGAGCCCCGGCCTCTCAGTCACTGGAAAAACCAAACTAGACGAGATCAATGCCATATTCCTCGCACCCATAGATATGGTTGATATTTACCTACTTAATTCAGTACAAGTCAACTGTTACCGTGACAACTATCATGGTGACTTTGATCTAAAACCAAGTACCTGTCACCCGCTTCGTTGGACGCATGGTCTATTTGGCGTCACTCTCGCAGTAGATTAGACTGCCGATGACGGGGGGGATCGAGGTTCAAATCTCGGTTGGATGTGCTGAGGGTGGTTTTCCCTAAAGATTTTCGTTCACTATTCCTCCACGCAAACGTGGGTACACTTCCTTTAATTATAACCTTCCTATCCCTAAAAACCATTAGCATAATTAATACTGTACATAAGCGTATAACCCGAATTGGTAATAATAATACGTGGCGCTAAAAATAGTTCCTGCCATTGAAATGTTAGCATAATTTTGTAGTAGTGCAGGGCACAGGTTTTAGCGATGTTTAGGTTCAGACGCATGCGCATCTTACAGTAGCAAATTAAACAGTGATTGTTTTTTTTTTAATACATAAGTAAAGCGAAATATTTCTGTTCTGAAAAACGTTTGAAGGAATTGTTTAACCACTGTATATGTATTTTATGGAAGTATTCATAAATAACAGAACAACACCAGATTGTTTCAAAATCTCTCAAAATATTTTTCTAAAAATGTGGAAGTCAAAATAGGGACGAGGTAGTTGGAAATTTTGACCCCCCCCCCCTTTCTTAGAATTTAGGGAGCCTTCAAGGTGGGGGATCCACGTAAGTGTAAACAATTTAGTTTTGTTTTTTCGTGAGGAGTTTATTTAAGTGGAAATGAACCCGCATTAGTAGAGGAGAATGAGAAAATCATTCATATGTGAAAAACTTCTTTCAATGTATTTAATCGGGATTTGTACTCATAACACTATTTCATACATAGTAATACAGCCCAAGCGAGATTAACGCCTTAGACGACGAGGCCACTGTTGTGGGTTTTGGGTTATTAACAACTGTGAGATCAAGAGTACTATTAACTTCAAACAAAATATTCAAGAATAATTTCATTAATAATATAACAACTACTAAAAGAGGATAAATGTTGTGAACATGTGTATTGAGCTGGTCCACTGATTGAAAACGAGCCTGTCATTTGTCTCACCTACAAATTATGTTAGGACCCTCTCACCTTCGAGTTCAAGTTTATAAGTTGTTCGACCGACATTCTTAATATTTGAATAACTTAATTTATTGTTAATATAATATGTGAATATTAATAAAATATAATTATTTACTCATTACATTACTTCAATAAAGTTATCTATAATAATTTTCCTAGAAAAGTAGATGACTTTTTTCTCTTAGTATAAGTTACTATTCAACATTAAAAAACACAAACTTTGGTTAAGTATTGTATTATGTTGTGTTTGGTTTATTTTATTTAGCACCACGCCTTACTACTCGTTCAGGTTACACGCTTACGTACTAATAATTACACTAATGAGTTAAAAATCGGAATGGTTGAATATAGAGGAAGTGAACCCTCACTTGCGTGGAAGGAGAGAAGAAAACCATTTACGGAAAACCACCCCCAGATCACCCGAGCGAGATTCGAACCTTGATCTCCCCATCCTTGGCAGTCTAGAACAACACGAAACTAACGTGTTAGCTAACTACGTCACCAAGGTGGGTAGTTGATATTTATTGACCACTTCTGCGGTCTAGTTGTTATAATTCCTAGCTCCATATTGAGGGGTTCCGGGTTCGATCCCCAGTGCATCCATACTTTCTGTGAAACAATTGGTCTGGAATGGGGTAAACTCAGCCTCATGAGAACAAACGAAAAGCTACTTGAATGAAAAAGTAGCGGGGGGTGGTCTAGAAAACCAAGATTAAAGATTGGAGTTCTCATTGCGCTGACCACATGACACCCTCTATCCACAGAGGTTGGCACTATCTTCGCCAACAGAGGGTGGCTACTTCATTAGTATGACTCGATTGGGGGCTGACGCCATGGCGTTTTGTAATATATTAGTCGATCTCAGCGATCTCAGGACTCGATATTTGTTGGTTCAAAGACAACCGGGTCTGAAGGATTTTTCTTGAGCAATACAAGTACGTAGCACAACTTACTTCGGAGGGGAAGTAAAGCCGTCGGTCCCGTGTCGATTGTGGCATGTAAAAGAACCCTGGAAGGCATGTGAAAATACCTTTCCCGGTAAAATGGGAAGGCCCTTTCGCACATAGAAATTCCCTTATGCTTATATAACCAGTCGGTTCATAAATTGCATGTTAAATACCTCAAATAAATATATATATATATATCAAGATGTAAATTTTTATTAAAACCTTGGATTTAATTAAGGCCTACGTTTAAAATTTTAAGACAACCTCCATAGTTACATTAAAAACATTATCTACATATTAGGTCTACTTTCTAGTGCTCCCCTAACCCCACAGTAGACAAATTTACTTTCTAAGCGCCCTTGGTAACATTAATTATTTACAAAACGAGGATGAAAACAAATGTCCATGTGAATATGCGTAATTTGTAGTAACTACTTCGCTGATTATTTATTGGTATGTGCATGTTTATCTACTGAATTAAGTACTAAAACATCGCCCGTATGTATGGGTTACTGATTGTTGTAGTCAAACTAGGACAATCATATCAGAAGAGTTTACTCACGGTGGTAGTTCCTGGGCCTGGGCAAGCTCGTGAGCCCGTACATGGCTGAGTGGCTCAGTGTCCCTCTGGACGCACACGTTCACGTCGGTACCAACGTTCGCTGGTCGGCACACGGCAGAAGACTGAGCCACTGATCTACCTCGTACCAACGACTCTCCCGGAGCTACTGGTGGGGTGAGAGGCTACGAGCTACAAGGACCCACGTACAACATGACTGGCGCCGTCTAACACACTACCCTCTGGGGCGCAACTCAAGTCTTGATACAAGGGGTAAGGAGCGGGATGGTTCACCCCAATACTACCCTTCCATCCAGTCGCGTGATGGGGGTTGTTACCAAAGTAGGTAGTATAAGGTAGAGCTTGTTTGAACTATCCTGTGATTATTATTTTTGTACCGCGTCCTACACCTGTCCAAGCTATACGCATATGTACTAATTACGGTAATGAGCTAGGGATGAGGAAGGTTGAATTTTAAAGGAATTGTACTCGTATTTACGTGGAAGGAGAGTGGAAAACAATTTTGGAAATACCAGCCTCACTACACCTAACCGGGATTCGAACCCCTATTTCCCTGTCATCGGCAGTCTAGTCCAACACAAGAGTGACCATGCAGTTATCAACTCTGGTTATCCTGGGAATTGTTCTCATCAATCAACAGGATACTCATTAGCCTGTTATCAACGAACATACCTATGCTAGGTAGCTATATAAAGCAGGTTGGTCAAATGGGGCTTTCTAGCATTGAGTATCCTTGTTGCCATATATTCAAGAAGGGGTGGATTGATCATATTAGCTGTGTAGTAACTCATACCAGGGCTTACATGGACATGAGCCTGTCTTGCACAGTGCCCCACCGGGGGAGTGATGACTGTAGACAGGCCGAGAGAGAGAGAGAATCTCTCCCATGGGCTTGATTGAGCCCATCCTCCCTCTCACCCTTCCAACATTCCATGGTCTCATCTCCCTGGAGGAGACCATTTCACAACCAGACCACAGATTAGGCCAGTATATAATCAAGTGCGTCGGTTTAAAAAGCGCACAGCTCCTGATTATAAAGATAATACCAATAACAATACAAAAACAAATGTCCCGAGAACTTTACTACTTTGTCGCCATTGGGGAGGAATCAATTAGTCCACAAGTGTGCGAGGGTTTTTGGCTTTTATCTTTAACTATTTCACTCCCTCATTTAATCCCCCCCCCCCTCTCCCTGGTATTAAACGTATTGGTCTCCTTTTGGGAGATACGCATATTCACACTATTGAGATGGTGAGGAGAAAGGTAGCGTTGAGAGAAAATGCATCAGGTTTGTATGGTAAACGAGTAGGAAATGATGAAGGAATAAACAAGTTTAGTACACGTGGCCAGGATTCTAAACCTGACTCCCCCACCACTGGCAAACCAAACTAAATGTGATTGATTGTATTTACTCACGTGCCCATCGATGTGGATCAATTTTGTTCGTTTCTTGATTATTTATTACTCTTAGACAGCCATTCCCTCTTAAGGGGTTCACCTATCGGGGTTCTGGGACGCGTTGCAGACTTGCACAAATCCCGCGCTATAAGATATTGTTTGTTATTTCAAAATATGAGTCACGTCAAATTGAAGGAGAAAGGTCGGTAAGGCATGTTCCAAAGGTTTGTATATAGACCTTTCATTTTAGGTTTTATTAATTTTTTTTAAATCACGAAAATTTGAAATTATTTCATTTTAAAGGACGTTTCACGTGAAATGCCTCAGTTCCAAAATCAAAGTAAATACCGTATTAAGAAACATACAACAAATAAAATCATTTTTTTGGCACGATTACAACAGAACAACCTAAGATAATGGAGGATTGTTTTAGGGGTTTTGAAGCTTCAGAACCATCATAAGACCTAACTTAATAAATACGATAGTGTGAGAATATCTTCTTTAAAGTAGGCAGGACCCTTGTTATTCTGAACTAGAAACCAAAAGCCGCGCTTTCTAGCACAAGGTGGTTGGTCACAGCGCCTGTTACCATAGGTCCACAAGGGGTTCATCTTGCGCTATAGTAGCCGCTAATTGATACCCGGCCTACTGGCCACTAATTACATGACGATTGGTGCTAATCAAGACGTCAAGGACGCGATACTTCAACTGTTAATTGTAATACGGTCCCGATACACAGGTAGGCAGTATATGAACAGTTCCAGGAAGTTTTATAAATGAAGATATATCAATTTTCCGATAAAAATCTTGGATGATTGAATACCAGGGGATTTACTCGTAAAGTCAGTCGTCGTAAAGTCGATATATCGACATATTATATATTCTACAAAATACCTCATGTTGGTGACACAGTCAACCACCAAGCGCTGTATTCGATAATTGAGTGTGAAAAGATAACTGGAAACGCCGTTATTTCTTTATTGTAACTCATTAATTTTGATAATGTTTCTTGTGTTAAAAGCCTTATTTAGTACAAGCTAAACTGAAGGGGAAACTTTAAATTTTTGAATACATTGAGTGCACTAGTTCAATTTAAATAGGTAGAAAAATTTATGATCAAAGTTAAAGAATATAAAATGGAACATTTTTCTAAACAGAACATTTTACTTTTCCAGCTTAACACCCTATATTATTCGACCATAGCTACTATTAGTTTGAAACCATCAACTTATGTGTGCTTCTTTAGCTTCATCAAAAAACACATCAAATGACAAACATTCCAGTGATCAATCTTTACCGCGTGGTTGTAAATGTAGCGAGAACCAGAAGCTGGTTCCTCGGGGGAGCCTTGAATGTGTTCGGGCGGCTCTACAGCTTTGCCAAATCACGGTGCGGAGGGGTACCTACAGTAAGCCCACGGCTTCTTTGGTGCTGACTGACACCTCACAGCTGACTTCTGACAGTCAACATTTAGGTATATACCTAAATTTTGACCGTCAGGAGTGACAGCTGCTAAACACATGTTTTTGCAGCTCATATGGCTCGGCGTATGAATACATAATTTGGCGTGGTAGCTTTTCAAAGCTTTTAGCTGTCAGCTGTGAGCTGTCAGTAAGCACCAAACAAACCATTGGGCTACTGTAGGCTGGCGTAAAGTTTACTGCTTCACTATACGTTGAATGAGTATATGTAAGCCTAACAGCTCGTTCATACGAACAAGTTTTTATAACTTATAGTTTATTAACCTATTAGGTGGAAATTTAATACAGTGTTCACACGATGTTTTTTTTACCTATAGGTTTTCTTTATCGAGTCACCGTATTCGTATACGCGTATGTATGCTAATTCTTCCATCAGATTTCTCGTAAGATGGACGTGAATACGTTTCTTATTATGAATTAATATCGCAGTCGTCACCGTAAAAGAATCAAACCTACTCATAAAATCAATATTACCATTAAAAATGAGCTAAAGACAAAGAATATCCAATTGTTTTAAAAATCATTGAAAATCATTACTTTCATAAGAAATTTGTGCAATCCTTTGTCTCAATTTAATGCTAAGATCTAACAGAATTTAAAAAAAGCCAAAGAATTTTTTAAAAGTTCATTGCAATCTTCTCCCCATATAATTATTATGAAAAAATGAACAAAAAAAATAATTACCTAAATCCTGCCTTTGCTTTTGTTACAAAAGATTTCCTTTGATATTACACATATTTCCCCCATGCTAATTATTTTAAATCTTTGTCTTTGTACGATTCCGATGTTTTATCCCATAGTGCATGCCATTCTTCTACATATTGTGCAAAGTTGAACTCCAACTGGCTGGTGAACGGCCAGTCTTCCCTCGGCAATGTTGTGCCATAAGGTAAAAAAAAAACTTTATCATATGAACGCTTCCATTACGATACATGTGCCACTGGCGACTGATTAGATTTTTTTTTTTTTTGCTGAATCACCGCACAAGGTTTCGGTTGACAAAACCTAATGTCAAAATTGACCTAATAGTTCATGTTACCTTATAGGGTCGCCGGCCGTATCGTGTGAACACGCACATTAAATTTTTTTTAAACATTTTTTTTAGCACCGCGTCTTACTACCCGTTCGGGTTATACGCTTTAAGTACTAATTAGGCCTACTCTAATGGATTAGGAATTGGGAAGGTTGAATTAGAGGAAGTGAACCCGCATTTGCGTTGAGGGAGAGTGGAAAACCATTTAGGAAAAACCACCCCCAGTTCACCCGACCGAGATTCGAACCTTGATCTCCCCGTCCTCAGCAGTCAAGCTCAACACGACAAGCGCGTTAGCCAACTACGCCACCGAGGCGGGTATCTCACATTAAAATTAATGCGCCACTGAAGCGAACGGTAAATAAACCTATTCGGAAAAACGACCTAAACCTCGTCTTGTGAACGAGTTGTAACGCGGTGATCCGGCAAAAAAAAAAACCTAATCAGTCGCCAGTGGCGCATATATTGTATTGGGAGCGGTCAGATGATAAGGTTTATCTTACCTTCTGGCACAGAGTTGCCGAGGGCAGATTGACCAGTCACCAGCCAGTTGGGGCCAAACTGTGCACAATACTCGTATGTAGAAGAATGGCATGCACTTTGGGATAAAACATCGGAATCGTACAAAGACAAGGATCTATAAGACTTAGCAAGGAGGGAAATATGTGTAATATTAAAGGAAAACTTTGAGGAATTGTAACAAAAGTAAAGGCATAATTTAGGTAATTTTTTTCATTTTTCTATAATAACTATTTAGGAAGAAGGTAGCGATGTACTTGAAAAAAATAATTTTTCACTTTTTTGCTTTTTTAAATTCTGTTAGATCTTAGCTTTAAATTGAGACAAAAGATTTCACAAACTTCTGATGACAATAATTGCTTTGAATGATTTTTAAAACAATTGAATGTTCTTCGTTTTAAACATATTTTTAATGATAATATTGATTTTATGGCTAAGTTTGATTCTTTTACGGCGACGACTGCGATATTAAGTCATAATAAGAAACGTATTCACGTCCATTTTACGAGAAAGCTGATGGAATAATTAGCATACATACGCGTATACGAGTACGGTGACTCGATAAAGAAAACCTATAGGTAAACGAACCGCATCGTGTGAAAAATGTATTAAATGACCATCTAGTATGTTAAAAACCTATACGGTAGAAAAACCTCGTCGTGTGAACAAGCTGTTAGGCTTGCGTTGACAAAATCTAATGCCAAAATTGACCTAATAGGTCATGTTACCTTATAGGGTCGCCGACCATATCATGTGAATACGCAAATTTAAATTAGGGTGCCACTGCAGCGTATGATAAAAACAATCTAATCGGTAAAACAACCTAAGCCATTAAAGTCGATTAAAGTCGAAAGTAAAAGCCTCATCGTATAAACGAGCTATAGTGGTCAAGAGACATAATGGAACGTGTGTTTCATACAGTGGTTCCTAACATAGTTTTATGGCGGTATTTTAATTCCTTTGCGGGCCAAGTTTCCTCGATGGCGCCACTTGACCTGACGTCATCGAGGAGGCATCATACGCAAAAAAAAATCTGACCTACTTGAGAATCAAATAACCAAACAACTTACTAGATCTTATTACATACGTTCATGTAGCAAACAACCAACTCTGGGGTTCTTATTTTTAATATTTGGTGACTAAATATAATGATATTTTGTCAATGTTAGTTGTTCTCTGATCAAAGGTCCTTTCTTATGTTTTTCCGATTATTTATCAAATTATGAATATTTTTTAAATCTCTTAGCTATCATATACATGAATTTTGTTTCAAATATTTTTTTTTTTCTTCAAAAAATAGGGCCATAGTTAAATCAGTCAAGCTAAGAGTTCTACTTTGTGATATAGTTTTTAAGATAGAGCCGTAGCCTTATATGAGTGAATGAAAATCAACACACAGGCTGCAAATAATTGTAATAACGGCACTGTTCTTATGGAGGATACCACAAATAAATTAATTTAAATTAGTTGAAAAATGAAACTTTGACAAAGGAATCGAACTCGGGACTTTTGGCTTAACGTGCCAATGTTCTACCACTAAGCTATTGATGATTCGTTCCGTGCTCTATTCTGTGTTCAGGGTCATTCTTCACGCATAGTTTAAGGCTGAGTCTCTTATGGACGTGTGAGATTTTAGGTTACATACGTAGCTTGTCTTTTGTTTCGAAGTATTCAGAAGTTTTACAAAGAGTATTATTTTTGTATTGAGATTAAAGTTGGCACGTGAAGATATAGTCGGGTAGTGAATCAATTTCAATTTCAAATTTAGTATTGTATCATGTGCGTAACATTTCAGTGTTCAGTTACGTAATAATTTGCGAACCCTGCTTTTGTTTGATAAAAGTGACAAAAGAGTTTGAAAAAATGTACCAACCTAAGTCGAGCAGTGGTGGATTAACAAAAGGTAAGGGGGATTTCTACCTTTGGAAATAAGTCGTGTTCCCCTCTTACTGACCGAAATAAACTCACCCTCTCTTCTAGGATAAACTTTCCCCTATCCAGATTTATTTCACTCTTTCTGATATTCTCTAATATTAAGCTGACAAATGGCCTTGTATCAAATCCCAAATAGCTTCTAAAGATATCCAGTTTTATACAAATTTCCAGCCAAGGATCAGTTCAATTACCTTCCAGAGAGAAGCACCAGTACTAAAATAACTTCTGAGATAATCCAATTTTCCAAAATTTGCTAGATCAAGCCCACTATAATAATAATAATATTTAGCACCGCGTCTTACTACCCGTTCGGGTTATACGCTTTAAGTACAGTGGAAAACCATTTAGGAAAAACTACCCCAGTTCACCCGACCGAGATTCGAACCTCGATCTCCCCGTCCTCAGCAGTCGAGCTCAATACGACAAGCGCGTTAACCAACTACGCCACCGAGACGGGTAAGCCCACTATAAATTGCTTCTTAATGCATATAACTTTCAAAAGATTTACAAGTGAGGACGTCTCCAAATAGCTTAAAGAGGCATCTAATTTTCAAAAAGGGCAGGCTAAAGACCACTTAAAATAGCTTCTATAGTAATAATCTAATTTTTACAAACATTACTAAGCAAAGACCACTTTAAATAGCTTCTAGGGATAGTCAAATTGTTTAATAAAATCTATAGGAGGACCAGTCCAAATAGCTACAAGAAGCTTTCTTTCTTTAAATTATTGCAACACTAGTTATGTGAACATGTCAAGTAACAAACTGTTTTTAGAACCACGTCTTACTACCCTTTCTGGTTATACACTTAACAACTAAATACGCTAATGGGTAAGGAATTGTGAAGGTTAAATTTAGAGGAAGTGAACCCGCATTTGCATGGAGGGAGAGTGGATAACCATTCAGAGAAAACCATCCCAGTTCACCCGACAGAGATTCGAACCTAGATCTCCTCATCCTCGGCAGTCTAGCTAAACACAAATCTAGTGCGTTAGCTAACCACGCCACCGAGGCGGGTCACATACAAATTGTAATGGAATGAAACGAATCAGAAAAAGAAGTAAAATATTTTCGTCTAAAACTGTAAGGTTTCGCCTGGAGAATACACACAATTCAGCCTCTTAACCCCCACCACGATACATATTGCTATAAAAAGATAACAATATACTATGTCAACTTTATAGAAAAGTTAGCTTTCCATGCCCTTGGGTTTTTATCAATATTGTGTCTACTTTCTAAACACACATACCCCTACACTAGTGCTAGTTTAAATTCTGTGAACTAAGTTTACCGTTTTACTCAAATAAACATTTGTGGCCAGAAGTGGAGATATGTTTTAGATAATAGAAGGCTAGAGTTTTTGTTTCGACTAAAATAGAGTGAGCTCTTCGTGTTGGTCAGTCGCAGTGGAATATTTGATTCGGAGGCGTGTGTGTGTGTGTATGTGAGTGGTATGTGGAGCCAGACGTGAGGCCATGTGTTTCCCCTAAAACACTCCAGTCCCCCATGTGGCCGATAACAGAGAAAACACAACATACTGGTGTACAGAACACACCTTCCACTTCCTAAACATTTAAAAAACAATTTGCTATTTCTCACCCTTTTTTTTCAACCCAAAATAAGTCAAGACGGGAAGAAATTTATTTCAGGATGAAAACATTTTTTTAGGAGGCAATGCCCCACCTTTCCCTCCGCCATGAATTACCACCCACCCGGTACTCCCACTACTGGGTATATCTTTATTTAAGAAGTGCTCAATATAAATTTTCATACCTGGAGGGAGGACTGAGGAGGCGATATTTATATTTCTACGTTTTATTACTGGTCAACTGGTCGTATACCTAGAAATCTACATGATGGGGGTTTAGTGGGAGTGTTGAGGGGGGCCGGGGTATATTTAAGGCATACATTGTTTCGAAGTAAATATATATGTTTATACTTTCCAATTTGGACTTTTAGGGGCACTTTTAGGGCTATAATAACATACATACCTGCTTCAGTGGCCACATAGTCTAAAGCATAACTCTCATGGTAGACTAAACTTCAAATGACAGGGAGATAAGGGTTCGAATCCCTGTCGAGTGTACTGAGGGTGTCTTTTTAAAATTATTTTCCACTCTTTCTCTGCACAAATGTAGACACACTTCCTTTAAATTTAACCATCCTCACTCCTATCACACTAGCGCAAATTTGTACTGTACATATTTGGTTCAAGAATAGCTGTGTGTGTATATATAAATATATATATTTTAAATTAATCCATGAGTTTGGACAAAAAGTATACTCTTAAATCTTTCACTAACATGACTACAGAGGCTATCAATGTGTGGCTTTTAAACTTATTATTATTATTAGCACCGCGTCTTACTACCCGTTCGGGTTATACGCACTTACGCTAATGTGTAATGGTAGGGTGATTGTGAGATTAAATGGAGGACCTACAGTTTAATGTGGAATCCGAACCACGGTGGTGGCCTGGCATTCCCCACATTCACAAGATGTCTTGTCAGAGGTGAAGGAAGGGTTTGGTAATCAGATAAATCTGTGCCGGGACCGAGGATTGAAACCGAACCCCAGCACAGAAGTCCAACACCTTACCCCTAGACCACCAGGTCACCTGGTTTTTAAAAAAACACTAACGTTTCTAGACTAATATTGTTTCTGAAAGTCTTACATAAAATGACAGTATGAATGGCATGTTCGCACTATGCATTTTTCATGCTTCTTATCGTAGTCAATGAGTACTTTCTGTCAGCTACACAAATTATTAAATTATTATGACTATGTGCCCGGTCTATCCAAAATGTAGGCCTATACCTACAACTATAATGTATAGTTCAAGTGGGGGGAAAATATAAAAAATAAAAATAAATAAATAAATTGGAAATTAGGTTGTTAAATAGCAATTGTCTATAATAAGTGTTTGATGAATTATAAGGAATATTAATACATAGCTATTGAGTGTCATTAACCACATTGAGGCCTAAAATATGAATTTTAATTTTGATCTGTGTAAAATTTTGTAAATAAAAAGTTTGTTATTTAACTGTATCGGGGGTGACCTGTAGGTTTAGGGGTAAGGTGTCAGTATTCTGTGCTGAGGGTCCGGGGTTCAATTCTCGGCCCGACACAGATTTATCTGATTGCCAAACCCTTCCTTCACCTCTTACAAGACGTGTATTAATTCCAACTTGTGAATGTGAGGAAAGCCAGGCCTCCACCGTGGTTCGGATCCTAAGTTAAACTGTAGGTCCTCCATTTCATATCACAATCACCCTACCATTACACATTAGCGTAAGTGCGTATAACCCGAACGGGTAGTAAGACGTGGTGCTAATAATGAATTGTATAAGTGGTTTTAATATTCATGTTATTAACTTTTAAATGCTGGTAGTTCATAATTTATATTATTTTCTTTACCGATGTAAGGTTAAATTATATATCTGTATATAGAGGCTTCTAGATGGTCAAACATTAAACACACATTTTAATTCATAAACTAAAAAAAAAAGTATTTATTACCATGACTAAGGTTTTAGAGGTCTACAGCATAAATAAGGTAATTTATAAACTTGTTAATTTAAGTGATTATTTATTTAATATTTCGTATACCTACAATACATATCTATTTTCTATGGACTATTTCCATTTTTAATATTTAACTTTATTAATCTTACAATAATTGTAATAATAAAGCTAAAGATCTAAAAACTGTTTTATTGTCATATCTGTATACATTATTTTATGATTACTTTGGTTTTCCTCAGATATGAAGAGGGTGTAACATTAATGATAACACCGTTCTAAACATGTGTCATACAAGACTAAGCTACAATCAAATAAGGAGATAGTAATACAAATCCTTTTGAACAGAGATTTCAAAATAATATTAGGAAAAAAAACAAAAAGTGAAAATTTTAAATTAATCCTATTTCTAAAATTACCGAGAAAAAACACTTGAAAAAAAATATTCAGAAACTCACTGTGTTCCAATGCTGAGCATTTAAATTCTATTATCTCATGGAAGAAAATGACAAGTTCAAGATTTATTTAAAAAATCTGGATGTTTGCAAAAAAATACTAATCAAGCCAACAACACAAAAAACATATAAATTGTTTGTGATAGTAAAAAGATTTCGATTGATTATTCCTAAAGAATTTAGCATTCTTTATCCTCAAAAATCAAAAGTTAAATAAACAATTCTTCCATCCACATTTTAATGAGAAAAGCAACAAAATCACCAACCTGAAAACGGACCTCATAAAACACCAAAATAAACCTCTAATTCAGCCGCTACGATGTTTTGCGATCTAGCTCATATTTATACTCTTGCGCAAGAAAGGTAAGAAAAACACATCAAATATAGATTAGGATCGAGAAGATCCCCACGAGGCATGCGATTTAAATAGCCATGTTGCAGTCCTAGACAGAGAAAACTAATTTTGACGAAATCCAAAGGCAAATATAAATTGTATTTTTTTAAATAAAAAATAATATTTCGGCCAACAGGAGAAGAAAGCCAAATTCAAAATTAATGTTATACTAAAAGTTATTTTGATTGAACGTTGTTTGTAAAATTCTTAAAAAGTGTAGTGTGTTTGTTTTAGAATCTCCAATAAAATAAAATAAAATATATTTTAACCTCATTAGTTAAAATTATACATTTATACTATAATGTTATACAAACTAAACAAATAAAATAAAACTTTAAAATGAACACAAACAAAACAATTGTTTAGTGAGCTCTGCCTTGTGAAGAGGAACACTTTTTCTAAGAACCAGTATTTCACCAAAATAATCATGAGCCAGACTAAGCATTCCATCTTACTACAATAGCCCCATGGCTTCTTTGGTGCTGACTGACAGATCAAAGCTGACAGCTGATGGCTTTGAAAAGTTACCGGACCAAGTTATGTATCCCTACGCCAATCCATATAATCTGCAAAAACATGTTTTTAGCAGCTGTCACTTCTGACGGTCAAAATTTAGGTATATACCTAAATGTTGACTGTCAGAAGTCATCTGTGAGCTGTCAGTCAGCACCAAATAAACCACGGGTCTACAGTAGCACATATGAAAAGTACTGGTCTGCATTGAGCTGGCAGGATTAGTTTGTGTGTCGATCCAAAATGTCACTAAGATGAACTATCTGGCGATTATTTCAATCCACCTAACAAAACTAATTTTATCAATCAGCTATAAAATAACAGTAGTAGAGAGCTAGCATGTCATCGAGAAGAATATTAGCTAAAACAATCACTCCAACTTAACCAATATAAGTGAGCCGTAGAGGCTAGCTCTGTGCTGACTGGAATAATGTGTTTAGAACCATGATCCCACTAAGCAGACAATAAACTAGAGCGAGAACTCTATCTTAACTAGCGAGAATGAACTCTAGCTAATGTCTGTTCAGTGGTCATGTTATCTCTACACACACTATTCCTATCAGCTCATAGTTAAGCAGTACAGTTCACTTGTGCTAGTTCAGTTAGAGTGCTCCATTCTAGCTCAGTTTCTGTTCAGTGGTCATGCTGACTCTAATATAAACACGCTATTTTATAGCTGATCATTACAGTTCATTCTTTTTAGCTAGGTTGGAGATTTCACTCTAGTTAATTTTCTACTCGGTGGCGTGGGTCTATAAGTATTATTCCTGTCAGTTCAGAGCTGGTCAATCAGTGCATTTCACTTATGTTAGAAGGATGACGCTAGATCATGGTCCTCGTAATCAGGCACGTAGCCAGAAAATTCTTTCGGGGAAGAAGAGGGCACATTTTAAAATTATATACTCTAAATGTGTATACATCCCAATGCATTAAAAATATATTAAATGGTAAAAGAATATTCTTTGTCCATGGAAGAGAAACAATTTACAGTTTTATTCTCCTAGAGATAAAAGTGTATTTTTTTTAATGTCTACTGGTTTCCAATGTAATGAAATCAATGCTAAGGCCTACCGCACATTGCACGCAGGGTAGGCATAGCACAGGAAGAGATTTCGGCAAGGCACCGTATATTGAAACCAGTCCTCAAGTTGTTGACACAGCACGTAAAGAAGACGAACTTCAACTAGATTTTGATTCAGAGTTATACTCCGAATTTAGTAATTTAGTTTTACTGTACTTTGTTAATAAAAAGAAGTTGATAATGGGGCTGACAGGAAACATTTTATCTTTTAAGTAATTCATTTCGGTAACAATCTTTTCCCATAGTTAATATTTCAGTTTAGTCCTCATGTAGTCTGGATTGCTTGTATCATACAATGGATTAGCTTGAACTAACTGTATGAGATGTTCCATCGCAATATTGCACTTTGTGGGAGAAACTACATGATGGAGGTGCAGAGAACAAAGGAAAACTTTACCATTACTACAACTAGACATAGGCGTGACTGAGTTATTCCTATACTGCGCCTGCGCTGTGTCCAATGTGCGGTAAGCCTAACCCTGTAAATCTTTCCTGTCCCATGCAGTTTTGTAGATAGGTCTTCACGCGTTTCATTATAGAAAAGGACCGCTCTGCAGAAGATGTTGTCACCGGAAGAGTTGCCAAGACCCTAAATAATACATGAATATTTGGGAAAAGGACTTAGCTACATCCAGTAATGGTATCTACAGCATTCTGTGGCCGTCTTTGCTGATGAGTGTTTTTCTCTTTCTGTGACCATAGCTCAAATTATGATGTTAATATATTTAAATTTGTTTGTTTCAAGTCATCAATGTTGAAAATTAATTTTTTCTAGGTAGAAATATTTTACTATAGTAGTCAATAAAAGCTTTTATACTTTTATATGCACCCTCTAGGGGGCTCCATAAAATCCTAGGGGGTCTTAGCCCCCTTCAGATACCCCCACTTTCTACTCTCATAGTAGATGTATTCAACAGCTCTCGTACAAGAGCTATACGAGGTGGAAGCACTTTGTAGGTGTTATCCCTGGACCCGCGTGTCAGAGGGTCGAGCCGGGCCTTGGGTCGATGGGTCAAGTGCCATGATTGGCTGACCCCGGGGTCACTAGCTAGTCGCAGTGGCTCTAACAAGGCTAGCATAGCAATGTATTAGAAACATGACATGCTGGAGCTAGTTACCATCCAGCCCTAGGGGGACAGAATTGATTCGGACTGGTAAACAGCAGGGATTATCAAAGATAGAGTAGGATTTGGGGGTTCAAACCCCCTCCCCTCTCCAACCCTAATGTACAAGTATTATCAGTAAAACCTAAAGCCTAAGATAGCGGCTTATTGGAGTCTTATAAATTTCATAACGCCTACAACCCCGACCATTATTTTATTAAATCTTTAAATTACTTCGAGATCAATTCGATTTTTTTTTAAATCATAAAATCTTTGGATTTTCCCCATGAGCCACCGCAAGTAGAATCCCTCTCGTCCTAGTGCAATGTCATTCTCACTGCATGCGCATACTGGTGCACTTTATTACATTTAATACCTCACCTCCCTTGGAGCAGGTGGTATCGCTGTTGACCCGTATTTGAATCATTCATCCTCCTCATTCTACTCTAATAAAAATAAAACTACAACTCTAACTCTTATGGCCATTCATTAATTTGTAATGGTTAGATGGTACTCACTCCGGAGGTAGCATCGGGCCCTACTGGCTGGTGAGTAACGTGTGATCTCCTTGAAGGACGCGCCCCTAGTGGAGTGCAGTGACACCTCTGACGTCATTGGCGTTTCTCCGGAAAATGCTCGCTACTGGTGGCACAATATGAAACAATGCTTGACTCCAGATACAATATAGAGCAATGCTCGTTCCCGGGTTCAAGTCACTCCCGAGTACTATGCGGTACAATGCTCGCCCATGGGTACAATATTTCACAATGCTCGCTTCTTATCACAATAATGCGCAATGTTCGGTCCCGGCTACAATATTTCACAATGCTCGCTCCTTGGCTCAATACGGTGCAATGTTCGCCACCTGTCACAAAATGCTCGGTAGCGAGTCTCCGAGTAGCTGGTAAAATCACAGATGGTGGCTTACATCACAGTTTAAAAGAATTTAATGACTTTTTTTGATGAATTTTGATCGATAAAATATCACTTTTTTTTGTGTGTGTTTGTAGTTGTTCCCAAAATTAAAAGTACCCGGTGGTTAGAAAATTAACTTCTATAAAAGTCTGAAGAAAGTAAAATAAGTTGTTTTTTTGTCACTCAAACAATTTTTGTGAAATAATTGTCAGTATAATATGTTGTGTGATTTTTGAGTAAAACACTAGTTTCTGTATTCTAGTGTGGATGTGCGCCCGATGTAAAGAACGGAGCGTGACTGTCAAGTGTCAGGCCTGCTCTAACCTGGTTGCACCTAAAGGAACCTAAGATTGGTCCAGGGGAACGCCTCCGAACTACGCCCCTGCAATCCATGGGGCTCTGTGAAATATACATCACATGCATCGTTAGAAGTCACTGGCAAGCTTGTCTATTGCGGACCTGAAGCTTTAAATTGAGTTTTTTTCAGCACCATGTCCTACTTTTTTTTTTATTTAGCACCACGTCATACTACCCGTTCGGGTTATACGTTTAAGTACTAATTACGCTAGTGGGTTAGGAATTGAGAAGGTTGAATTTAGAGGAAGTCAACACACATTTGCGTGGAGGGAGAATGGAAAGTTATTTAGGAACCCCCTCCCCCAGTCCACCCAACCGAGATTCGAACCTCGCTCTCTCCATTCTCAGCAGCCTAGCTCAACATGAATCTAGCGCATTATCCAACTACACCACCGAGGCGGATACCGTGTCTTACTACCCGCTCGGGCTATACTCCAATTAAATTGTGTTAAAAGCTTGATTTAATTTTTTACTTATTTTAAGACTCTTCTGCCTGCTTAGTTGGCTTAGAGTGGGCCTCACATATATATGTCTTTAAATTACCTATCTTTGAACACCTCTTGGGACCTTAGCGCTCCCTCCCTTCTCTACAATGAGAAGTTCAACTTGTTAGGTTGCTAGTTGTTTACCCCTTGATACTTAATTATTCTACATACCCAAAATGTTTACGGTCTTATAAAACAAATTTCTTCTTACATAGCATTGAATTAAATATAAAATTACACTTCTTGATTCCTGTTTTAAAACACACATTGTTTTTTTTATGTAACTTTTATTTCCATACTTCGAGGAAAATTTTCAGCAGCCATTCTCACAAATTGCACAAATAGCCTAAGTTATGGACAGTTTCCCAAAAATTACATAAACCGAACAAAAACGATTTATTACACACACACAGTCTTCTTTTAGGGTGTCACCTGCCTCGGTGGCGTAGTTGGCTAACGCGCTTGTCGTGTTGAGCTCGACTGCTGAGGACGGGGAGATCGAGGTTCGAATCTCGGTCGGGTGAACTGAGGGTGGTTTTTCCTAAATGGCTTTCCACTCTCCCTCCACGCAAATGCGGGTTCACTTCCTCTAATTCAACCTTCCCAACTCCTAATCCATTAGAGTAATTAGTACTTAAAGCGTAAAACCCGAATGGGTAGTAAGACGCGGTGCTAAATATATTTTAGGGTGTCATAGCTGCCATGCATCATTATAATGCTTGTGTTGACTACATAATCTGGGCCAGATCTACTAAAATATTAATTAAGAATGTTTGCTGGTCATTGCTTATAGGCCCTACCAATGATCTATATTCTCCAAATATTTGTAATTCTACTAGTAGTGGAGAGGATGGGGAGGGCGGCAGAGAAGACAATGGCTCCCTCAGCACCAACAATTAATGAAATGTTTAGTTCAGAAAATCGAGAATTTATGTTTGGAGCAAGGAAAAAAGTAATTTAGTCTAGTTATATTATTTATGTCTGATTACGCTTTCACACCATTCATGTTATTGAGTTGGTACGTTACATAAAGTATGAAAACAAAATGTGTAAATAAATAATTTCTATGGATTTGGACCAAAATGGGTGTAAGGGTATTTAAACTAATTTCCCCTATGTTTATTCAAATAACGCCAACCAACCTAATTTAACATAGATATTATGTATATAACTTTATTAAAAGTAATAAAGTGATTTTAATCAAAAAATAAATCAATACCATCAACTAAAATAAATCGACTAATAGTTTAATTATAATCCGTAACCAAATTAAATCCTTCTCATCATTCCTTGTCACTTTGACTTGCTTAAGTAATTGAAATCAAGCACTAATTCTAAGATTCACACACAGTAGTAAAAAATAATATAAAATAATATATAAGATTCATAGAAGAAGTCTCGTGTAATAATTTTAAGTATCATGCAGTATACAAATGGCGGCTTTTTAAAATCACGTAGCTAGTTATCGCAGTGCTGTGGGCGGAACCAGTTCCAACTAACATTTCCATAATTACTAGCCAACTCTGTTGGTCCTGTTTTGGTGCTTTGCCCATGCCCTACCCAACTATGGCGTCCTTCAAGACACGGCGAGGTAGGTCGGGTTTAAATGCCTGGCACACCCCGGCCAGCTTACAGTGGCTTCATCAGGTGGCGCAACCAGAAACGTAATTTGTGGCGGGTGAGGGATGTATTCAATGTATCGAAGCTATTATTTCTGTACTTATCTCCAATTGTGAGTATCACTTTAAATGTGTGTAATGGTAGACCTTTTGAATATCAAATCATAAGCTCGGTCTTAAAAATATAGTCTTATACATTTGACATAACTTCGTTTTTTTATATTTTAGTTCTACTTCATTTTTTTTAAGTTATAGTTAAAATTATATGCAATATTTCGGAATCTTCAATATCACAAACATAATGTCATGTTACGTTGACGAGTTGAATAAATATGCATCCCAAAATTATAATGGGAAGATATATATTTGAATATATTTGAATATATAACTATTTTTAATAACTTTTCCCAACTGACAAAAAAGATAAAAAAAAAATTACCTTGAATAGACCTAAATATTACACCATATGAGTTTGAAACTGTAATTATATAGGATGGGCCACCATATACATTAGTGACCGAATCGGTGGTAGCATGGTCTAACCACAAACGCGTCATTCACGCATTATACTGAATTACTGGAGGGGGTGGTCAAGGTTTTAATCGCGGTTGGGTAAACTGGTAATGGTGTTTTCTTTTTATATAGATGATCTCCCACTTTCCTTTCTCACAAGTGCGGGAACCTCTAGATTTTACCTTCTTAATCCGCACTCTAATAGTGTAAATAATTTGCGGCTAGCCCAAATGGGTGATAAGACGTGATTTACAAATATATAATATAATAATGTATTATGTATCCAAATTGTATTAGAACAATTTAGAGCCCAATCTCTAAACGAGAGCAGAGAATAATTTTCATACAAGTATGTATTTACGAAAGGCATCAATACTTTCATAGCTCTCTTCGATAGTTCTGGAAAACCTGCTTGTAGATGAGCCCAGAAATGTGGAAGGAACTATTCCATGAACTGCAATTTCAGATCACCATCCATCAGTGGCGTGCGGTGACTTTTCTCAAAGAGGACTAGGTTTGAAGACACCTTTCATTATGGGGTTAAAGAGGAATACTCTCCATATAATGTACAATATGATAACTTAGCAAATACACTTTTACAGGTCATAGGGTAGGCAAATTATCTCCCTCCAACCGATTCACAATATTTAGACATGGAATAAACAAACAAATACATAAATAAATA